>VXBR01006743.1:1049470-1108917 GCA_013400215.1 Cisticola juncidis
CCCGCCCGGCGCAGGGCGCGGCCCCGGCCACGTGCAGGGCGCCGGGGCCGGGAGCGGCCGGTGCTCGACGCTGCTTCCCTCCTCATCCTCCTCTGAAACGGGGATGGCGACCGTATTACCGCCCTGCAAGAGCTTTGGAACACCCGGTTACAAAGAGCGCTGCCTCGTTTGCAAATAACGCTTGGGAGTAAATGAACAAGGGTAGCGGACTGCCGTGCCTTGGCGGGCAGCAGGCGGTGGGAGGCCACGGGGCCAGGCGGGGTTGGCTTCGTGCAGGGGAAGGTGGCAGAGGGTTGTGCTGGCTCACCCTTCACCGAAAGGCTTTACATTATTCTCATCGTAATGAAATTATAACAGTGTGAACTGGAACAGTAAACCCAGCCTGCGTTACATTATGTGGTTGCTGAACTATCATTGCAAAATCGGAAATGCTGAGCACGGCCTGTAGTATTTCTGCAATCTGCTGGAATCTCTCAGGGCATCAGCGACGCAGTAGGGGGGAAGTAGCTGGTTGATTAAAAAGGGTTTGGACTTTGAAAAAAACCTTGTCTAATATCTCACGCAGGAAGCTACACATGTAGATCAGTAATCACTATCTGGAAGGCATACAGCTGCCATTGACTGGGAAAAAGGCTGTGAGAGAGGAAAAATGTATTGGAGAAAATAAGACACAACCAATAGCAGGTGTTCTGACAGGTTCCAGAGTAGGAAAAGAAGTAGCTATAGTATACTGAAGAAACACAAAAAAAGCCAAGTTGACCATATGGCTGCAGTGTTTTTTATGTGATGCAAAATCATGCACCTCTCTTTACTGTATGATCAAACTGAGTGATTTCAGTTAGCCACTGGGAATAGAGTGAATGATCAATGCAGGATGATGTATCAAGAGAAATAATATATATCCCATGGCAGTAGATCATCTTTTGCCTCTTCAGGAAAAAGACTTGTATATCATTCTGAAGGGCTCAGCAAAACCATCTCCTCAGTGTATGGTGATTACAGTAGAGAAATGAACAAAGTATACCACCAAAAGATTGGAACGTAGTAATTTAAGAAAAGATTCTGCATAATGAAGAATTATGTATTATAAATTAAAAGGTAAAAGATACAGTGAATGGTGCTGAAAAACTAGATTTTATATTCCTGCATGCTGTATTTCTCAAAACAAGAGTAAAGGGACTGAGACCAACATGATGTAGACAATAAAAGCATTTTATTTTACCTTAATTAATTGTGGAAGTCATCGCTGAGGCCAGCATTTTAACAGAACGTTTAAAAGATTTGGCTTTACTATGTGTTAGTGAAAACATCCATGACTATTCAATATAGATTTTAAAAGCATAAAGAATAATATTACCACTGCCTGAAGGCAAACCCCATACTCTGCTGGCAAAAGTCAAAAGAAACGAAGGCAGTTTAATGAATTTGATGGCTTTTTGCACTTGTTTTGAAACACGTGACACTGACCTCTCTCAGGTACCAAGGATAACGCATCTATTGTGTTCTGTGTTTCCAGGGAGACATGTCTGTACCTTGAGAAGTTTGCAGCTGCATGCTGTGTATGTAAGGATGAAGTAGGTTTTGCATCGTCTTAGGAGCTATGAAAAAATTGCTCCTGTAAACCATTTTAAAATGCTGTATGTGACACGGGGCTTATTAGCAACACATGCCAGGGAAGCACAGTAAACATCACAGAAAACTTTATAATATAGTAATTTATTCTTTGGAATTATAGTTATTTTATATTGTGCATATAGAGAGGTGGCAGTTTGCCAGAAGTGTGGGACTAAAAAGATGTGTTATAAAGACCTTAAATTATATCATACAATTTCTGTTCAGAAGCTTTTCATTATCCCTTCATGGAAATGGGCTTGTGTAATTCAGCATTCTACTTTTTCCCATGGCCACTACCAGCCTCTGCTCAACTTTCACAGTAATCAGAATTCTCTTATTTCATATGCTAGTAATTACATGAATAATTACTATAGTGTATGTTTTAGTGTAGTTCCAAAGTCATGGTTATCTGGTTCAAAATTAGTGAAATAAACAGGCAAACTTGCGTTTAATTTAGATGGAACAAAAAAGCTTTTCCTGAATAATACTCTAAGTTACCTTGGAGTATCTTTTGGTCAGAGAGCTGTCCCTCTCTCCTGCTCTTGTGTCTTTTCCCCATGGACATTGGCTCTCTAGCTCTCCTTCATGTCCACTGTTACTTTCTATTCCTTCCATGACTCTCAGCACTCTCCAGCTGGGTCACGAGAGACCCTTTCTTCTGTGCCTTTCCTCCTCTTCCTCCCTCTGTGGCATGATCTGCAGAAATTTTAGGTAACAGCAGAAAAACTGAAGAGCAAGCATATTCAAAGGAGCATTGTGTTATGGCAGAAGTAAATCCTGGGATAGTCAAAGCCATTAGGTATTAATGGAGAAGTTTCCCAAATCAGTGTACTTGGGCTGTGTCTCTACAGTTTATTGCCACTTGTGTGAAATGTGCAGAAGAAAAAGAGTGAGGAAATGAAGGTAATTTTCTTGTCAGGAGCTTGGCTGAAGGAAGCTGGGGTTTGAGGAGGCAGGTTGAGTGTTTGGCAAATTGAAACAAAATGTTCTTGTCATAAGTGGTACCATCCAGGCTTTCCCATCAGGCAAGGTATATGCAAGTTATTGCTGGTAGATTTTTTTTAAATGTGTCTCTCTTGGCATACATTTGGCATACATAATGTTAGAAATACCATTATCACTTCTGTCTATTCTCTGTACCCATGTGTGCAAAGGGATGTTAAAGGAAGGGGTCGCCACCCATAGCTCTGGGGCTGGGCATCCTCCTCCCTGATGGACCCCAGTGTGGGGCCCTGGTGTCTCAGCCCCAGGCTGGTGAAGGTGGCTGCTGCTTTTCTGCTCAGCCAGCAGCAGCTTCAACAGGGCTCACACAAGGACCAACAGTCAATCCCTTTCTCCCCTTTGTCTGACAGGGCTGAGGGTCACTAGTGAAAACACCCACGCCTCCCTCCCCTCTGCCCTCCCAAGCACATGCATTAGTGCTGATCCCCAGGTACAGGCACAGCCTCCTCTCTGGTTGTCTGATAGCCCTGCCCAGATCCCAGACCTTCTTACCTGCTCCATGGTTCCAAATCAGCATGGAGCAGGTAAGCTCCTGCAGGTAAATCACCATGGAGCAGGTAAGGTCACTGTCCAGCTCAGTGCTCACTGCATTTTTACAAGGTTCTTGTGCAGCTGATCTTCTGAAACAAGCATCCACATACCCTTGCCAAGTACTCTGGCTGACCAGGGCTGTCCCTGCTGTTGTCTCTGGGAGTGTTGTTGGGGTGCATTGTACATCTCCATGTTTGGCTTCCTCCTTTTGTCATTCCACTTCATAAGGTCCTTGATCAGATGACATTAATGGAACAGGCGCTCTCTCCTTCCACAGGCTCTGACAGGTAGATTCCAGCTGGGTTCAGATACAGAACGGGGAGTGGAAACTGTGCCTCTTTCTGAAGACATCTTGACACTCTTAATATGCAGTGCTAATTAAAAACTACTCCTTTGCTTACAGAGAGGAGCAGAGCCCCCTGGACTTGCAATCTGATATGGTGGAATATTTCCTCCGCCACCGCACCCATGTATTCAGTGGAGCAGCAAGAGGAGGAGGGAGAGTAGGACAGGAAAACACACATTTACTCCTACACAAGTGCAATACACTGAGAAGCAGCTAGAAGCAGGAATACACACAGACAGTCTGACAGGCACATAGCACTCATTAGGTGAACCAGCAGCCCTGCAGGCATGCTCCCAGGCCTTCCTGACAGTGACCGTGCTGCTTGCTTCTTTCCAGAATGTTTGGGTGTCGGACCACACTTACACACAGGCAAAGAAATCTCTCTGTAACATTTCTGATGTAAGATATCACCTGGAAAATGTATGTTGTATCCCAGCTGGAGTTAGGGACCATCTGTGTAGTTCATAGCTCCTGGCTACATGGAAACAAGCAGTTAAGTTGCCTCCCCTGCCTCAGGGTAGCTGTCAAATGTATTTTAATTGAAGGGCTGGCCCAGATTTACTCAGCTCCTTGCTCTCCCTCTCATGGTAGCTAGGTACTTAATTATTTGCAACGGTTTGGATACCCAAACCTAACCATTATTGTATGATTTTTTTTTCTTAAATTTTTGTGGCAACTTTCCTGGTTCTCCACAGGAGAGGCACATTTAGCTCCTTTCCATTTCCTTCTTTAAATTCTTGATTTCTACCTCTGTATTGATACAATACTGTATTTGTCAGAGTCTGCCTTCAGGGAAATTTTTTCAAGTTCTATTTGGGCTTATTATCCACCCACTCTTCTGTCACTTTCAGTGGTAATTTTTTCATTGCATTGTTTTTTTCCCAGATGCATTCATCTGGGAATATTTATTTCCTTGCTGCTTTTCCCTTTGCCACTTAAGGTGGGAAACATGAGAAAAAGCTAAACCAGTTCCAATCAGTGCTAGTTCTTATGCAATGGAGATCTGTCAGAGACCTGAGGCAGGTCTCTGTTTAAGCAAATGTCAAAACTGCTGCAGTAGAAAACCCTTCAAGAGCTGTATGTGAGAAACCTTGTCCCATGCTGTGTGCACTGCTCCAGTGCTTTCTGCCCTTTGGAGTAGAAGTTATGTGACTTAATGGTTGACACCAAAAGCAAACATCTAAATTTAAAATGACCAATCTGATAACCTCCTTTTCCTCTTTCCCCCCTGCATCTTCCAGACAGTTTAAAACTTACAGGGCAGTTAAAAACTTACTTTTACAGCTTATGCCCTGAAATGCCTTGACAGACTGAAGCCACTCTATGCCTTGGTCATAGATTCAGTTTTGGCTGTTGTCCAGGGATGAAATACCTGCCACTGTTCGTGCGTTTTGTCGCTGGGGATCCTCAGAGTAGTCTGCACAAAATGCAGCAACAGCCACATCTTTCCTTTCTTCCACTTCTCACAGAAATGTTTTAACTGCCAGACTGCAAGCCAGTTTTGGTAGTTTGTCCACTGTCTTCATGAAATGATACAAAAAGGCTACAAGGGTCACAGCACAGAGAAAGTAAATGCTTCAGCAGCCTCTCAGGGCATCTGCCTGAAACAGCAGAGACTTCTGTATTCCAGTCTTTGCTCCTTGCAGTGCGTTTTGTCACACGGTTTCCAAATGTAAGGACATTTTTTGTAAAGCCTAGGTAAACTAACTTCAGACTCAGTATTTTATTGCAGAGATTAGAATACCCAAAAGTTTATTTTTATAGGGTCATACTCTTTTGAATCTAGGTTGTAGCTTCTGAATCAAGAGTTAAAAACCCCCATGAGTAATGAATTGTTCCTATGAATATTTATATATACAAAATTATATATTTTAGTAAAAAAATTCAAGCGGGTACTAATATTTATATGGAATGCTGCTAGCTAATTATAATGTTCACCTGTGGGAGGAATTTGTAAGTCAAACTAGTGGTGAAAATTAACATTACCCATTCAAGATTAAAGCACACCTTTGTATTAAATTGTATATGTCAGAAAAAAAATGCAATATATCCAAGGGCACTATCTGCTGACAGGTTCAAGGTGCCAAATACTTTCATGGATTCTGAGATATAAGGAAGAATATAATACATTCAGACCTCACACATATAAGAAAATATTCATATAAGTTTTGGCTTGGTTTTAAGGGGATTTCAAACTTGGTATTGCTACAAGTAAGTTCCAGATCCATTTTTGAATAGTGAATTTTTGGTCTGATTCTTTTCCTTCTTCAAGTATTAGTCTGCAGTTCTTTTCCTATATTGAATATATCCTGAGTGGGACAAAAGAGCAAGATCCATCATTAGGTAATGATCATTGTATCACACAATGTCGCATCAAAGTGAAAAATTTCTGTATAATTTTTTTTCCCTTTGGATCCTGATATTTAGGTGGAGAATAAGAGATCAAATAACTATAGAAACCAGGCCGTGTGACTAACACAATGCTGGAAGTCACTGTTCAACAGTTTGGGTTTTTTTTTTTCCATCAGGCTGATAACATTCTACGTCAAAGTGAGAATCTACAGTGGAAGGAGTTTGTATCCACTTACTGCGAAAATATGCAAGGAGGGAAACTGGGATCTTAAACACCAGCAGATCATCAGGGAGCAGCCTGAATGATAGGATATTCTGCCAGGAGCTAGGAGTTCATCACAGCTCAGATAAAAGTTGGTTAGTATCACAAGGCTACCCAAACCTAGTTCTCATTTTATCTGAGCTGGTCTGGGCATCTGTGGGCAGTTCCTAAGGATCCTCTGAGGCATTTACTTGCATTATTGCAGTTTTCTCAACTCACAGAGGAGAACAAGAGCTGGTTTTAAACAAAGCCTTAATTTACACAACTTTTCACGTAATTGAGTTGCAGCAGACACATCTTCTGTGCTGCCAGGAATTTTGCAGATTTTGAGGAAGGTTTTATTAAGCCCAGTGACTGTTGCTTATCCGAGGGGTGCCTCTACAGCAGATGGCATGTGCCATTACTGTGCCTTGTTTTCACTGTCCTTACATTTCCAGGTCATTTATGCAGAATTCTGTGGCTGAAAAACGAAGCTATCTAAAGAAATGACTAAAAGAAGAAAACAAGTCCATTCTTTTGTGATGGTGAGAAACTCTTAATTTAAAGTGCTTACACATTCATGTTACAAAAAAAAGATATTATAATGACAAAAGAATTTAAATTATATACACTACAAAGAAAATTAGTTTCAAGTGCATTTATTTTGAAATAAACAAGAATATTATATGTATTTATTCATATTTATATTAAATAATATTATTAAACATGAAGAAAAAGTAGTCTTAAAAACTAATCTGACACTTTCACATTCTATTTTATATTAAGTAATTATAGATAGGAAATACATAGAAAAATGCTAAAATTGCCTCAGGCCAGCCATAAAAGCAAAGTGCACTATTGCCTAGGGCAGTGGAGGAGCAAAATGATGTTGGTACTGCTGCTTCCTCCAAGGGGAGGATCACTGTGAGTGGGCAGTCATGAATGAAAAGTAAGGATGGGAACCCTTTCAGTGACTCCCAGTATTTTCTTCTCTTTTCTTTGCCCTTCATCACTGAAGTCACAATGTGGGTTTTGCATATGCTGACCAGAAGCAGTGAGACAGTTCTGGGTACCGAGATGATACATTGAATACAGTTGATTCCCTAAATAATCACACAGGGATTGCAGCTTATCTAGTTCTGCTGTGTCAATTCAAGAACCTTTATCTCTATTCATTTATTTCTTGCTGTCAATAGTTTAAGGACACCAAGGTGGAAAATTTGAATTTATTTATTGTGAAATGTTAATTGACGTATCATCCTTTGATAGTTTTCTGAACTGGCTTGGGTTTGGAGGTTTTTTTCAGATAAAAGCCACATTTAGCACATATTTTTTCTACAATTCCCAGTGTGGAATTTCTTAAAAAAAATGATTCCTTCTCATTTTGTTTTGATTCTTGTACCAGAGATATATCTTACTATAAATAAAGCATTTCTAAACTTAGGTGCACTGTTACAATGATAATATACATCTATTCACATGACATATAATATGGTAATGGAGAAACATGTGCACTCATTAAATGTTAAAAAGTTTTCTTTTATGATTTGGAGTAGTAAGATATTTAAAAGCATTGTTTTAGTTCTGCTTTGATTGTCTGACTACCAAATATTTCTGCTTCTGATGACAGTTTATTGACATTATTTAAGTGTGTGTGTATTCAGCTGGAATTATTTCAAGGCACAGTCTTTTCCTAAACAGATACAGACTTATTCTATGTCCAGTAAACCTTTTCAAGAAGGGTGTAAAAAATATGTGTTCTTGTTTGTGTGGATTTAATTCCTACTACCTAACAATAATGTTAATAGGGAGTGAGGAAAATGCTGTTGCTGAATAGCAAACAAGTAGTATTCAAATATTACTTAGTGGTGTTCTGTACTATGCATGCCTTCATGTTTTGTTTTTTTTTTTTTTGTTTGACACAAACACAAGCTATTTATCTAGTTTTCAGACAGAGCATTCCAGAGTAGCAAATTAGACAACTATAATTTCTACTCAGTGCCATTTCATCTAAAAGTGCACTATTTACAAGAAACACATGAATTTGTACTCTACAAGAAACGTACCAGTGTATGGAAATACAATTTATAATAAATATTACAAAGTGTATGTTACATGACTTTGAACATTTTGACCTTTCTTTGACATGCTGCTTGTAAGACATCTTAAAATCGGTACTATTTTTTAAAGGAAAAATTCATAAAAATAATAAGACTTGGAGAATCTGAACATTATAGTTCATACAGTACTTTTCCTAGGTAAATACCTATCATTCACATTATAACCACAGCAGTTTGCTCTTTCTAAAATAACAGCCTCTAGGAGTTTAATTTGTCTATTCAACTCATATGTAATTATTATGCTACTTAATGTAGTCTCATTTTCAGTTTAGCACAAACTTTTAATAGTGCTCTTCTGAAAGTAAATTCACAGTCTAAGCTGATGCAGGCAGTTTCATTTCACTGCCAAACATCTTCCTGCCCAGGTGTAAGACTTGGTTTTATTTCCTTTTAAATGACAAATTTATCTCAAAATAATAAAAAAATAATATTCAAAAGGTGTTCTTAGAAAAGAAGGCTTCTCCCACCCACATGGCATAGTTAGTTCATCAATTAAATAAAATACATACTGAAAAGCAGTTTTAAGAGTTGATGATCACTACACTAAGTGAAAAAGAAGTCCTGTGTTTTCTACTGCAGCTGGAAGATTAACCATTCACCTGGATTAGTTTGTTTTTCATTAGGAATTCATGGGAATAAATAATTCTAGCCAGTGCAGATAATCCTGCTTTCTTCCTTTATCTCAGCATATCTCGTCTCCGAAATTGCTTCCACAGATCTCTGAGATGCTCACTGGTTACAGTCATCACACACGAGTAATATTCCTTCCAACCATACTTCGGAGTCTCCTGTGAAAAGTAAAAACCATGCCATTGGAAAAAAGGTACCATTCACTAAATACATTAATTCTACCTTAAATTTTATTCAGACTCATACATACTAAAAGGATGTTTTAATATTAAATAATGAGAGATCCAATTTGCTTCTGTAAAATGATTTATACATTCATACGTAGGTTAAGTATTCAAAAGGCATCCTCATCTCACAGCACACAGCATTCAACAAATAGCCTATTTATATTAAAAGATGCAAGAAAGTATTTCCTCTTTATTCAGGTATGTCCAGCACCCTCTCTAGATTCGTTCCTTGATTCTTTGTATTGACACTGTACTGAAAAGTTCACCTATGACACCAAACAAAAAGTATAGAAAATTATCAATGTTCATTAAACTGAGGCAAAAGCCAAATACCATATGGGCGGATGACATGAAAGCTTCTTTATATAAGATTACCTTAATCCTAAATTGTAGTTCAGCAACATGAATAGTTGTCCATTGAATGGAGAGAAAAACTGGCCAAGGGCTGCCCTGGGAGATTCATTGCTCTGTGTTCTATGCTCTCTGTAATTACCACTGGATCTCATTATTTCTTCCATTGTTCCTATCCCCACAAGTCTGTTTTCATAGTAAGTGTAAAAACTGATGGAGAGATACTAAGAAACAGAGCAGCTGGGGAAGGAAACCATTTTCCTCCTAGTTTGTACGTGAGCATATGCTGCATGGTGTGGAATACCCTCTGGGCCAGCTGGGGTCAGCTGTCCTGGCTGTGCCCCTCCCAACTCCTTGTGCACACCCAGCCTCCTTGCAGATGGGGTGGGGTGGAAAGCTGAAAAGTCCTTGACTCTGTGTAAGCACTGCTCACAGCAACCAGTACATCAGTGTGTCATCAACAGTATTCTCATCCTATATTTAATACACAGCACTGTAGCAGCTACTAAGAAAACTAACTCACTCTTAGCTAGAACCAGGACACACTGTCCAATACCTTGTTTTAGTTGAACTGAGTGAAGACGTTAAAGAAATTGCCACACTGCAGTACATTAAAATCCACCATTAGACACTGAAGCCTACATCTATTTATTCTTATCCCTCATCTTGTTTAATTAAAAAGCATAGAAGTTTATAAAGAAGTTGTAATATTCAGAACACAGTAGTATATGATGCAGACATTAAATATTAGAAACCATACTTAGATGAATGCATAATTTAGCTGGTACTTATAGTCAATATCATGAAAAAAAACATAAGTTACAAATTGCAGTGCATTATTTAAGAAAAACATATTCAGTTTATTAACCTGTGCTTTAAGATATGCATTTATTTTTTATTTTATGAAATAAGTTCAGAGAAATGTTTGTGAAAGTCATTAAAAGAAATGCTGAAATACACTGACTGTTCATCTACGTATTTCTGATGTTTGCACTGTTGTTGTATCTACTCTCAGTGTACCAAATCCACAGAAGGAACTGCTTGTCCACGCGTTCTGCAATGCTTTCATGTTTCACTGGAACATTCTCCTCCCACTGTATCCAGGTATATGTTTAAGCTTCTTGTCAGGTTCAAGATCAAAAGCCCAAGTTCTGCAATTTCCAATTGCTTTTGTAAGATGAGTCAGGAAGGTGTGCCTAATCACACACTTTTCTCCTCCCTGCTTTAGAGAAGAGGTAAGCAAAAGTCTCTTCAAACAGTAAGCAACAGCTTCTTTTGCTTTTTTTAAAGCTGTCTTTTAAACAAGATGTATTCAATTGCTGTGTACTAGCAAAGTATAGAAATAAAAAGCTTTAGAAAGATTAACTACCTGAAAAATTTAGTCTTACTTGACAGAATGAAGTGTTTACAAAAGGCAGTGATTTATAGTTGGAATGGCTGGAAATGAGGTTCTGAATCCATGCTTCAGTTTTTCATATCTTTTTCAAAATGCATTTCCTTCCTTGGTCAGTCTCAAGTTACTATTTCAGCTATTAACCACTACCTCCTAAAAGCTTTTAATTAGAAATTCGGAAAACCCACAATATTTAGAACATCTAGAAATCAGTTATTTTAATGCAAAAAATTCCTAAGATTGTAATAAAATTACTAGTACATAGAAATTAAATTTCTAGATTTACATTTGTGATGTAATAATTACTTTTCAATACTTCAGTAGTCAATAAAATCACAATTATGGCCTAAATATCTATTACAGTTACTGAGCATGTGAATAGTTTAGCAAACAGTTCTGCAGATGAACTTGAATCCCTTCATAAGCTGGTCTCTAGCATTTTTTTTTGGAAATTGACTTTGAAAGGGCTTTGTTAGAAATTTCCTAGTTAATCCTTCCACAGACATTCAAAGCAGAGCTGTCCTCTGTGCTCTGTCAGGCAGATTCCCCTACAAACACGTGTTCTCAGTTCTCCCTGCAGTGCATGCCAAGCATACCTCCCAATGCCGAGTCAGGCTGTGTGCCCTGCAGGGACCATGCACAGCTTGTACAGTTGTTCCTCAAGGAGAAATCTGCATTATTTATTATAAGGGTACAACATTCCTTACACTGTGGAGTAATGGCATTAGTGCGTTTTAGAGATATGTGACGTACAGCACAATGTGCTGTTTATCGTTTTTCAGAATGCAAAGCAGGGTATAATCTATGGTAAGCGTGCCAAGTATCTTAATCTCCTTCACCAGAGTTCTATATTTACCATAGAAAAACACAATGTTTCAAAGCACAATGAACCGTACATTTATATTTGGAAAAGAAGTGAAATTAATAGTAGCTGTACTGCACTTTACTGTGGAATGTAGTTGCAGCTGAGTTTTGTATTTCATGTACATTTATGTGCTTCTTTGGACATCAGACTGGAATTTAACTGCCTATTGAAATGGTTCAATTTCAAATCTCCAATGATTCCATTTTTATTATCTTTTCAATTTATAAAATAAATGGAAAATTATGATGTTTAGAAATATGTAAATCCAGTTTCACTCCACAGTGTATGGCAAAGACAGAACTATCTCTGTTCTACTCCACAGTACTTCTGCCAAATCACTTCACATGCCTTGGCTAAGGTCTCCATTTCCATTAGTAGAAATTTACAACCAATCTGAAGAAATATTATGAGTTATGCAATGTTTTGCACAAAAAGGAACTTGTAACAGCCAACAGTTATGTCACTGTAATGCCTGGGCTTGATCTCAGAGGTCTTTTCTGACCTATACAATTCTGTGATTCTGACTTATGATAAGAGACAAGAAGCAGTTGCTCAAGTGAAGAGCAGTAGCAAACAAATGTGTCAGCAGGGAAGAGAGAATTTTATATATACAAGGCTTATATTGTATTCTTCAGTGGACAGGCAACAGGTATTTGATACAGACCTACTCAAGTAAGCTTGGGTACAAGAAGAATTTTTGTTACATCCAGGAAGTCAAGGTAGGAATAAGAGCAGGGTAAATAACTAGTGGCCTCTACATTAACTCAGTGAGGTTGTCTGGAGCCAAAGTCCATGCCCTGAAAACTAACCTTGTTTCTTCCGTCTCCAAATGGTTATAATTCAATTTTTTTTTGAGAATTTTATAGAGACTGAACAACATCTCCCTTTATAAATCTCCATGGTACATTTTTTCCCAGTTTACACCATCTCAGCATACAAATTAATTAATTTAGTGCCTGAATTTAGATCTGATAAGGTATTGTCAGATTGTTAGTGTGCATACATTGATGTATGTATACTTGATTCTTTTACCACAGTCTCTCTGTCATCAAGATAATTTTATTAGGTTTGTTGATTAGATACTGGATTCCTTTGTGTCACTGCATTTTCTTCTGCTTGGTTGCATACCCTTCACTGAAATTATAAGGGAAGCACCATGACTGTGAGGCATTTTGCCAGTTTCCTGTAAGAGCTATTCCACATCTTGAAAAGTTTACAGTTTAAATAATACTTAACATGAAACTACAATATGAGTTTCAACAAAAAGACAAAGTACTCCTAATAACTGTATTTAAAAATACATGAGAAAAGAAAAAAGGAAGCTTTGAAAGTCAAAAGTTTCAAAGATTTAAAGTTACATAAGATTAAATGAAAGCCGTGACTTCCCCTCATGTGACTGGTGTCTTGGATTACTAAAATATTGTTTAAACTACTTTATTAGTCATTTACATTTCCCATTAGTAAGGTGGAGAAACCAGACTCTTTGTTATCAAATTCTCTTCTGTCCCTCACATATTAGTACAATGCTTCAGTATTAGGGAATAGTAACAAACAAAAAATCTCAGCTTAATATTGTGCCTCACAATTAAAAACAGCTGGGGAACGACAGTCAAACCCTCCTGGCTCAGGAGCATGAGATGTGCTGGACCCCTCACAGGGTCATTCAGAACCACGAGGCTTGTCATGGTGTACATCTCTTTGCTCCCTGGGAGCCAGCAGCCTTCATAGCAACTCCTGCAAAATCTTCACATGGAAACAGGAAAAACCCTTACATTACAAAGGATTAAACTCTTCCTTTATGTTAAGAGGAGAAATGTCCACTAACACAATGCCTCTGTCCCCTGTGTGACAAACAGTTTCACAATACAGCTACAGAATAAGCACACTCTGGTTTTACACTGAAATCCACAGTAAAATTGAACTGTACAAATGGACATGCATGTACTGAATATGTGAAAACGGTGATTATGTTTGGACACAGTGCTGATTTTTCAAACTTGCTGGTACAGCACCAGTTGAGCCAAAAATTATTGCTATCGAGAATACAGCAGTATAAAACAAAGTAGAATCAAGTCAGAAAAATGTGCCTCTAGAATCTTCCTTGGTAAATACTTATTAGATATAAGTACCTGAGAAATTACTTAAAAAGAGGTAATAGAACAGACAGAAAACAGCAAGAAACTATGACAAAATAGTTTTCCTAATTTCAAACACAGTACAAAATCACAGTACAAGGCTCACAGAACAGTGACAGTGTGAGTCAGTCATTATCAACTCCAGGATAAAATTCTATTGCTTCAGTCAAAAACACAAGGTGATGCCTTGAGTTACTACATTGCTTGCAGTCATATAACCTATTCCTGAGTTTTGGAACAGGAAACAAAGCAGTGACAGTTCAACACTCAGCCATTCCTGCAGGCATGCCAGCACACTCAGACTGGCTAACACATACCGTCATTTATCTGCTATAGAGCTCCTTCCTCACGCAGGATTTGAAAGTAGTGTACCTCTGTATGGGTTTGTAGCCCTGTGGAGCAGAAGATGGAGAAGTGTGCAGATGCAGACAACACGTGAAGGCAGCCAGGGGGAAGCATAAGACAACGGTACCATGAAAATACAAAAAAATGGCTTTAAGTGACAAATAGCTAGAAGATACCATATAGCATGTGTTATGCAAAATGTTTATCATTTAGTCATTAAGTTCCAAGTCTTCCAGTTTAAAAATGGAATTTGTAAAGGGAAGGGAATATTCTTATATATTTTTAAATTTAAAAAAAAAATTGAAATAATTGTTTTAACTAAGAAGCAAAAAAAAGCTTTTTTTTTGTCTGAACATTTTTAATAAGTTTATTGCAGTAGTCTGACTGACCACTTGATGGCAGCTTAACATATGAGTTTGCTTCAAACTACTAAAGCAAAAACAAGGTTTCAGGTTGTGCTACAAAAGTTCAGGAAAAGAGAGATTTCATTTGGTAAAGTCTTTAAGACATCTAATTTTCCAAAAACGTTCCTCCTATAAGAGGTAGTACCTAACCCTAACCCTTAAGTTTTTAAGTTCAAGGCTAAGTTTTTAAATAGGAGAAACCTGCTACATACTGACATTTCAGAACTGCATTTTCATTGGACTTCTGTCACTCTTTACTCTGAAATAGGTTCACTTTAGTCTGACTATATAACCACAAAATGTCTTTTTCTAAAATACATGGTCCCAGTACTAAATCCTGTAACGGGCCCAGGATTCTGGGCAAACATAATTAGTGGAACTTTTAAAAAGGTAAAATTGCTAAGTACAAGATGTTAATTGTAAAATCTTACTTCCAATCATAGGCATAACTGAAACTGTTATTTTGGGATGTTTTTAGTGAGATAATCAGATACTACGTCAATTGGCAGACATTAATTGTGGGATACTTAACATTAAAATCAGGCATTTATATTCATAAAGGGGTTCAGATTTCTCATGGCCAAAATTTCTATGTTGCTACCAAATGCTAAATAAGCTGAAGCTGTTACAATCTTTTATCCATATAATGAAACGGACCTAATTTTCATTCAAAACACAGATATTGATAAAGAAAAGGTTTGTAATTTGTTAGATTCGATTAGTAATTAATTAGCTTTGAATTAGCACAAGAAGACATTTGAGCCCTCCACACTGTAGGAGCAAGACAGTGAAGTTTTACTTATTTTGGACACATTAAATACTATGCAACTTTTAACATAGGAAGATTTAACTTTTAACAATAGGAAGCAATTAATGACACTTTCCATCAATTTGTTCTGGGAGAAAGGTTCTCAGGCATTTTCTACTTTTCATTCTAAACCAAGACTGCAGTGGATGGGGGTGTTTATTAAGGCAAAATTTTTGCAGGTTTTTTTTTTACGAGGGCAGATTTTTGCAGAACTTTTCCTATTATCCACTCTTGGAAAAAATTAGTTTGTGTGACACTTATGAAAACTTACTGGAAATAGTAATTCCTCCGTTTACTACTGTAATTGTCTTGGCATACTACTGATTAGTGAAGAGAATGCATTTAACTGAATTACAGGACCAAATCACAATTGTGTCCTATATAATCTAGGAGATGTCTAGTATTTAACTTAAATAAGAATTATAATTTATGAAAGATTGAGTTCTTCTGAATATTGGCTATTCTTTATAGTTCTTTTATAGTCCACTGGAATATTTTATAGTGGTCTAGGCAAAAGCAAGATAGGTATGTGGGACTGAGTAGTGCTGGGTGATACAGATTCTTAAAATTATATGTGATTTCTGTCATGCATTTTGTGAAATAGGAAGATGCAATAAATACAAGAATTACTTAGTAAGCAGACTGTTTGCTGGTTAAATTAACATACACTGCACATTTAAAATTAGTAAACATTAAAACATACAGCTGAACAGCTTGAAACAATTGTGAAACAAGCATCATTACCACACCATAATAAAAGGAATTGAGGACCAACAAGGAAATAAGTTTGTTACAAATACAGTGGTTGTTATCCACATTTTATGTTTGATCAAAATATTACAGAAATAACAAGTAAACTATTAGACTCAACACCACTTCACAGAAAGCTCTATAATTACATTTGGAAAGCTAACTAAAATTAACTAAAATTACAGAAGTAACATATTGAAATGTGACTTTAGGAACCATAATACAGTCTAAGATTTATGTCTAAACAATAAGGTTGTTAATTAGAACACCACTTTACATTTAGTTAAAAAATGTTAACAGTTGTCATATGAAGAAAAAAAATTACCGCTCTCTAGCTTATTATAATTGAATATTGGATACAGGGTTTAATTATTAAAATCAGCTCTGAACTAGAACACAGCATTGCTCAGCACCACTTCACCAATTTTTATTTGAAAATTAAAACTACCTTCTGCTGCAACTCTTTCCAACTATATTATGAGCACTTGGTATTTTATATAATGTTTTAGTAGAGTTGACCTTTAACTAAACTTCTTGAGCTTGAGAGACAAGTTCTCTTTTCCCTGCAAGCAATACAGACATAATTGCTGCCGTTGTTAAAATTCCTAATGCTAATCTATTAATCACATAATACAGAAGAAATGACAGTATAAGGGGGATTTCTCATGTCCTATTTGGCTTCCATATTGTAAAAGTACATCACAACCTCTAAATATTGCTTTCTAACAAAAGAAAATCAAGAATTTAAGAAGGATTTTTGTCTTACAGACTGCTTCAATATTTCTATAAATGTATGTCTTAAAATGTGGGTCATAAAATGTATGTCATAAAATGTATGTCATAGAATGTGTCTTTAAACACACACACTGCTGGTTTGAAATCTACAGGTGTTACAGATGCTAAAGCAGTGGTAAGTAGCAAAGTCAACTAAGATAATGATAGAGTTTAGATTCCTTACCCTAAACCCTCGATTGAGTCTGTCTTTCATGATGCCGATAAATTCTTTATAACTCAATTGGTCATCTCTGTCGACATCAAAAATCTTGAACACTGTGTTCACCAAGTGTGGTGAGAGCTTCACACCTGTGGCTACATACACAGCACGCTTGAATTCATCTGCATGAGGAGAACACCAGAAAAAAAAAAAGGTGAATTTAGGGGACTTTGTTAACAGCATATTAAGAAATGTTAGTCAACTTTTAACTCAAGTTTTCACATTTAAATACTCAAAAATATGGAAAAGTGAAAATTAGGACCGAATTTCACAGTTCTAAACCAAGTAGTCCTTAACTGATGTAAAATGACACTGCTTAATTTGTGCAAATTATTTTACAAAAAAGATAACAGTCCATATACTATACTATGTGCAATAACAAAATTAGAAAATCCTATTAATAATGAAACGTATGTTACATATATAGCATTTACTTATGTGACACAAAACAGAACCCAAGAAATAGAGCACAGAGAAAAAGATACAATCCCTTGGTAAGGCCCCATTAGGTAGGACTATGCTGGTGGTATGGGGTCAGACCCATGAAGAGGCTACTTGAGGAGAGCCCACAAGTCTGACCATTGTGCAAATTGCTCACCTTGTGCTCCCCAAGCATCCCAACTGTTCTATGAAGGATTTTAGTAGATCCATACATGCCTAGTTCTTTCAGTACCCACTTACTGATTTGTTAAAAATCTGTCTGATCCTCTCTTCAGACCTTCTGACACTGTCTTCTTCTATAGCCTTTGTAGAAGGCCAAGTTTCAGACGCTCACTGTGTAAAGAAATGCTTTTGCTTACTTTAATTTGATCTCTCACTGGTGTCATCAAGTGCCTCCTTACTCCTGTATTGTAGGATTTGATGGAGAATTATTCTGCATTGACCACCACTTACATGACTTTGCACAACATTAAAACTACAAACTAGGAAATACAAAACATTTTTGCATTTTTGTCAGCAGTTCTATATGGATATCAATGGATTTTTATAACAATATAGATACTTACCTTGACCTATGGAACGACTTGCAAAATTATACATTTGCATTGCAATTGTAAAGTCTTCTAGATTGTTCAAGAATTGAAAAAATGATCTAAATTCTTCAAATGTGATACCCTAAAAACCAGGAGAACAACATGCACTGTAAATTATCAGTAGTAATAACAACTGAATAAACAAACCTTGCAATTATATATGTCTACTTCATTTAAGAACAGATACCATATCCATTAAAAAAAAAAGGATTTGTAGCAAAATCAATAAAGTAGGGAACTGGAGTTTCTTGAGGAATGCAATATGTCTTTCCTCTTTGTGACAGTAACAAGACAGTAATTCTCACCAGAACAGCTGAAAATGCTATTCCATTGCTGAGGGCAATTTTTAAGAATTCCAGGATTATTACGATAGTCAATACTGAGAATAAAAAGCCTAGGTTTGGCTGTACACTGGGGTATGTTTACTACTAAAAAAGCTGCAAACCATTATTATATATATGTAAGTATATGTGCTCATATAAATACATTGAATGGATTCATAAATATATGTTATGGTCTATCTTAAGCCCATACTTTAGGGTGAAATTTTTACATATATAGATTAAGACACCCAAGTCTCTTCAGCTGAGGGTTTGCAAGTACTGCAGGGTTTGTCCAGCTTTTTAAAAAATCAGCTGCATTTTGATCAAACTTTAGAATATCTTCTGTGAAAGTTTCATTGAAAAGTGTTTTTGTTAAAAGTTTATCTTCATTCCTTGTAGTATTTTTCTGCTCTTCTCTCATCTTAAGGGATCCAAAGGTCTGAGAAACTATCTCTAAGTCAATTATGAAAGAGACCTGAAAATGAGACTTTGAACTAAGCCAGGACCATTGCCTATATCAAATTCCCATTGGTCTCAGCCATTTCTGAACACGGAATGGCATTCTTTGTCTAACCTTGACCTCCTGGACTCTTTTAACTATAATTTCTGGCTAGTTTTCCATTTGCTTTTATTCTTTTATACTATTTAAGTACTTGTCTCTGAAAATGTACTTGAAGGCAACAGTAAGACCTGTAAGCCTTTCTGTTCAAACTAAAACATTGATCTGTGTCTCTCCTCAAACATATATACAGTCTTTATTGTATGGTGGAACACAGAAAACATGCATATGTAGGTTTGTGCCAGAGGAGAAGATGGCAGAAGTTGGATGCTAACCCATATGAAACAGCAAACACTGTGGCAAATGTGGAGAGCAGTAGAATATTGTTATAATTGAAGAATTTAATAGGTCTCCACTCACTTGAGATGTAAGTCCCTGCTTAAGTGATCCTACCAAAGCACTAGCTAAGATTTATAAACTCTTTGGAGAGCTTGGCCCATCTCCATCATGAATTGTTTTTCTCAACAAGCAGATCCTTCACAATTGGGAGGAGATCCTCATATACACAAGCAGAATCACCACCTTATTTAAATTTTTAGCTTAAAAACTTAATTTAAGATTATCAATACTGTCTTTTTGTTTCATTGCATTTGACACTATTAGTTTATGTGTCCAAATTCTAGTTCTTGCACTGTGTTTAGACTGAAAACTATGGGACTGGAATATCTCTGCCATGCATTTGTGAAACTCCTAGATCAGTGAAACTCCATTTCTCAGCCAGGAGCCTCAGGTACTATGGCAAAACAGCAATCATAGACAACATCCACCAAAGTCTTGAGCTGACATTTTTAGGTTCACAAACCCTTAATGTGCCCCATTTTGTCTGTAAAAATTCTGAATGCAAAAAATAAGAGGTAAGAGGTCAGGCTACTGCAAAAATCTTGTTTGTATGCATGACTTTTGCTTTTCCTAATAACCTGTCTCTTTCACATCTCTCAAGTTTTCTGGCTTTTACCCTTCCAGTTCTCTCCCTGATCCTGCTGGTGGGGGAGTGAGCAAATGGCTGCGTGGGGCTTGGTCAACAGCTGGGGTTAAACCATGACAAAAAAAGGGAAACTAACTTTGTTATTTATATGGACAGATGACATTTTACTACAGCAAAGAAAACTCAGATTAATGTACCAATGCTGCTAAAAATGCACAGACTTTCTTCAGGAGCTGATATCCATAGTAATTAATGATGCCAGCTTACATGAATCGCTGCTTGGCATCTAGTTAGTAAAAGGAGGAAAACATCCTGTGAGCAGGCAGCATGCCAGCTGAACATATTAACATGATTACAGAATGACAAAAGATCATCATGCTGCTTTAGGCACTTCTTCCTACAGTGCCATGGAAGATTAACATGCCAACTGTGAGAGTATGGGCCCATTACTTTACAGACTTGACTAATTCTCCTTCTAAATGGAATCCTCTGGTTGGTATTAGTATTGCAGTGTATCATTATCATGAAATAAAGAGCAAATTTTATAATTTTCAAATTATAGTGTTATGACAAGAGTCAACAACATTTGAACAACATATGAACAACACCTTGATGGCAGTAAGAGGCAAAGTCCTATTTTTAAAAGCCTGTGGCCAGCATAAGAGATGTAGTGACAGCACATTTACCAAAGCAATAATACAAAGTTATGAAAAACAGCAATGTCTTGTTTCACTTAATGGAGGTACAGCATACGACAGATATATAGCACCTGTCCAGTGTCAGGACATTCCCAGAACACAACATAAAAGCAAAGCTGTAACTAAGTGACAAAGCTTTTTACTTCGAAGTTTTCCTTACTGGATGGTCCCACCAGAGACCAAGAAGAGGAAACTGCAGTGGAATACTTGCCATGACACTGGAAGACTTACACATGAACTTCAAAAACTACCAACTTGTGTTCAAAAGAAAGTGTATATTTTACTTAACCTCACTTTTGACATTCAAAGTATTTCTCTGTAACTACAATGGTCATTATTTTTCAGTTTCCCAAGTGATACTTAGGTTATTGTTTCTATACAAGACCCGAAGTGAGTGGTTGTTTCTTTTTTTTTTTTGAGATTTCCATGGCACCATGCAGATGGTTATAGTTATACAGTTAGAGCAGTTGTGGTGCACTGTCTTGGCTCTGAATCCTGAAAGCTGAACAGACCTTTTATGGCTGTTTGATCAGTGCCTAGACCAGGAACTTGGAAAGGGTGACTAAGCAGGAACTCTGATCCCAATCTTACCACTTCATCTGACACTTAACTTGGTCAAAAGACCCAGCCCAGCTTTCCCAGATGTATTTAACACTCAGTGCCCCTAACTGCTGTACAACCACAAAAAGAATGAGATAATTCAGATATTTGAACAGAAAACTCTTGATTTTTAGAGTGTGCTTCTATCAGGTCAGTTGACTGATCTTACTGTGAAAACAGAAATTACTGTGAAAACAGAAATGTCATTTCTCAAACAAAGACCCCAATAAACTGTTCATACTGATTTATTTCTTTTCTTTGCAAGCTCTGCTGTCAATGCTATTAAAGGATATAGCTATTGAAAGAGTTAGATTTATAGGACAGATTAATCTGATCTTCTTCTGTAAACACAAATAGAAGAAGTATATCCAAAACGTCCCTTGTTTGAAGGGCCACTTTTAACATTATCCTATAGATTATCACTGATGCATAGTTGCTACTACATTTGTCTCAGATACACTTCTGACAACATATTTGTTGTTAAACAAATTAAGCACTATCTACCTCCAGATCTTTACTGTTTATTTCTGTCTCCAGTCATTAAAAACCGACACGCCCAACAATAATTACAGCAATCCACTAATAAGACTATAAAATGACGAGATAAAATGTAACATTATTTCTGAGGAGATGCTACTGCAGAGGCAGTGGAAAGGAAGAAAGGAAGAAAGGAAGAAAGGCAGAAAGAAAGAAAGGAAGAAAGGAAGAAAGGAAGAAAGGAAGAAAGGAAGAAAGGAAGAAAGGAAGAAAGGAAGAAAGGAAGAAAGGAAGAAAGGAAGAAAGGAAGAAAGGAAGAAAGGAAGAAAGGAAGAAAGGAAGAGAAGCTTTTTAAAATAATTCATTGCTAGAAAAAAATTCTTTTTAATGTCTTATGGTTTTTGCAATTTAACTTGGTCTATCTGTTACATTCTATTTAAACTTCAATACTACTAATTAAATCCTATGGAATATAATTCTATGCTATTTACTCTTTTTATTCAGGAAGTATTCCGAAAAACCAGGCATGCAGTTTATGATCAGAATAGAATCCTGCTAAGTAATTCAGTCCATCAAAGCTATGCTCTCATCTTAGTGGCACTGGGACTGCATGCTGTGGTCCACTACTAAAGAATTACCTTTTCTTCAGGAATACTGCAGCGCATGTTTTCCAGGTAACTTGATGTATTTTCCACATTTGTATACCTCAAGAGAATATGGGCAAAGTCTTCCTCACTGATCGTGTTCATCCCATTAGAGTAGGAAAGGAATTCTATCTCTAGAACCTCAGTTTGCAGGTTATCCATAAATCTAAAGCAAAAACAAAACATGGAAGAAATTGCCATACTTTATATTTCCACTGTTCATGTCCTTAAAAGAATCATAGAATATGAGCAAAATAATGTTACCCAAATTAGTTCTCTTTTTGCAGCACTGATGGTAAATTTGGTAAATCCCTTATCTATATTGACATATTTTCAAGTCAATGCAACAAGCTTAACACAATGATGAAATGTGTTAGTAAGGATTAAAATTACTTGACACATTTGTAATCTAATTCTAGTTTGTGCTTGCCCAATTTTCTTCTTCAGTGGGTCACAGATCTTTATTTGTATATGCTTAATTCAAAATTCCATCATGGTCCTAAATTAATTCCCTAAATGTATTCCCTGTGAAGTTGTTTACAGTTTGAAACTTAACCTTGTCTTTTTAACAAGCTGAGTATGATGAGTGCTTGCAGTCTTTCAGTCTAACCCTTTTTGAAAAACACTTCACTATTCTTATGATATTTCTATAAACTCTTCCCAACTTAACAATCCACTTAGAATATTCCAGACACCAAACATAAACACCGCTACCTATGAAATGTAACTTCTCTGATTCTGTGTGATGCTGTACAGCCAAGGGTGAAATTAGCTCTCTGGTCACAGTAGTGCACTGGGAGCTCATGTTCATCTCATTGTCAATCGCAACCCATAGCATTTTAACTAGATGCTTTTTGTAAAACTACCTTCTTTGCTGCTTCCTACTTTGAACTTGAACTACGTCATGATTTCACTTAATGATTCAGTTTTTATTTATGTAAAATACTGAATACTTTTCAGGATGTCTCTTTTAAGGCAAAATATTTTGCAAACTTCAGACTGATTGGAATACATAGTTAAGTGATAATGATAAAGACAATAGATATTAGGAGTATTTACTAAAGAAGCAGTAACTAACATTGTATCTCTCCCTTATTCTTACGCAGAAGTTTTATGGTTGTGTTTTTATGCCACTCTCCCTGTATTTTTGAATTCTATATTTACTGAACAATAACTGAACCAATAGCTTCCACTGTGTTTCAATTTTTACCCAGTGAAGCTTGTTTTAAGGTGCCAGAGTGATATCTTCAGAAAAATTTTGCATTTAAATATGTCCCAAAGTGCAGAGATGCACACATTTTTTTTTAAATACTGACAACCAGGGCAGAATATATAAATTCAAACCCAAGAAAGAAGTTCCTACCTATCAATAAGGACAGGTTTGGGGTATAAACTTTCCACCCCAAACTAACTAAACACACAAGTGCTAACAAAATTTGCAAATACAACAGCATTGGAAGAGAACTTTTTATCATTGGGCCACTTACTGTTTTATTTTGCTCTTTGTGTATATAACACACACAAAGGGAACATAAACCATTATAAACATACCTGCATAAGCTATGTGTATAATAACATAGTACACATTAATCAGAACAACTATACAAATACTTTTTACAAGGAATTAATAATAGTAATTATTAATAAAGTTAAGACTCACCTATAAAAATCTTCAAAGTTCAGTTCAGCTTTTCCTTTCTTGCCAAAAAAGTGTACAAGCAGTGTAGTATCTGACAGCGAACTTGAAATATCATCAGCACGCTTAAATATTAAAATTAAAAAAATTAAAGGCCATGATTGGATCAGATAGAGAAGTATAATCTGAGAATGCCTATCATCATAATAGATTTTTCTATTAAAAGAGTTTGTATTTTATCTTTATGGTCTTAAAAAAGATTTTAGTATTGAAATCCATTACATTAATTTTGCCATGCAATTTTCACACAAAAATAGCAGTAGCTGTTAATTGCATTTAGTAGAAAGTAGTTAATCCAACAGAATGATGTAATGGAAGGGGTAAAAGGTATGAAAAATAAACCCAGAAACTTGAGAGAAAAAAAAAATTCTTGTCAGTTAAGGTAAACCATAAAACGTAACTCGCTTTGTAAACAATCTCCTTTCCCTTCTACTTTGAAACTACAAAGAAGTTAAAGGACATTAGCTCATATACTGTAATTCTATATTTCAAAAGTAAGTGGCATTGTGTTCCAAAATCACATCAAGTTAGGTGTACTTTACATGATTCTTTTCTGTAAGTGAGAGATAGCTACATCTTAAATGTTATTGCCCGAACACATTTAAACACCAGAATTACAAAATGTTTTGAAATAATGAAGCAGTATTTGGATTACTTCTCTTAAGGATGTTCCTCATCTACCAGTTGTGGTCTCTGTGCAGACTGGAATCTCTGAATATGTATCACTACTTTTTCCTTAATAAATAACAAAAGATTTTGAAGACCACAATTAGGAGAGAAAGCCAACTAATTTTGACCATTTGTAATAACAAAAGTTGTAAACAGAAATCTGAACAGAAGTAACTATCATCTGTGTACAGTGATTGCATAATATTCCACTTTTTTTGCTACATATTCGTTGCCCTTAATTATTGATATATGCATTGATTTTACTGCTTTAAAAAAGAAGCTCTTGATACACTGAAGAGCTAGAAGAATAATTCAGTAATGTAAGGCTCTTGAATAAGCCACAGTAGTCCAACATGACCCTGTCGTCCTGACATTAACACACTTCTGCCAACATCTGAAATTTAAAAAGTAATATATTTAGTCTGCTCACTGCACCTGCTTAGGGATTACCTCCTGTCCAATCTCTCATTTTTCTTACAAAGACTTTATGAAAAGCAGAGTAGGAGAGCAGTCTCTGCTCTTCCTCGGCAAGCTGCCACTCATTAGGAAGTTTGCCTGCTGACTCAAGTGTTACAGTACAAAATAAGGCACTGTACAGAAACCTTGCAAATATTTGGAGATGTACCAGTAATAATTTATCACCATTATGATACACTATAAACCTGTGGGATCTACCATAAGTATAGAAAATTGTTTATACAGCTCTATAAAGATCAGTATGTATAAACCTGCAAGCCACACTCACAGTCCTTTAAGTCTGACTCTATTTCTTCACTGAAGAGGCTAAAAATTTACAAGAGCAATTGACAAGAGACAAAGAAACTCTAAGTGAAGAAACCAGGAAAAATTTTGAACAATATGCAGTAGTTCAACATCATGATAAACCATGTACCATGAAAAAGCATTTCACATCTACATTCTCAAAAATGTATTACATTATTTTCAAATTTACATACTGATTTGTAAAAAATGGAAAGTACAATATTCATTAAGAATATTTATGTATCAACAACAAGGGAAAACACAAGGCAGTAACAACACAAATCCCTTCCTTTCAACATCCAAGCAAAAGAAATGAGACTTTTCTGTTCTTTAGTATAATCAGTTCTCAAGATTGTATTTCATGTACTCTAGCTTCCTCTTTATTCTCATATTCTTCTCCAGGGAGAAATAAGATGACATAGTGTATATAGAGGTAGAGATATTTCATGCCCTTCAATTAAGACAGCTCTGCTCATCAAGTGAGCAAACTAATTCAGAAAAGTAATCACTATTTGTCTTTTAATATTGTTATCCTCCAGTACAGGACACAATATACTGAAATGCAGATACCCTGATTTCTTATGTCTTTTAAGCAATTAAATCCCTAAGCACATTCAAACAATTTCCCTCAAGTACACTGAAAAGATATCAAATGTTAAATTACAGCCTTTCATCTTGCAAAAACATTTCAGAACCTTAGACTTAGGTTGCATTCACCCATATCTAAAGAACCTTTAAAAAAATACAATCTTTAAGTCTTTTCCCAATTCCCACTTGGTTTGCCTCACTAAAAAACCCCAAACAAAAACCTCACTGCAGAAACTCAACCCAATATGCTTCCCTGAAGAACTGCAGGCAGCTGAAAACTATTCCTGTGCTCCTTCTGCACTGATAGCATTAAATAAATTCTCTCTTTTATGTGGTAAAGAATAAAACCAGAGGCCTTAATCATTTAAAGTTATTACTTATTTTTCATGATAAAATTAATTTTATTTATTTTAGATCAGCAAAAATTAAATTACCTCCCCTGTTTCCATGTATACAAATATGAGCCTCAATTTTGATCAAATGTATTTTGCAGTCATTTAAATGAGACTAAAATCCTTCTCATTTCTCTTTACCTTTACACTAACTGGAATACAAATGCAAGTAGAGACAGATCGAAGACAAGTGTTTCAATCACCTTATGGACTTGATGCATAATGGCAGTATCTTTTCCTTTCTATCTTCTAACCTGAAGTGCATAAAGTCTATTTATTTTGTATTCTGCAAAATTTGTTTCAAGTTCTTTATTAACAAGGATTGACTAAAAGTAAGTAATGCTTATGAGCACTGACTGTCCTTTTACCAACATTTTCCAATAATTATGTATATTATGATTTGATTTAATAAGAGCTTTCTTACTGCAAACTTTTGTTTTTTCCAACAGTGGTAACTAATCTACTGATTTCCAGTTTCCCTTAGTAATTTAAGAATAAACCCCAAAACTGAATTGTGGTAACTGTCATGTTCCAACAAGATGGTGAAATTGCTAAATCAGTTAGGAAAAAAAGAGTATTATACACTGTCCTAGAAAAAAATAGTTGTGATAAATAACTTTACTCTCCAAAGAGACCTTTTGATTCCCACAGCAACAAACCTTATTTACTCTCCTTTTCAATTTACATATAGCCTCTCAAAATCCTCTGAAACAACACAGACCCCAGTGTCACCTTGCTTTATGCCACTTGCTACAAATAGCTGTAATATTATTCAGATGCAAGAGTACCTGGGAGAAATAAGAATATGGATGAAAGCCAGCTGGCCCAAACCAAGCAAGATAAAGATAATTACAGTGAGAAGCAGGAAATTGTCAGTGGAGAAAATGGAGAACACGTTTTTTCTTCATAAAAGGATTTACAAGTGAGCAGACAGGCTTTTTACACACTTTACAGAGAATTTAAATCACTACTGAGTACAGCTGCTATTAAGTTCAATTACAGTATAGTTACAGATATTAGTCTTAGGCAGTGGATATTAAAAAAACCTCTCTTTCCTCAATTAAACGTGTAGAGATTACCAAACTTAAGTCCGTCTACACTTGGAACTGAATTCATAGCAGCTAACTGTACATTAAGATGACATTTCATTCAGAAAACTCAATGCCCCAAGCTTCTTGAATAAACAGTGAAATGAGAAGCCTTCTCTTCCCGCTATGTTTCCTTATCTGACTAGACAGGAGCACTGATATTCTGGATTTTAAAATTTTGTGGAATAAATTAGGATTAATAACTGGATTAACAATTCAGAAGCTCATCAACATAGAAGCATGGGAAGATAGGCTGGGTATACTGCTTTATTGCAAGATTACTATCTATATGTTATTACTGTGGATATTGCTATAAATATTGTTATAAAACACAATTCTGTAACACTACATTTTGCTTTGTCCAAGCAAATACAGATGAGAGAAATGAGTGAAATACAGAAAAAGCTTATTTGATACCTAAAAAATGTAGCTTCTACCTTAAAAGAAAAATCAAATACCTTATTTTGTATGGCCTATAACTAAAATTCAAATAAATTTAAATAGAGGACAATAACTGCATTTATAAACACAACCATGAGTAAGAAGATTAACACTAAAGAAGATAAAGCCCTATGAAAATTAATGAACGACTGACTGATATAAAGGGACTATGAGTAAATTTAGCATGGAAATTAGAACTAAGTCCATCAAAGTCCTCAGATTATTCAATAGCTTCTGCAGAGGAACAGCAGGGACGAAACAGTAATTACTTTTAATGTGAAGCACACATTGCTTCCAACCAAGCAAAAAGACTGTTTTACTCCGGAGGTCATTTTTGGTTCCTTGTTCTTTTCTCATTATGATCCTGCTTAGGAAACATGGAACTCTGAGACCAGAGTCAGTGGGGAGTTGCTGTTTTTTAATGCCACTATCAGCAGAGCAATCACTCTCACTGTGTGGGGCACAGAAAAGCATAAATGATCAAGTTTCCTGACCCTCTGAAATGATAAATACGAAGAAATATCTTACTCAATTATCTAGAAGCAGATCATGAGACAAGAATTATTACAATTTAAAGCATTATGGAAATTAATTTGACAGCTCAGTGATATTTCTAGACCTCCATAATGATCATGTAGTATTAAAAAAGACAGACCAATGTTTTCGCTATCTTAAAACATTCCTGGTTTCCTACAATAATTAAAACAATCTTTGCATTATACTTTTTGTGAAGATTGGCTCTGATAATATACATAAAAAGCACATTAAGGACATAAAGATTAAAAGCTTAAAGGACTACAACTCTCTAAGTAAAGCTGTCATTTTACTGGACCATGCCTAAATGACAAAGGTTTCCTGAATTACTTCTCTAACTGTGAAATGTCATGACTGTTAGTGTTAGAAAATGCTTCTAATAGTAAAAACTGAAAAGAACTTCATCTTCCAACTCTTTCAAAAGGTAACTTTGCTTTTTCTTGGAAATTACAACCTTCAATTATCACATTGTATAGAACCAAATGCATTTGATCTGAGAACCTTCAGGTTTAAACCAAAAAAGTAATTAAAAGGAAAAGAAGAAGGTGCATAATATAAGAAAACAATCAGAACAGAATAAATCAAATAGCAGTCTGTTTATGGACCAGAGACCAGAGGTTGTTTTATACCTCCGCAAGGTCTGAAAAGAGTGCTTGGCTTGTGCTACGTCTCAAAGTATCCCAATAGCTTCTGGGGACAAGGTCCTCTCCTTCTGTTTTAAGAACCTGCAGTTTCAAGAAGCAAAATTGTTTGAAAAACAACAACAGAACAACCATTCATAAACTTTAAAAACTTTTCAAACTGATCTTCAAAAGCAGGGCTTGTTTGTCTTGCTTCTAAACAGTGACATTCTAAGCAGTTACATGACACTTTGTAAATGAAAGAAACACTGGTCTATTACAGCTATTTGTTTAATGCTCCTGGCTGCACCAGAAGTATCACCAGACTCTATCTTCTCAAACAAACCAATTCAAGAAAGCAGAAGTGAAAATATTTACTGAAAGTACATGTCAAAATGGCCATTTAAACTCAGCATTTTGCCACTGTTTTTTTCTATCTATTCTGTTTTTTCCAGAAAATATTAATTCATATACTTAGGAAATTAATTTTTTCATTGGTTAAAATAAAAATGTCACTATGTAACTAGATCTATAAAATAATTTTAATCTAATATTTATGACAACATCATTGCACCAACAAAGAAAGGCAAAAAACAAACCTAGTAAGTTCAACTGTAACATACTTATCAGGAAAACACTATCCACATCTGATAATCAAACTTACCTTGTCATATGAATGAACACCACATTCTTTCATGCATACAGTTCTATAATTATCTTTTTTAAATAGTCATTCATTTTGTTCTCTTACTAGAGTTACTTTAGTCAATTGAATTAGTACTTCTGGGCATGCACATTTTATTTCCCTTACATGCATCCCATCATAATTACCATGTTCTGGTTGGCATTTGGCAGTGAAAACACTCATGCATTACATGCCAAGACACAAATGCAGTATGCACCAGAACATGACTTGAAAGAATTAATCTATGCAAATGGAAATACTAAAATATTTAACCCATTTAAAACAACACCGTATGCTTTTTATGGCCTCTGGATGTCAACACATTTAAAAAAAGTTAGAACTGATTTGTAAAATGAAGTGAGGAGAAGGGCCTCACGCATGAGACAACATGTTGGACTATCCCAGATATTTTAGGGTTGCATCTCCTTAGAACTTGAGTATCTTCAGTTTCTCAAGACATCAAGGGAAACTAAAGGCTGCTACACTTCTTGTTTCAATGGGAGAAATAGAACCCCAAAATATCAATTTTCGGAGATGAGGGGTTTATTGAATTCCTATACACCCGAGTCTCCTTTGTATGGAGATCTCCATTCAGATAGTAGGAGGGCAAAAAATATGGCACACACCTGGGCATTATCTTGATGAAGTGCTTGGACATGGCTGGAGTCCAGAAGGAGGTTTTTTTACTGAAGCTGAAGATTACGTAAGTAGAATGCCTAACTGGTTTGGTTTCAGTTTGAAACAGGAGGAAGCCATGGGAATATGGCAATCACTGTCCAGCAAGTTTTGTTACAGTAAAGCTTGATCTGAAAGCTATTGAATCATAAGGCCTTGCATTCTATTTCATTTTTCTCACATCATTGCAGTATGCATGTCATGTCAACTGCACATTTTAGCTCAACAGACTTCCTTCCTGCGTATTGCTCAAATTGTAGGTGCCAACTTCACAAGAAATAAATCTGTGCATTTCTGCGAAGAATTATATAAAGAAACATTTTTTAAAATTGGAATTTCACTAGTCATCTAATTCTCCTGGATTCCATCCCCTCACTTAGAATATCACAAAAATGCCAAAAGATTAATTCTTCTATTTAAACATCAAATCAGTCTGTTTCTTAAAATCTGTTTTACTTCTGCCATAATCCAGATTTTTAATCATGTCATGATAAAGACATAAAAAACCTCAGATATCTTGCTGCTTCTCTTTTTCACTCCTCAAAAATGACTGAAGTTTACTATCACCTATGTAATACAGGGAATATTTTCTGTAAAATACTTTCCTACTTCAGCACTGAAAGTTCTTATGCATTTGTTCTGTAGGTGAAGCAAAAAAATAGGAAAGCCCTCTTCAGGTTTCTTTTTGGGGGGCAACAATGAGGTGAAGGATTCAATTGACTAATTATTCACACTATACACAAAGAAACAAAGAGATGGATCAAATGACTCATGCAGGATGACTTAATTTACACATATTAATTAAAGATTTGTCTATAGTTTATTGAAATATATTTTGTGCTTTCCCTTAAAAATACTGTTTCCTCTATTTTATACAGAGAGAGCAACCTTTTCCCCTGATGATGTTCAGCATGCATGCAACAATCTTTTATGCAAGTCAAGATGCCTCACATTTTTACTGATTAGCAGAAATAATTTACTTGATGAAAAAGATAAATACAGTAAATTTTCTTATAGCATATTATTTCATCTCACTGGTGAAGACTGCATCAATTGAAAATAATTAGAGTACATACACTGTTAGTAGGAGTATGATATCCATAAAGTTGAAGACGCTGACATACAGCAAAAATGGACCAAGCCAAGTATCACATGTCAGAATGAAGACAAAAGAAGGGGGGGGGGGAAAAGACAACAGAATAGGTTAAGACAAGAAAACCTTTACTTTATATATTATTAGTCTTTTTTGTTTGTTTATTTGTTTTCAAAATGACAGTGAAGAAGAAAATGGTTTCTTTTCAGTCTTACTCTTCAAATTTTTGAAAGAGAAATACAGATTTTTAGAGATTACCCTCAAGACTTATGTGCCATTTTGCAATCTTTATGTTCTCCAAAAGCTCTTCTGTTAGGTGTAAGATTCCTTTGTTCAAAATAAACAGTCTGTGAGAGATTCAACAACTGACCTACAGTTTTGAAAAGCTGAGCAGGATAGGCCTCTCTGGGTGGGAAGAAAAAAAATCCTTCTTTTATTCTCAGGGAAGGTTTAAAAAGTATTAACTCTTGAAAATTTTTCCTCCTGTGGTTTCAGGAACAAAGAACTGAGACTGAACATTGATGCTGGCAAAGGTGTAATGCACACTGAGAAGCTCTGCTGATATGTCAAAATGGTTTTTACAATAAGAATTTTTTTTCCATAAATACGCAAATTGCAAATAAACTTTTTTTTCTGCTCTCTGCTTCAGAGATTTAGCCCTGATACTTACTTTTCCAACAGTAAAAGAAGTACGTGTTACTGCTGCCCCTCCTTAGACAAGCCACCACAGACTCACTTATTTCTGACTTACATTTTTTATTTGTTTGCATGAAATGCAGATTTGACACGTGAGTACCCAATACCTCATGAAAATCTATTCCGATTATATTTTGCATTGGTAGAACGCATTATTTAGTAAGAAAATAAATTTCAGTATAAAATCTAAGTTCACTTGTAACATTTCATAATCTATTTTAAAACTACTAAGCACGAGGATCAGTAGGTCTACATGAACAGCTTTATTTAACTCTGAGAGCAAGTGTTTAACTTGGTCTTCCCACTGAGATCTCTCAGTGTTATAGACAGTAACACTGGGTCATTACTATTCACTTTTCCCATGACTTCTAAACGCCAAATGGAATCAATACTACTGTCACAACATACACTACAATATTTAAACACTATTTTTTCCTTCATATAAACCACTTACTCTTTTTTTCCCAGTAACTGCAGTTAAGGCTAAATACCACTTTTTTCCACATATAAAGCTATGCATATTCTTTTAACACTATAAATTTAGTGTTTAAAAAAAATGATCAGTGAGATATATACACACATAATTTTGTCCTACATCAAAAAAAGCAAACAAACAACCAGATGCAACTTTTCTGATTTTACTCACCAGCATTGCACGTTTTTCTTCATCTCCTCTTTTTTCTCTCTTTTCGTTTTTTTTCCTGAAGATCTCTTGGAGCTAAAAAACAAACCATTTGGTTCATATTTAGTGTTCAGCCTGTTTTCACGTGCATAACAATAACCTTCCTTATAAGGAACATTACAAACAGTATTACAATGCAGTTCTTCACTGAAATACCAGAGTTTCAATGATGTTTTATTGTTCACATTCATGCCTTCATGTTCCTTCTGTGATTTAAACCATTACACAGAAAGGGGAAAGGGAAATCTTTTTTCCCACAAAGTAAGGGTAACAATTCTGCTTGGGAGCACAATAGTAAGAACGTCCTATTTAGCCAATCTGGCCAATATAAAAAGGGGAAGTTCCACCCTTTTTCACCACCTCAAGGCACAGCCTTTCTTGTCAGGTTCTAATTAGCATCTGTGTGGTTATGTAGTCAGCTGGATCAATCTTTTTTTCATATTAGTTTCCAACCTGATCATTTCTTACTCCTGCTGGCACAAGGGAGTAGAAACACCTGGTGGGGGTGAAACATTCCCCTTCAGCAGAACAAACTACTGCTCAAAACTAATTTATCAAGTACCCTTTCTTTTCAAGTCTGTTCAAAGAATACCTTCAGGTCTCGTAAAATACCCTTTTCACAACTATCTCAACATGAAGAGCTTTAAACATGACTTCTGAGAAAACCTCAAATACAAGATTTCAAACATACAGATTCTTAAGCATATTTATTTTTGTAAAGTCTTCAGAGTGAGAACTGGATTGTACTTATCTTTCTTTGCAAGTATCTCTTTTATTTAGGTATTTTATATTTATAGTAATACCAATTAATGTTCCCAAGCCATTAGAAAAAAGTCTCACAGTGTTTAGTAAGAAAGAGCAGTATCAGCTATGATACCATCTAGGTCTCAACCAGAACTTCAGCTTTTAAAATACCTGCATGTGAAAATATTGTACTGTCACAGGCAGCACTTGTTATTCTCTAAGTGGGCTGGAAAAGGAATAAATCCTGATCTGAGAAACTTGTCCTATCTAAAATATGGTATTTTCAGAACTAAACACCTTGGCATACAGACACAATTGTGGCAGTCCTTTCAAAAGCACAATTTTACCTACCAGAAGTCTGGTAAAACCTGATAATGTAATGGTATGTACACAGAGCTCCACAAGGATTGGAATGTGGAACATAAAGTGTGTGTGATAAATTTTGCAAGGAAATTTTCCAAACTAAATTTCAGGATAATGTTATTTCAGAGAAGGCAGATGACTAAGACAAAGGGATCAGCAAGCTTTGTAGCAGGGGTATGACAACACTGAAATGAAAGAATTCAATGTTTAGTGATTAAGTAGCAATCACATTTATAAAAAACATTTTATAAATTTCCAAAATTAACTACTGAGTTCTGGAGTTTACTGTAGGATAAATATAGACCAGAACATTTTGTGTATGAAAATATGGGATAAATTTACAGACCTTGGCAGATTTTAATTTTTTTTTCCAAACCTACAGGCACAAGTTACTGTAACCTATGCCAAGGAAAGAGTCATGATAGGATAGAGTACTACACAGTTTGCAACCCTGAACAACGCAAAGAAAAAAGTTCAATGAACAGAGAGAAATAGAAATAAAATCCCTTGTGAAAGTGACAAGCCATCAAGCACGAGAGAAGAGTGGCAGTAATTGAAAAACCAAAAAAAGATCAGTAGAAAGCAAGGCATCCTTGGATACATTTCCCCTGCCACAGAGGCAAAAGGAGTAGGATTCTGTTGCATGCATTATTAAAGCCCTTGCTAAACTTCTAGAAATGGATCTTTTGTTCAGAAAGAGTGCTATAAGATACCAGTGAGTGAAAAAAAGTGAATGCAAGAAGGGTCTAGGAGTACTTTCATAGGAACATTGTTTGAAACAGGATAATGAGACTGACTGCTGAAGGCAGCAAAAACAAGATCTCCAGTAACAAGGCAACACAATCCTTCTGTTCCCTGACCTCTCCTCTATGACATAAGCAAAGAGGAAAGCACAAACACCATGCAATTAGTTTATAAAAACAATACAGCCGTTATCAGAAAAATTAAGACTTTTTCAACTCTTCACTACACATACTTGTTTTCCTCACGAATCACATAACATGTGATCCCTGAACAGAGCTCTCCAAAGTCTCTTTATTTGTAAAACTGAATAGAATTTACTACCAATTTTGAGATAGCTGCCTGTAATTGATGGATAAATATTTTGCTAATGTTGAGGTAGTTCAAATGGCAACTTCTGAACAGTCTCCTTTTTTCATGCACACAGGACATGATACATCATATTCAAGCAAGGTGAGTAAAGATGCCAAATGTATGTTCTTGGGCCAGTTCTATCACAGCTACAGGATCACTGAATCAATTTCTATTTTCAGATTTTCTTTTATTACACAAAAATTTATCCATCTATCTATTTTAGTCTTTTTCACTGCAGATCTAACATTCTAACTTAACTTCTGATCTAATTTTTGAAGGATCACTGACACCTAAAGAAGCAGAGTTGCACTCAAGTTTAACCTATACAAATTTGTTAAACACAATCATAGGTAAGGGATAGTATATCTAATATTTGAAAATTCTACTTTCTTTCTTTCTTTTATCCACCAAGCCTGCTAACAGAAAAATAATGAGAAACTTTAGCCAGGGATCATGACAGAGGACAGATACACAGCAGGACATGAAGAGGACTATAAAAACATAGAAAGCTGCAATATCCATAGTTAAATGTTGTCCTTGTTTCCCACTTTACATGCTTTTTTAATTTCATTTTTAGCATCAGTTTCTGAAAGACAAAGCTTCTTGCTTCAATTTCCTCCCATTTAGTTGTTGTAATGGAAGCCCTTTTTTCTTTTAGAACAAACTTGTTCATCTATTCCATCACATTCTGTTTAACTGAATCATGAAAGATGCTTGCTTTTTTCTTCTTCCTCTATTTTTTCCTTTTTTAATTAACCCAGTGTTTGATGGTTTGTTCCTGCAACTGGAGGAGATGCTTATTAAGAATCAGCACATACAAGGATGTGTACATTTAATAACAGAATACAAAAAAAATGAACAGCATGCTACAATTGGCAAGTGATGTCACCTTCCAAAGTAAACTTGCAATTTAAGCACACACATGCTTCTGCTTAAGCCATGTCACCAGAACAAGCCCTCAGATCTCACTTCTCTGTAAAGGAGAACTGGGGGAAGTTCAGCATGTCAAGCAGAGTTTCTTCTGTATTTCTGTTTTCTTAAGGTTAGCATAGTTTATTTGAATCAATTAAGAAACCACACACAGGAAACTAGGGTGTCTTTATTTTCAATTAATTCGGCTCTGGCACTTAATACATACCATGTGTCTGTTTCATTCTTTGTATTTTGTTCCATCTTTTTCAATAAGGCACTGGGCTTTTTCCTCATGTGTACTCACTGTATTTATTTATAAGCTCAACTACACAAAAATGTATGAAGATAAAATTTATGTCTTTTACACAAATACTTTTTTCCAACATCTGATTGAATTGTTATGAATGTTTTAATCATTGTATTAATCATCTGTACTTGTTCAGTAGAAAATTAAGGTCTTGTGTAGTCTTCAGAAAGCTTGTCTACACCACTAACCACAAAATTTTAAATGTTAATTTCTTAAGAAATGTTAAAACCTATCTTCACCATAACTGAGTCCTTCAGTGTTATCCCAGACACTGGCTGCCTATGGACACTAAAAATTGAGAGATCTCTGGTTTATGGTGCACTTTTTTTTAACATAAAGCCACACAGTTATTGTGAACTCAGAAGCCCTAACTTTGAGTGGTCAATCTTCTGCATTTCCTTTTTTTTTAATGATCAATCACTGCATTTATTTAGAATGGCGTTAATATTCCTCCCATTTCTTTTGAAATCAGAAATGAAATTACATGAACATAAATCTAAAATAGCCCTCTTGTTAGTGCAAAGATCATTCTCCAGAACTTGGTGCGTCCTACTACCTGAAAACTTATGAAGTATTCAAATTTTAAGATGCAATTATCAGTTTTATCATGATAAAAATGAATATATAGTGGACGATTTAAGATATTCAAAGATTTTCCCTCAAGTGTCAAATTATTTTTCATTTTCAAATCTCAACAACCTGGGAATTTTTCTTCCAAAGTCTGGGCTTTTTAGAAATGTTTAGAAAAAATGAAAAAAAAATAAACTCTGCTTAAATAATTAGCAAGATGAATTTACAGAACTGCTTTTTCCAAGCAGTAAACAGAGTAAAGCTCTAATTTGAAAAATACTGTCATTCAAATTAGTAATGCAACAACATCTTGGATGCAACCAAACTACTGCCAAGTTCTACGTATCCTGCCATCTGTTCAAAAGCACATGGAAATCATTCAGGTCAAATTCAATTTCATTTGTAGGAATATTCTCCTTAAAAAGAACTCACTGAACCCCAGCTTAGCAAATTGCTTCAGTGTATGGATCTATGGGCTAAGCTAGATATATGTACAGTATGTTTTATTTCATTACAAATTTTGTCCAAAACAGATGATAGTGTCATGTCAGTCAATATTTTCGGGTCACTTGTGATTATCAGCAGAACGAATGGCAAAGTGGGGTGGTCTCCCAGCAAAAGATTCTTTTACAAGTCCTTTTATCATAAGAGCAATTAAATAACTCTGCTAACCATTAAACACTTCTATTACTTTAATAGCCTATCTGTGACTACAGTAGCAATTAAAAGATCCAACTAGAAATAAGGTTTAAGAATAATTACATACTACACTCCTGTGCACTTTAAGAAGGAGCTTTTATTTTCAGTTGACATTATAACTATTTATATTAAATAAGGCAAATAAACAATTACATTCAGTGAAGAATAGCTAGCAATCAGATGATTATTGACATAATCAAATTAGTTTCAAGTCTACATCAAAAACTGCAAATATACATACCACTAAGAATTCCTTTTTGTCCACCATTTCGTTGCCATCGGTATCGAACATATTGAAAGCAATTCGAAAACCTGCATGTGGCTCTGCCAAAAAAAAAAGCCAAACATTCAATTATTTATTTCCTTGGAAGGAAAACACGTATAATACTCTAAGAAATTATTTTCCTTCATAAAAGCCAGAACCTCAACTAATTTAAATTAGGATATTTGTGTGCATAGGAAATGCAAATCATAAATCTGAAAAATAGTATAACTTACGTTATTTAAACAGAAGGCATGCTCACAAAAGAAGAAATAGAACATGAAATATTCAAGAATACTACCTCATAAAAGAGTTTTAGTTTATGGGTAGAGCCCATTTTATATTACAAACACAGATATGTAGACAATAAATTTTCTATGAAAACACAGTGTTCTAAAAGACACTTTAGAAGACTTTGAAAAAAAGGTACAGAATGCAGCTTCTGGTCAAAGTAAATGTTATGCTGAAAGACACTATATTTTCTTGTTTACATGCTTAGAGCCATTGAAATTTGAGATCAGGTTTGAACTTTAAATTATTTCTGAAACATGGCGACTTTGAAGGTAACTGTAAGTAAAGCCTTTAGGCAACATTTTGGGGATCCCCACTGATTTCCAATATGAATGAATTATGCCAAAAGTTAATTCAGATAACAAAGAAATTATGGAAGAATCATTGATCCCATAGTGGAAGATACTAAGGGTTCAGGGTCAAATTCCAAGTCTGATTCATAATAGGAATCCGGGTCATGTCCAAATAAACCCCACTAATGAATCCAGTAGAAATTATTTAATTACATTACAGTGAAATACAAGTAAAATTCTTTGCTTCCTCCCAGAAAACAACTCTTAAAATAAGTTAAAAAGTCTGTATCAGGCTTAGTTTACTCTAAGTTATTTTACTTCAATTTTAAGGGAGGTAGAAGAATAATTTTTCAACTTTGTTATGGTTTCTGACATAAATACTTTATATTTTATCATTTTCTCTTTGATTTTACCTGTTATTCACTAACTGGTGAAACAAACCAGCAATAATGTTAATCTTTCTGTTCTCCCTATATTTTGTCCCTTATGAACTCTAGCAAATTTAGCTACAAATGTTGTATGAATTTCAAACAAGAAAATAAATTTAAGCTCTTAACTGCATTTTGGCTGAAGCTTATGGCACAGCTTCCTCAACAGCCACTAAAAGGTATTCTAGATAATAATGCATTTAAATAAAGCATAACACAAGATTCCAGAGGGGCAGAACAGGTTCAGAGGGACACAGAGATGTATGGTATAGTTGTCCTGTTTCCAGGGATGGGAAGTGTAACTTAACACACAACAACACATTCAGAGCTTTGAAATTGTAAGGAACTTCTTAGATTTCTTCTCTAAAAATACTTACTTGTTAAAATACATAAGAGGAATAAATATTCTGTGTAAGATATCACACCTGAAGACAAAAAAAAAATATGCCATGTTAGTTTCACCTTTTCCTCACATCCTGAACTTGAAAATGCTAAATCTACATATAGAAAGAATTTTTATACATGTGCATATGCATATTCATACTTGTATGCAAGTAACTGTTGAACCTGGTCAATAAGTTATTTGTCTAAAATATTCATCTACAGCTCAGAGCTTTTTGTTTGTATTTTAGGGGAGGAGTACTTTAAACATGGCAAGTAAATCAACAGTCAGTGGGGCAAGGCTCATTAAACACAATCTGGATAGACTCTTAAAAGCTAACAGAAGTGATTTATTCAATTTTCTTTCCAAAAACCCCACCAGTAATTCGTGATAATACTCTTGTAACAGTATGAAAACATTTACTTTGAGAACATTAATAATGCTTCCTCCTGATACACACCATTTGAATACAGTTCTTGACTTTATTAAGTGTTTTGTAAGTGCATGTGCTATATTAACTGAAAACTTCATGTCATGAGGTTTTTTGCAAGATTACAAAAGGGAAGCACACTGTGGAATGGCACTTCCTACTCTCTTCAGAAGTGATGAAGGCAAAATTTAAATTAGAGCTGAAGCCAATACCCAAATAACATTTCTAGTACCAGAAGTTGTACTTGTGCCTCTAGCTCTATACTAAGGGGTAAAGAGACAACCTTGCAGAATGTCCAGGGCAGCAATGAAAAGAAGCATCTCACAGTTCAGTAAGAATGGAAAACAATGGCTTGCAGCTCTCCCAAAAGTCCTTAGCTCCAATGACCTTTCAGTCTGAACTAGGAAAACTTGTTCCTGATTTTGAACAAATTGGTTTTGTCTGTCCTCTAAAACCAGAAGCGTTGAGTCAGTCCATAATATTAGATTATTTCAAAAGAGTGAAAAAAAGCATTTAGATGCCTGAGAGTAACGATGTCTATCAGCTAGGATTTTCAGAAGTTGCTGACTGTCTCCTTGATTTCCGTCCAAGTCAGGTGCAAAAGTTTTTCCAAAAACAGGCACATCTTTGGATGTTTAAATTTAATCTTCTAAAATCTGACTTAACTGAATATGTGACAAACTAGATAAGCAGTCATCTGAATTTTTTTGCACTGAAAACCCTGTACAATTAAAACTAAAAACATTGTATCATTCATGTGGATGTTACTTCCATTATACTTCACATCCCATCTTTTGATCCAAGAGCAAATATAATTCTTCAGAATCAGTATTTTATTACTGCTTGTAGATCTAATTAGGAAAGTTACTATAATTTTTTAACACCACCTACTCTTTTTCTCAATTTACATATTAGTGAAGATTAGCAATGATTAAATACTGGCATTTAAGTAACACATGCTCTATGCTTTATCTTCTTGATTTTATACAGCAGCTTGCAGAAATTAAGTTTTCAAAGGCCTGCTTGAATCTGTTTGGACAAGCACCTATCAAGAAATCAGATACCTCAAAGGTTCTCATTCAGTGATGGAAAACACTCTTTAACAGCCAGTCAATAAATGTAAATATATATTTTTGGGTTTTTTGATGGCACCTTCTTTGGTGTAAAACAGGAAGAAAGTGCAATTGTCAAGCAGTCCACCACAGGTACAAAGAAAGCAATATAAAGGGCCTTGAAAGCCTTCTCTGCTTTTGTTTGTACTGGCATATTGTAGTTGCAGACAGATAGTTCTGGTTGATTGCTCTGAGTGTTATGGGAGAGAGGCTCTGAAATGATGATTGAAGGGGAAGAAGAACTTACACTAAGATCAGAAAAAAGAGAAGGGGGTTACTCAAGGGTAAAACATAATAAAAACATAAGGTCAATGGGCATAAATCTGCGTGCCTCAGCTGAATTACATAAATCCATGGCAAAATAAATGTACATAACTTTTGCTACTTGCTTCATATGTGCATGTTTTTAAAAAATATGAATAAGAAACAAAAAAATAAAGACTAAATTATAACTAAGGAGACCTGGATTCTATTTCAATTTCTTTCACCAATTTATGCTATCAATCATAAGACCCATCATATTTTCTTATATTTTCTACAAAACTGGGCAATAGAACTCACTTTTTCATAAAAACACGCTGAAAAGATATTTAACAACTAAAATCTAACACTATAATTTTACCATCTTATTTTGACAGTTTGAATCCTACCAATTCCATAAACTGGAGTAAGGTACCGATGAATCAAGACTGTGCATGTTGCAAACATTTTATTACAGACTCCATAACCAACATCTAGATACATTGTTGAACGATAATGTATTGATTTAACAGATTCTGAGGCTGAAGTTTTATGTAATTAATATTTTAAAAGTCAGCTGTTCTGACTATATTGAAAGCAGTCTAGAGCAAAGAAGTACAGTGAAATACAATGCAAAGATGTGCCAATTTCTGCCTCTCTGGAGTGCTGGCTGCAGACTCAGGGAAAAAAAATCTGAGTGCCTCCTTTCAAAGTATGTCAATACTACTTACTCCTTGAATAAATCTGAGTTGCATTTGAGGTATATTAATCAATCACATGCATGTATTTGATTGGAACTCTGTTGCTGGTGTGCTTATTTTAAATACCCATAAAATGTCTTTCTTTTATAACAAGTACTTTTGTCTGCTTTTGAGAATATTTCAAACACACCACCACACCTTTGCCACTCTGAATATAAGCAAAGAAATATGTGGAATATTTATCATAAATAGCTTTTAAATGTCTGTAAAGCCATCATTATTTTATTTCCCTGTGTTTGTTTGTTGTGAAGTGATAGACCCTATCAAGAAAGAAAAAAATACAACAGAGGAGACCAGACTCTTGGCTCTTTGATTACCATTAGTGTGAGTTTTAAAAGCTATCAAAGACCTCATTTGCAGTGTTTAAAGGAATATATAACATTTATGAAACTGTCTCTTGGTGCTGTGTACAAAATGCTTATTCAGTAATATAAGATACCATTACTGTCTTTAGAAATAATCACATTATTGAACCTATTGAAATAAGTAAAGATATTGTTTCTTTACTAGAATAGTCTGTCTATAGTCCAGAGATCATTCACAGCAACAAACTGAACCTGAAATATTCAAAAATTAGTTTAACAGTCTCTGAATCCCAAATCACTTAAAGAGGGTAGGTGGAAGATGGCTCCATTAAAACACTCTAGAGAGTACATGGAACTTTTCCATGCAGTAAAATGTAGAAACCAACAGCAATTACTTTTTTTATTTTTGAAAATGTGACTCAGATTGAAGTACATCATCATCAAAAAGTTAATAAAATGATAATTTGGTTCAGGATAATAAATTCTCCTTAATCACCTTTCTCATTAAGGTTACGGAAAAGTTTGGATGATCCTTTCCAAACCGGTGGTGTCTCCATAAGGATCCGATTCAGTTCCTAAAAAATAAAGTTTAAAAAAAATTAACAACATATATTTCAGTATTTAATGAAGTAGTTAATACATTGTGATTAAATTCTAGAATATCAATATAAAAACATGGAACTGCATGCAAATCTACCAGTTAATTTAACTTCAGTTACCACAATGATTTTGGAAGTACTCAAGCACTCCATAAATTTTTGCACACACGATTATTGCAAGAATTACTCATCTGCATGAATACTAAGTGTTTGCTGAGCTGGAGAGAGACATGCAGTGTATTGGTGGCTGAAATAACTCACCACTGCTCATATTGACTGAAGCCAAGGATAAGTCCCCCTGGATTTCAGTAAGGTTTTCATAGAAAATCCGAGCAACTGTTCTTTTAAAACACTCGACCTGAACTAAAGCAAACTTCATCCATGAATATGAATGTACTTCACTTAAAATACAGGGAAACAGAGTCTTTTTGCAGTTATACAAATGAAAAAAAAAAAAAAAGGCGGGGGGGTGCACTTAAACACCACAACAGGGAGAGAGTGGCATGAGTATTTCAGGCAGTTTTGGATAAACATATTACACCTAGACACTAAGAAGTGCAGTCAGATACTGAAGGAGAAACTGACAGATGCTTGAGAAAGTCAGTAAATCCAACAAAAGAGCTACAGCGGCTAAGGTATCTGAAATTCTGGATTCTGCTGAGTCTGAATTGACAAAAATGAAGAAACTACCTGTGCCTCTGTAATTACATCACTACCAAAATCAGCTACCACAATGTATAGTTGTAAGACCACAGAAGAATTATTGCTCACCTGCTTTGAAAGGGATCGCCACTTTTTAGCATCTGCAACAAGAGGAAGTTATGAATGCACAGAATATAGTTACACAAATGTGGTGTCACAAAAACTGGACTACATCTATACTGTGTTTTCTATACAAAGAATTATTTGCCTTACTTCATGAATGTAATTGTCTTTATGTTATTAAAAAACCTTTTAACTTAATACATACCTAAAGTCCTAACTTTAAAGAACCAATTCAGATGTAGTTTTTAATCCAGCTCAGCTTAAATGAAGGAAAAGACTTTCAACCTCCAAAATACATCCTTAAAACATTTAACAGGAAATACAGGGCACTCTTGCTAACCTCTGGTATCAATATTGTGAAATGTTTATTTAGTAGCAGTAGTATTAAAGTGCAAACTGTAAGGAGACCTAGATTATGACCCTTGCTTCATGGACTACTCATACTTTTTAAAGCAAATACAGAAAAAAAGCCTTTGAAAAGTGATATACACCAAGTGCTAAGACATCCTTCATCCCTTCCTACTGACTCAGATTCCTTTCCAGCTTTTGTCAGGCTCAATTCTTTGGTAGTTATAATTGAACAAGTGTTGTCCATAAGCATTCAAGAATTCAAAACTTGAGGTTCTCATGACACCTCCTTCTCAAGACAAGCACATTTGTACACATTCAACATTACAATAAGGCATTGTGAATATCAGAATTCACAAAGGTCCAGAAAGCAGCATTTTATATAGTCAAATCGTAACTTTTCGGTGGTTAGGCTTCTTTTTTAGAGCAAAACACGCTGCGTTGTTAGAAATACTTTTCTCATAGTGAATTTCATGCTCAGCTGAATAATTAAAACAATACACAAGCTACCCACTATGGTCTTTCATCAGTTCATGGTTAGAAACTGACTGAAATTTTAATTTTTACATCCTGGTAAATGTTTACACCGAGACTATTGACAAATCACATTCTAACTATGGTGGAGTTATATCATACAACACATAACATGAGCTAACAGATTTTCATAAACTTTTTGGTTTAACTTTTTTAATCAAGTCTCCTCAAACAATCTCATTTGCCATATAAATTGATGTAGGTTTATGCCTACCATAAAACACTTGGAGAATATATATATCTAATTATTCAGTCAGATAATTTCCCAGTCTCATATGTTATATGCATATTTTCTTTCTGGACAAGTCAGTGAAGATTTATGTGTATATATATATATACACTTCTTACAGTTCAGTATTATGCTAAATTTACTATGGTTAGCACTAAGGGGAAAAAATATATTTCATCTTAATTTGCTTTCTCAATATATAAACACATATTCAGATTATAAAAATGTATCAGGAAGGACTCTTAAAAATAATGTATGTTCCCAAATGAAAGCTTGCACCATAACAGCAGAAGCAAGTTAATTACAGCATTTATTTTGTAGTTTTTGTAATAAATGCCTGGAGTAAAAAGTTGTATTTTATAAAAGAGAATATACTCTTACCATATTAGTTAGTGTTTAATCAAAAAAGGAAGTGAACACCCTCTTGACTTTTCTAGGGTGTACATGATTTCTAAAGTAAATCAGTCACAATAGACGCATTCACTCCGTCACAAATATCATTCAGGCCTAGTATTATTAGCTTTTCTAAAAAGCAGACATACAGAGCTTCTATTATTATACTTCAAAGAGCATTTTTGCTTTTTGACAGAACTCAAGACCTTTCTAGTCTTTATTCATAAAATCCGCAGGTATATGTTCTTTTTTAATTATGCAAAATGTAGATGGTCCAGTATGTCAGCCTAAATGGACCCAATTATATACAACTTGGAAGTTATTTATAAAATGAGCCCAAAAATAAAAAAAAAAGTTTAGAATGTATTATTAGAAAAATTCCTCCCTTAAATGTACTACATGTACTACATAGTACTTGCTATGTACTACATAGCAAGACAGAAAATGGACTTGCGTGAGAAGACACAGTGGTACTTTGGCAATGCTGCGGTACAAAGGCTAAAATTACCATAGTCAGAGACGAGAAGCTGGATATGGTAATCTGTGGGTCATCTATTTCAGCTATTCCTATTTATCAGCCTTCTGTCCCATTGTCCCAGACAACATGACCTGCACTAGAACAAAGCGATCCACTTCTACTTATAATCCTTGAAAATAGTTATGTCAGTCATGTAATCTCTGACACCACGAAACCTAAAAGACTAACCTAAAGGTTAGTTTTGCTTTTGGTCTCAGAGGTGAACTGGATGAACAAAAAGGATTTTAATAGAAACAAGGTTTGCTACACTGAATTCAGAAGGGTGCTTGACTGTCCAATTCCAGATCTCTTCTCCTTTTCCATGAGACAAACAGAATGTCCTTACGAGCTTAATGATTTTTGGTTTGGTTTAGTTTTTAAAATCCGAATACTTGCTTTGTGTGAGGAGGAAACAGAAACTTCATTAGCAGGGAAGAATTTTAATAGCAAACCATACATATAGTGTGTTCTAGCCAATCAAACTGTCATAGAACAGAGTTAAACAAAATGTTTTAATTATGTCCAGTATATATAGCACAAATACATCATGACTATACACAGTGAAACCCAACTCCACACTAACAAAAAGGGGAATTGAAGGTGTAAGCAGAGGAAATAGATTAAGAAGTGCTGATGTGTATTTGTATTAACTTGTGTGATAAGCAATCTGCTTCCTCTCTTTTAACTGCAAAGCAAAAAAAAAAACCCATTTGCATTCTGGTAAGAGTTTCCAAGTTTTGCAAGTTTCCACCTTCTAAGCTCTATCTTCTGTCTTCACTGTTACAGTGAGATTATATCTTTAGTCAAAAGTTACAGAGGTTTTGATCACTGATGTGCCATGGCTGAATTCTTTCATCTTGTTTCATTATAGTTAAGAGAACAAAGGGGAAAAATCCAACATCTGCACAGAATTTTCAGCTTCCTCTGACTGTTCTAGCAGTGCTTTTGACTGTTCTCTATACTACCTTTGCAGTGTAGACTGAAGAAAGGAAAACTTAAAGTGAGTGATTACACGTCACACGTGAACAGAGATATTCCCATTCCCCAGAAGCTGTGTGCTGCTACCAATGCACTGCAAGCCTGAGAGCCAGAAATCAAACTAGAGCTACTCTTTAGTCACTCTTTGATACTGAAAGCAAAGATTTTACCATAAATGACCTAAAGTTGATAGTTAATTTTTCATTGATTAACATGTAGTACTAACACTGGCAATGTTTAAGTGTAGAAAGTTGATCCCCTGGGGGACTAAAACTCTTACTCAGAGCATGTTATTCAGAAAGCCATGATATATATCTTTAGTTTTAAAGAATGAGTATGTTGCCTGCTTACAGAGAACCTATACAGAAGAGGAAGCAAGAGTTTTACAGCAATACAGGCCTGCTCAGAAAGAAACTGCTAATGCAAATGGCACAAATTAACTTGCCATCTTTCATGACTGTTGAGCTGTTTGCAACCCTTAAGACAAGAATGTTTAACTAGCATAGAGATGTTTACAATCTAGTAACAATCAGGATACTGTTTGCATTTGGACACAATTAGAATTCTGAAGATGCAGTACCTTTTTACTACAATCAGAAACAGAGGTAGGAAGCAAAAGCAAATGGGGAAATAACATGCAGCATGGACATTTTCCCTAGCAGTTCCAGCATTATAGAACTCCTGCTTACGTTTGGGTTCATCACTTGTAACAGACTGGATGAAGTCATAGGGAGTCATGTACAGCTGTCCTTCAAATTCTAGACTGGCAAACCTACGAAACCGTTGCTCCCGTGGAGTTGCATAAAGGTGTAAATCTTCGAGGTCTGATCTGTTTTCTGTAACCTTCAAAGACAGAAGGACACAGTTTTAATCTGTGAAAAGGTTCTGATGTACGACTGCCACATTCATCTTAAAGAAACTGTAACTATAAAAGTGATAATTCATTAAGTCAAACACATTCAAGTATTTTTCTAAGGTAAGGGCTGAAACTGCAACTGGGATTTCACAGCTATCATTTTCAGTCTTCTGCGACTTTAGCAACAATCTTTGTGTATTGAAATTGGTGATATTACCCAACCTTAGAAGAAAAAAAATTAAAAAAGAGAATTTCAGTTCCTGAATCATAGAAGAAGGGGCAATTTTAACTCAAGGAATTAATTGTAACTTCAGCAGGCAGACTTCAAACAACTCTGCCAAAACAATTTCAGTTTTCTGATAGTTCCAGAAGAGAACAGAGTAATAATTTTTCCATATTGCTTCGTAATATAGAGTGCAGCTGTTGATAGTAATAGGCCTCCATAATATATACCAGTGTAAAGCTACCATATCTGGAGGAACTGAAGAAAAGAAGAGCATAATTATCATTCCACAGTTACAGAAGTATAATATAGCATTAAGTTCACATATCACAAGAGTCTACATCAGGAGTTTCTGGTATATTTCCTATCCACCTGATTTAAATGTAAACTTGGTAGTACAAAACCATAAATGCTCTAAATTCTCACATCTTTCTGTTGCACTGCCAAATCTTTACCAGAAAATATGTTACTGCTCTCTGAAAACTCTTTTTAGACTATAATGGGGCAAGCTCCTCTGTGGACTCATTATCTTGAAGAAAATGTAAGTATTACCATTTTTTCTGAGATGAAAAAACCAACCCCAAACTGTTTCCTAGAAGGAAGAGCAATCATATAGGTAGCTTTTCCCATTATGTTAAAATAGGAATGCAGCATCTTATCAATGAAATCTCCCAACTTGGTCATTGTTCCTGTCATTTAATACAGTACTCCTAAAATTCTCCATCACTCTAAGGAGTGCTCCTCTCTAAGGAACACACAATTTAACTAATATTATGTTTTCTTTTAACAGTTAAGAAAACAGACAAATGTACTTCATTTTTCAGAGAGGCATCTAAACCCAAACATAAATTGGAGGATGTCTGCAATGGCTAAGAGATAACTGTCCTCAAATACAAAAAGAAATTGGTTTTCCAAAACCTTTCCAAGAATAGATTACAGATTTCAGCAATTAGAAGCACAGACACATTTATACTGAGTAGTCTAAGATCTGGGCTCACTTTACTTCAGGTTTTCAAACAACATCCTTAAAAAATAAAATATTGGTGAGACTTCTGCAGTCAAACAAAATTTTATGGCCTCAGCTGTAACTAGGAGATTAAATTAGATTTGTAGAAGAGAAACATTGAAGATGAATGTGTCTAGAAGAGGTCAAACACTTTAAATTTGGGGGAAAAAAAAAAGAGATGTTTTACAGGGCAATCTTACTACTTAATACCTTATCTAGGACATTTTAGCCAGCCTTCTATACAGACAAAAGACAGCTGACTGTGTATTTCTCTTTCTGCACTGTCTCTAGTACTTTCAAAATCATTGCTCCATGTGTGTATGTGTGAAAATGTTTTGTTTCAACAGACAAACTTGTCATAGAAAGTAAGAGAAAGGTCGATACAATAATTTGTTTTTCAGTAGACTGCTCTACAAATATTCTGCACTTCTGCCTGAGATGCAGCTCTAAACCAGGTCTTCATGTTTTTTATAATTTTCAAATTATTACCAAATTAAATACTGGGAGAAAAAAAATAGTCTAACAGCCAAACCTACAAAGTCAACTTGAAATGACAGAAAGGAATGGAATTCTTTTCTAACATACTCACATGCAAGACCAAATATTTCTGTCCTATCTCACTGTTTGAATCTTTTGGTCTTACTGATCCTTAAGCAGTCCAGTAGCATTCAAGCTATGCCTTCACGTGGGAAGTACACAGCTCAGTTATTTTGACACAACTTGTAGTGACATAACTGATTATCCCTGTATTTGACGTTTAACAATCTATCCTTTTTTTTTTTTTTTTTTGGACATGTATGTTATCACTAATACAAACATGCTTGTGAATACAGTCAGGTTGCAGACATGAGTAATAAAGCAGTATATCTGCAAAGTCAGTTTCCAGAAAAGAAACAGCTTCAAGGCCCTATTACACACACTGTATGTATAACCAACTGTAATCAGTCATAACCAATCATACACAATCATGGAAATCTCTAGATAATTTATCTCTCCAATATCATTTTAGTTTTGATCACTGTCAGCATTTACAGAGCATGTTGAGATTCTTTGCTCTCAAGAAATTCTCCCTGTCTCAGGTGCTACTGCTTAGTATTTTGCTTGAGAGGCTCAGAAAAACATTTGCTAAGTTCTCAGACACATATTTCAACATTATCTTAAGGACTCTATGCTACTACAAGTATAAAATAACATGCTGCAAACATGGAATTTTAAAGACATGATTAAAATTTACACGTCAGTAAAGCCTTAATTTCTGCCTCATTTTTCAGTCTAGTTTCCCTCTGACTACATAGCAACGCCAACATTTCATGCTCTGGCTCCAAATCATTGTAACCTGATACGAATACAGCCTGCCCCCATTAAGAGGAACACCTCCCTAGAGCCCCAATATCTTGCTTGACCTTGCTCTGGTGCTTTATATTCACTTTTCCAAGCATCAAACTGGAGAAGGGAACTGGTCTGACTGAGAACTTTTCTTTTAGTGTGTTATTTTAAGGCCAAATAGATGCCTGGATCTACCCCACAAAAACAGTTGTTTCGAAACCTGGGCCACAGGTGCTTACAGATTATGAAAGAAGAAAATACCACCTGTTCCAGCAGGAAGCTCTACCTACTCATAAGTAAGGGAGAACTGTGAGCTTAAGCATTATTTTATCCCAAGGAGTAAAAACACTACTTTATTTTGAACCTGGTGGTTTTAGCTGAAAGAATCATAACAACTTATTTCTGCCATTGATCCAACATGAATTTAAATAAATGGTAGCCAAGGCTTAGTATTTATTGGATCACTGGTCTATACACTTAATGTCCAAATAAATGCAAAGTTTGGCTGCTGAAGACTCCAGGTACACAATTAACAAACTGAAAAATAAAACTTTCTTTGGAATTCATATTATTTTGTATCCAAATTTCTTGTCAGAGCTTTACTGCTTCTCTTATGCTTCATAATTTATGTATCATACAGAACATTTTCTTTTGTATAAAAGCAATAATTACTGGGAAGTAACAAATATTCTAATTAAAAACTAGGACATTCTAAAGTATTACCTCAATTTGCACTTCTTCAGGCATTCATTTAAGAAATTCATCTCAACACATGACAATGAAACATGTTCTGTTTTCCCCAACATTTGCAGATGACAATAGAGTGAGGCAAGTGTGAAAATCTTAGTGACACCACCAACTGCTCTTGATTTGTTTATTTCATATTTATGCCCATCTTGGGCAATCTTACTGTAACAATGGACACAATGGGCACATTTCCAGTGAGGAAAGGCTGAGAGAGTTGGGACTGTTCAGCCTGAAGGATTCCAGGGACACTTTAGAGCATCCTACCAGAACCTACGGGGGGTCTAGAGAGGGACATTTTACATGGGCACATAGAGGTGGATCAAGAGGGAATGGCTTTAAACTGAAAGAGGGCAGAGTAGGACTAGATGCTAGGCAGAAATTCTATATTGTGAAGAAAAGAAGGGTGGTCAGACTCTGGCACAGGTTTCCCAGAGAATCTGTTGATGCCCTGGAAATGGTCCAGGCCAGCTTGGATGGGGCTCTGAGCAACCTAGTCTAGTGGAAGTGTCCCTGTCCCTGGCAGAGGGGTTGGGCCACTACATGATTTTTAGGGCCCCTTCCAAACCATTCTATGATTCTGTGAACAAGACACAGAAAGTCGATGTTGAATACCTCAGGGAAGGTACTGTTGGTGAAAGAGTAAACAGGATTCACTAGGTTTCCAATTTCTATTTGAAGTTTCATGAGCTTATCCAGACTAAATCTCTCTGTGATTAGCAAGTATTTTCAAAAACTTTCATGAAAGCACATCTCTCTGACAAACAAATGAAGGTAGATTTTTTAATGCTACATGTTTATCAGTCCTCTTGGAGATCATCTGTACTTAGTACTATGATCTTGTATTATGTTACAATTCCCTGTCTTGTAAAAAACAGACATGTCCATTTACATCACACAGAAAGGCACATATCTCCTAATAGTAGTTTTACCTTAACTTTAGGCAGAACTGCTTATCTCTGGTTTACCTGCACATGTACACTGACCTTCTTTGTTATTAGAAATATAGGAGAAAAAAGTCGACAGCTGAAACCAAGAATCTAGTTGGAGATTAGATTATCTTTTATTATCTTTTCCCTATTCTCAAAAAATCTTAGATGTTAACAGTTGTAATCAAACAACTTATGGTTATCATTCTTCTGCCCTTCCTTCCCCAAACTCTGGTACCTTGTTGCTCCACATTTCACCCCATCTTCCTGTGCCATACTCTTGCAGAAGGACTGCAGAGAGAACAGAGCACCTGTTTTTGGTGTTTAAAACAGCTGAAAAGAAAAAAATATGTTGGCCTGTCTTCCTGCTGTTCCCTAACACAGAATTGCACACACATATGCCTAACTCTCCCATGAAGGATATTTCAAAGCCCTTTCTAAAATGGATTAAATAGATTCAACACTTATATACAAACCCCACTTGGGCAAAAGAAACAGAGGGAAACATTTTTTAATTGAAAAAAGGTAAGTAAAAATGAAATTGAAGATCAAATAATAATTTGGCAGGGTACTTCTCTGAAGGGAGAGTATCATTCTTCAACTGGGTGTGCTGTTGTTGTCAATCTACGCAACAAACATATTCCAAATATCCTAAAGTATCTAGGAAAGGCTTTAAAAGTTTCAAATTTATTATGCATATGAAAATATGATGATAATGCTTTCTTACTAACATGTTTCAAATCCGTACTTGTTGTAATAATACCACCACATGTCACAAAGTAATAGTCCTTTAGATGAAGGTTTTTGTTACAGACAATTGACATTTTAAAGTCAATCAACTCTGAAAAGCATTCCTTACATAACATCTTCAGTGACACTCCTCAATATTTTTTCCCTCTATTCACAGTAAAAATCTGAAAAAAATCTAGGCTTTTATCAAGCAAATTCAGTGTTTAAAACCCATTCCCATTTTGGATTCATCTTTCATGTACTGTGTCTATCAATAAAAATCTGATGTTCTCACCAAAGGTCTCCACGTACTCCTTTGAAGTTCCTTGAAGCACAGGCTAATCTCTATTTCTGTGCATTCTGTCCCATGCTCATCTTACTGCCTGTCTTACCTTAGAAACATTTCCTTTCAGAATCTGGTATAACATGAATCAACTTGTATGGCTTTCAGTGAAACCCATGCAATAACTTTACATTGTCATAACACAATGTGAGGCTTAACGCAGGGCACAAGCCCACAGCGACACTGAAACAGCTAAAATTTTGCAGTAGTTATGACACTAAACCATCTGAAAATATCAAAAAATGGCAATGATATGGCCCAAATTTTCTGGGAGTAAAGTGTAGAAGACAAAGCAGTACTTCATTACTCTTTTTACTAAAAAAACATAAAAGAAATGTTCCTTGTCAAGTGTAAGTCTTGTGTAACATTAGGTCAGTAATAAGCAAGTCTGATTCTGTGAAAAAAATATCTAGTTTTCTCATAGAGATAAGGTTAAATGTCAGATACAGGATTTTTGGAAATTAAAAATGTGATGCCTACAAGCTCTGCAGAAGTAATCTACAAGAATCCATTGTCAAAACCCAGAATAATACTCCAATTCCCAGATTCTGAGAGTATCCACAAAAATGCAAAACGTTTTACAGAACAAGTAGGTAAAAATACACATTCTGTGTGTGTATTCTTTTGCATGTGAGGCAAAAAGCTCCACAGTACCACATAAAATCTCAACTTTATTCCAAGTCAAATCACTGACATAAAGGAGAGTCTAATTTAGCTAAAGAAGCCAACATTTACTACTAAAGGTATATTTTGCTTGCAGTCAAAAACCATGTTTGCTAGAGTAGTTTAATCTTCAATTTATATCAAGTGCGTAACTTTCTTTGAATTTTTGTTTGCAAAGTAATCTGTCTTCAATCAATGAGAATCTAAGCAAATTATTAAAATACAAATGTTTTCAAAGCAATACTGTTCCTAACTTCCTTTGTTTAGATTTGACTTCAGGCTTATTTAATATGCTCCCATGTAGATAAAAGTAGCACAGTTCTGTTTTCATGCTGGGTGGCCAAAAGGTTAACCGTCAGGTTCCCAGTGTGGGAAAATCCCAAAGTAGACAAAATTGTTTTGATGCTTACTGAAGTTGTATTTCTAGGAGACTACTTAGATGAATTAGCCAACAATTCTGTTAGTTGATCCCACTTCACTGAAATAAGGACATTATTATATTAAAGTATTTACAAGCATAGGAAGCTGGAATGTGTTTAAAATGCTGTAAAAAGGGCCACATTCAGATATAACTGTTACAGGAAATCCTTGGGGTAACAATGGAATATCAGTCCTTGCATTAGTTTTACACTTCACCTGTAGCAGTTCCTCAAGAAGCTTTAGTCAGTATGTATATCCAGCTCCATATGTTCATATGCTTCACTGCATGCAAGACCAAAACACACCAGTGGATGGATCTGTCCATCCCAAACATGCACCATCCATTTTTAACATTATGAGGAACACAGAATTAATGACTAAAGGTAAACCTTCCTTGTCTTTCAGCATGGCTCTCACTACAGCTGGCAAGCAGTATCATTCTCAGGATTATGCTGGTAAGGAGCTTCAGACATGATCAGCCAAAGTCCATCTTCATATATTTGGCATTTGAAATGAACAATACTTATGAAACAGCATTTGGTGCAGTTGGCTTTTGGAAAAGGGATGCTTATGCATCTTTTGGAATAGCATCCTCTTTGAGCAGGCAGGAGAGCCTCCTCCCTAGGGGAGCTTCCTTTACTTTTTGGAGGCAAAGTCTTGCTCTTCATTTCACAGAGATGGAAATACATGACATAATGCACATAGAAATGTGCTGCTATGAAAACATTTGACCCTTTAAGTATTTTCACAAAGTGAGAGTTTGACAATACTGCTAAGATACTAGGGAAAAACCCCTTGGAAACACCTGAGGTATACAGCTTTCTTCTCCTGGAAATTCATGTGCCTTCAAAAAATGTGAAGAAGTACACAGTCTGTGTCTGTTTCTCCCTGCCTCTCTTTAAATTCCTAAATCATCTCTGAATGAAGTGATTTGCAGAGAATATCTCCCAAAAATAAACAGAGGCCTGGAGTTCACTACCTTTACATAATGACAACATGATTACATAAAAGGTCTCTTAGGAACACAAAGATGCATCATTGGTATTTCCAAGACCATTTTAGTAAGTTTTACTAATGATACTAAACTTCTGGAAGTAAAAAGACAAATATTAACTCCTCAGAGGAACTCTGTCACTCTGCCAAAATAACATTTCTTTCAAACAGATTCTTGCTCTGCATAACCATGTCTAAACTTTAAAGGAGCTGTCTGCTAGCAGAGCTTTCCCAGTCTTCACCAAAACCTTCAGATACAAAACTGGCAGCTCTGGGTGCAGAATTTTACTTTGGTTCTGAAATGTTCTGTGGCAATTAAAACTCCTGGAATTAAAACTGCCAGTTTATTATAGCGTCCAAGATTTCACTCCAAGTAATTACATAAAAAGCTCTTGGGTTCAGAGTTATTCTCAGAAAGCATCTGGGAAAAGGTAATCCTGTAGGGAGCTTAGCTTCACACTGCCTCTGTAACAAATCTTACTTTCCACCAGAACACCTCAAGTGTTATGCTTGGTCAAGCAAGTATACTTTTGCACTGATCCCATGATCTTTGATCAAATAGACCCCACAGACCCCATGCTGGTGACATATTACAGAGATAACTTGACTTCTGGGAAACAGCATTTTCTTACTCATCTGTACATAAACTCATAAATCTGTTGCTCAACAGGTTTCATACTGTAACAACTTCATAGAAGTGGAGACAGATTTGCAGACCATTTTGATACATTGTTTCTCTACAAATCTCGATACATTTTTTTCCCAGATAGTTTCAAATGATGTTCCTCATTCCTGAACTGGTCTAAAAAGGTATCCCATCAACATCTGTGTAATCATCACTATTAGTCCTGGAATCTAAAACCCCTTTTAAAATTTCTTGGCTCATAAATCCTAGAATACAGTAGTAGGACAAAGAAACCAACTATCAAGATATATATGATAATTTTATACACTTAAATATTCTGTCAGTACTGCCAAGTATTATTTCAACTCAGTGACAGAACCTGAAGAAAAGTCAACTGTGAGGATGCTAACTGGGACTAGCATAACTCTCAAAACACTTTCACAGGCCATATGAACATTATCTGGAAGCAGGTGGCCAGCCAGAAAATAAAGTAGTTCTTTGAGAGTCAAAATGTAAACCAGGTTAATCCCTGTTTTTAGTGTTGGGAGTATAAGAAAACTATTCTGCTTTCCACCAGAGCTGCCTGCATGAAAAAAGAAGGCCACTTCACTTATTACACTTTTACAAAAATTCCTCTGAAGAAGTAAAAAAGACATATGGGAGTTCAATACCAGGTATGGTATTGATTTTGGCTGCGATAGATAACTTCCTTTACAGCAGTCAGTATGGTGCTATGTTTTGGATTTGTGACCAGAAGTGTTGAGAACACAGAGATGTTTCAGCTCAGATGTTGCTGAGCAGTGGTGGCACAGTGTCATGGCTCATCCTGCTTCTCACACTGTCCCACTACTGAGTTGTGTGGAGGTGTACAAGTGTACAAGAAGCTGGGAGGGGACACAGCTGGGACAGCTGACCCCAACTTACCGATGGGAGATTCCATACCACACAATTATTGTGCTTGCTAAAAAAGCTTTGGGGAAGACAGAGGAAATGGACACAAATGGACACATCCAGTGCATTTATCTTCCCAGGTCTCTGTTACATGTAATGGAGCCCTGTTTGCCTGGGGATCCCTGACCACAGGAAGCAGTAAATCAATTCCTTGTTTTGCTTTATTTCCATGGCTTTTCCTTTGCTTGGCCTTTATTGTGCCTGTTAAGCTGTCTCTATTTCAACCCGCAAGTTTTTTCCCTTTTACACTTCCAAGTCTCTTTGCCATCCCACTGCTAGAAGATGAGGGAGGGCTGTGTGGCACCGTGTGGTGCCTGCTGGCCAAAGTTAACCACAATGCTAGAGGTGAGACAGCCACAACTATCCCGAATATTTGAATACTTTGTGTTAGAATCACTATGTCTTAACTTTAAAAATTAAATTATCCATTGTCAATGAATGTTTCAGAATGGATTTTTAAAAAAATTAACACAATATCTATGGGAGAAGATAGATTTTCCCCCAAAACATTTTTAAAAAATTTAAGATTCTCTGTCAAGTCTATGTTTATACAAATCCATATATTACGGCTGTCTATGTCTTAAAGGAAAGGATTTCAGGTTTTGCAAGGGCTGGTCCCTTTACTGTCAGTACTGGAGTCTTTCTTAGTGGTTATTCTGTCCCCCAGGGGTGATGGAAGAAATATTCAGTGTAAATGCTTCTACCAGCTGCTGTAGATCTCTATACCAAGACACTGACAGCAGAGACACCACTTTCTTCCAACGATCTAACTAAACAGCATTTCGGAAAAGGATGCTGCTAGAGGAATGATTAAGGAAGAAACATGCAAATGAAAATATTAGGATGGAGTAGAAGAGTGTGGCTTGGATGGAGGGAGGAAGAAGAAAAGCCACTGTATGATTTGCTTTGGTGGAATGAAAAGCAGCCTGGGATTGGAAATGAAATGGGGAACTAGGGGAATGGGAAAGTGGGGTAAATATAGACCTAGAACACGCCAGAAAACAGTGAAAGACTTTATGCACTGGGAATTAAGAAACAATCAAAAGCAGCTGGAGAGGATTCCAAGACACTTGAGCCTCATCATTCTTTGTTGGTCAGTACCTGATAGAACTGCAAAAATATCCTAGCAAAACCTGGATCACATTCCACCAAACTCATCTATACAGAAGCTGCAGGTTATCATTCTCCAGTGATTACTCTAAACACACTCTGCAGTAGATCCAAGAGCTCCAACCTTAATCCTAGTAAAATTGACACCTTTATGACTTTTCATGACAGCATTTTCTACTTTCAAAGTCATCAGACTTTTTAAACTGTTACATACTATTAAAGTTGAAAGCTCAGCACTCAAAATCAGGAATTAAAAAGGTTACTGCCCCTCAGGCAACACTAATTCAGCCTTCTAACAAAGGATGTTACAATACAATACCATTGCAAAATATCATGAATAGCATTCAATGCCATTTGAACACAGTATTTGCATCCTTTCTTCCCCCTCTGGAGATGTTTTTGAAACCTGCAGTGAAAGAGCTGGTGCTCATGACAGGTCTAGATGGCAATTACAAATAGATCACAAATAGAGCTCATAGTTAAATTACTCGTGGTAGTTCTCTGTCTAGATTCACTTTCAGACTATGGTCTTTCCCCACAAGCCATTCTACAGAACAAGAGTCAATAATAAAAAAATGCACAGGAACCCATTACCACGGACCAAAAATTCAGCAGGTATTTGATCTGCATTTTTAGGGGGCTTCAACTGAAAGGATATTTTTTCAGGAATCCTGAGCACACAGACATGCGATTGGAAATCAATAAGGTAGAATTTTATTTTTATTCAAAAATAAAAAGCTGCAACATAAAACTAATATTCTCAGATGTCAGTCTGGATTTAGCCCACACAATCTGGACATATTTCGAATCAATCTTTCAACTTTTCTGCTATGCAAATAGAAAACCAAATTAATTTGAGCCCTCTTCAATACAGAAGCAAGGTGCTTTAAGACAATGTTTGTCTTCAAAAAATAGGTATGTACATAGGTATTACTTTTTCTATTTTTTTGTTTTAAATTAATCATAATATAAACTTAGTTTTTAATTTTCAGCCTCAATGCTTTTAGAGTGATGTCTGCCTAAATTCATAATCATACATCCAAATAAACTCATTGACTTTTCAAAGGTACAGCAGCAATACTTCCCTTTAAAGAAAACTGATCATTAAGACTGGCTAAGTAAAACAATGTAAAGTTCTGACAAATCAAAACAGTTTGTCTTCAGTCCTGTGTGCCACAGTAACACACTCCAGACACAAAACTACAAATAATCAAAAATACCAGATTCAATTTCCCTTCATAAAGTATGCCGCCAGCAGAATCTACCTTTCTGCTAACAATGCAGTGCAAAAGGGCGAACAACATTCATACTCAAGCACAAGACCTCCACTGCAAAAATACAGATCCTGTTCTTAAAGACAGTATAAAGTAAACTCGGCATAGAGAAAGCAGGCCATTTGCACCACTGACTTCCAGTCTTAGCAGATGCCACTCTGACAAAGTGCCTAATCACAGCTCTTGACATTTTTAAATGAAAAAACCCCAACCCTATGATTACCATATGCTACATAGGCTGAGGTGCAGGAGTTCATCCTTATCACAGGAAACTTCATTTTCCAGGTTAACAGGAACTGTTCCTTGTCAACCCTGGTTACTCAAGCGGTGTTTTAGCTGAACTAGCCCAGCAGAACCGTTATTTGTCACAATGCTGTCACTCCTTACGAAGTTCAGCGCAAACCTTTCACTCTACAGGAAATTTTATATCAGAAAGGTGATTGTCCTCGGTATAAATCGAAACTCAGGGTTTGCGCTGCCAGCTGTTGTACCATTTGCAAAACCAGCGTTTTCTACTAAAGAAAGATTCGAGTAGGACAGCACCCGAGGCGAAAGGCAGGGCTGGCGCTGCGAGGCGCAGCCAGGGCGCGCTCCGGGGACAGCCCGTCGCTCCCGACGGGTGACGGCCCCTGCCGGGGCCCGGCCTCGCCTCCCGGCCCGGGGCTGGCCCCACGCGGGGTCACCTCTGCGCCACATCCCGGGAGCGCCC
>VXBR01006743.1:1114266-1151811 GCA_013400215.1 Cisticola juncidis
CGGCGGCGGCGGACCTGGCGCACTTGCAGGGCATCCTGCGGCGGCGGCAGCTCTACTGCCGCACCGGCTTCCACCTGCAGATCCTGCCCGACGGCAGCGTGCGCGGCACCCGCCAGGACCACAGCCTCTTCGGTAGGCGCCTGCGGCACGGCCCCGCGTGTGCGTGTGCGGGTGTGGTGTAAGCTCCTGTGTGTGCCTGCGCGGGAGCAGCCGTGCTCTTGGGAGGGGATGGGATGCTGGTGATGCTGAGGCAGGTGGATGAGTTCTCAGAACAGAAGGGCTTCTCCCTTGAACAGAAAGGCTTGACCATAGGGTCTGCACCAGGGCAGGATAGTGAGGAAGGGCTGCCCATCCCAGGTGAGTGAGGAGATAGGCGCTACTCAGACTGTGCTGAGGGTCTGTAGGCACATGCATACACCGGTGGGTTTAGTGGGAATGGCTGAGAGTCAGACTGATCCTTCTTGTATTCACTGTAGGTATTGGAGCTTCTTGGGTTTCTGTAAAACAGTACAGGTCACAGGCTTGGGCATGCTGATCCTTAGGCTGCTTTAGACTGCTTTGCTTCACAGGACATAAAGCTGAAGCACAGGAGCCAAAAATGCCTCTTTGATCAGATGCTTAAAATCCTTCCCAGCCAGCTTTCACTGTCAGTAAACCCCAAGGGGGTGACGACAACCCCAAAACATAAACATTTCCTGTGTATGAGAGTAAATCCTAAATAGTAGTTGTAGTAGCTGGACATCTGAACAAACCTGCTGTCGTCAACTACATGTGAGTCTTGGTGTGTATTGATTTAGCAGTCGTAAAAAGGTGATTAAAGAGCTTCCTATCATCCTCCCCCTAGTCAAAGCAATCTGTTGGAACGGCTCTTAATTGCTTTTATAACACGTGGATGTTTTAAGAAGTAGAAGAGCAATAGTCAGACAGTTCTCAGAAGGAAGATTTCTTACAGCATGTAAACATGAAATAAATCTTTGCTTCAAAAGGAAAACCAAGCTAGCCATAGATCTAACATTTACTGGGCCTTTTAGAATTGTACTACCTTTATTCTACCATTACTTTTGGCAGGTTTGTCTGATGTGGTTTCTTTGTGGGTTGTATCACCTGCTTATTATGCTTTCCGAAAAGGGTGGCTTTGAAAATGATATCAGAAAGACAAAATGCCTCCAAATCTTTTATGGGACTCTGTGCTTTATGAACTGGAGAACTAGGATGATTTATGTGTGATATTGTTTTTAATGCTTACTGTTTGTAAAGGACTTATTTTCTTTGCTGTCTGTGAATACAACTAAGAAACCTGCCAAAGTTCAACTAAAATTGAAAACATTTTAAATTATTGTATAGTCCAGACTTTCCATCTGTCCAAGAGTGAAAATTGTCCTGAAATCATAAATAGTAAACAGAAAAATTGTCATAATCATAATCAGATGCACTATTTAAAACTACTTAACTTAGATTCAGGGGTTTTTAAGATGTTTTGTGGATTTGCTGCTGAACAGCAATATCTTAGATCTGATTCTGGCACTTCTTTTTGAGGCTTTGTTTACATTGTTAACAACTTCCAAAAAGCCAGTTCACACATTCCCTTTCTTTCATGTTTTGGATGTGCTGTAATCTGTGCATATCAATTGGTTAAGTATGTTGGCTTACCATTGCCAAATTCAGGCTTCAAATAGTACCTCATGTCTCAAATACTTTTTTAATATATATTACATTTTTGGGTAAATGTAATATAAATAATGTTATAATTCAAACAGTAGCAAAAAAAGCCAGCATATTTTATGTACTTTAAAAGCCTGCAATAAAGACAGCAAGTTGTGTCAAGAGGTGTGGGCCCATATTCTAGATAAGATGTCTGGCAAATACTTTTCTTTTTCTGTGGGTAGATTCTGTTATATAAAATTCCCATCTGTACTTTGATTTCCATTCAAATAACCTAATAATGGATGTGTTTTTTTAAGATAACTCTGTAGAAGTAGAAAAGTATATTTTTCAGGTAATTCAAACTGATCTTCCAATATTTGAGTAGGCAGTTTACTAAATAGTGTACAATCATTAAAGACTCCAACAGCATGGCAGTCATGGCTTTAGTCTCAGTGATTAATAAAATCCTTTCATATTCAACATTTTAAAAAGTTTCTTAAGTGGTGTATGAATCATATTCCTAGATGAGGTTTCTCAGACTGCTTTTCTGTGAATGTTATGTACGTTTTCGCATAATATTTGAAATTTCTGAGAACCTAGGCCACATTAACTGTAATGTGCATTTTCTGCTTGTTTTTAACTGAGTTTTTGGATGGTATGTGTTTTATGGTTACAAAATTAATGAGAGCAATTTTTTTTCAGGTATTCTCGAATTCATCAGTGTGGCAGTGGGACTGGTCAGTATTAGAGGTGTGGACAGTGGCCTTTACCTTGGAATGAATGAGAAGGGAGAACTCTATGGCTCTGTAAGTACCACTTTCATATCAGCTCATACATCTTTGGGTTGTGGTTTCCTTCCTACCACAATGCAACCCCCTCAAGAAGTTCATCTCAGCTTTCAAAACACTAATGTCTTTTCCTGTGTAATGTATTTTTGAAGTACACAGTGTAGACTTGGATACTTCAACAAAATAGAATTGATTTTTACAAAGCTATGAGTGTAATACCGGTCCTACTCTTTTTGCAAGTTTTAAAGTATCTTCAGATAAAATATTTTGTTTCTCCACTCCTTTGGTTGTGGTCATTCCAGTTTAAAGTGTGAGAAGTGATGCACACCACAAAGAAATATGTAAATACCTTCCTCCTCTGTTAGGCTGCATTTGAATCCCTCTCATCCAAAATCTCATTTCTAGAATAGTAGATACTCCAAGACAGACCTTTACATAATATAATTCCTGTAAGTCAGATGACAGACCTCTACATAATATAATGCCTGTAAGTCAGATGAATTTTAAATCATAAATAAGTTATTTTTTCTTTCAGTAAATGTTAACTAATTAATTTTTTAAATCCAAAATTGTAGGTGTACAGGGCCAAGTTTCCAAAATCACTGTCAGGTCTACATAACTCTTCTTGGGTTTGGTTTGTTGACATTTAAATAAACACTAAGGCAACACAAAGCCTAAAGCATTTTGTTTATTTTTATCTTTTTTTTCATGTCTTCCAATATCTAGTGACAGCTTAACTTATTTTTCTTTTCTCTTTCTTTCTGTAGGAGAAATTAACTTCTGAGTGCATCTTCAGGGAGCAATTTGAGGAGAACTGGTACAACACTTACTCATCCAATGTGTACAAACATGGCGATTCAGGGCGGAGGTACTTTGTGGCACTTAACAAAGACGGTACTCCCAGAGATGGGGCAAGGTCCAAAAGACACCAGAAATTCACACATTTCTTGCCCCGGCCTGTGGATCCTGAAAGAGTTCCAGAACTGTACAAAGATATGTTAGGATACAGCTGAGGAAAGAGGCAGCTTTGGCAAACAAGCAAACTGGAGCTGCTGCCCACGCTTTCATGGCAATGCCAGCCTGAGGAACCTGCAGAGGTCTAGGAGGCTGGATGTGAAGAACCTGCATGGTGAAAGGCAAGCCTCTGATTTCTGACTGCTGGATGTAGGAGGCAAAGCCTTGAAGCTGGATGTGGACCAGCTTCCTCAAGGCTTGCTGAATGGTTTGGTAGCCAGTCACCAGGGGGAAGTGGGACTTCTTAAAACACAACGAACTCTCAGCAGCTCTGTCTGGATTACCTGTGGCCTGTACATTAGCAAGGAACCATATGGATGAGACAATGGCTGGAAGAAATAGAAAGAAATGGACTGTAAAATAGTAACAAATCCTGAGAACTGTGTGTGAAGTTTTATGGACTCTGATGGATGTTGGATGTCAATACATATTCAAAACTGGAACTTTTCTTCAGGATGGACCTATTTATACATCTCCAGATAGCATATATTTATTTTATATATTTATTTATTAAAGAGTTTATTTTTTACTGGGATATGAAGAGAATACAAGTTCCTAACCCCAATGAGAAATCATTTACAGTGCCAATATTTACTCTGAGTAATGTCATGATACAGAAATGACATTACCTTGCAATGCATCCAAAACCTGAACATTTTGTTTCATTGTTTATCAGTTACAGATAAGTTTATATTTTTATGTGCATACCATTGCCTTGTAACTGTCCTTATTTGGAAAAGAATGTTGTTTGTTTTTTTTGTTTTTTTTTTTTACTTATGAGAGTGCCTTACAGATTGTATTAAATTCAAATGCACATTTAAAAAAGGGAATTAAAAGTTACTTCACTTTCTTTGGTTTTCTGTTATTTTTAAACCGAGTCTCTTAGCACACTATGTGCAACATTTCAAACCTGCAACATTTCTGTATTGCAGTTACCTTGAAAGAAAAACCAATATTAACTCTTGGAATTTTGATTCAAATCACAACACGCTTGATGGTTTTTGGCCAAAGGTTTCCTACTATCTTTACTAATACACAAATAGCAAGTCTCTGTAAAATTTTTATGTGGTATTCTCATGATTTAATTATATTCCCTATGAATATGGTTAAGGGAAAACAAGTTCGGAGTGCGAAGTTTCAGATATCGCTGTATGAAAAGCTTCTGAGTGAGAATTTTTTCTCCCCTGAGTACAGAGAAGCCTAAGAAGACAACTTTCTTACCTTAATTCCTCATCTGGGCAATATTTTCAGTGTAAGATGTTCAGTGAGAGCTGTCAGAACAAAGATGAGCTGTATCTCTGTGTTACAGCTGTAGTTACTCTGTAACTCTGTAGTTTACAGAGTAAAACAGGCAGATCATACTAATTTAATTCAGAACTGTTAGTTATGAAGCACAAATTCATCTGAATAGTAACTGATGGGGAAGTCTGCTCTGCAAGAATACAAAGGGTTAATGACAGATTTATGGTTTAGACCTAAACCTGCAGAAGCTTGCTGTCACATGATTGCCATCTGCATGGACAAAGCTGGCCCAGGAAAACTGCAGGGAAGGCAGTTCAGGAGAGGGCACCAGAGGTGGGCTCACGTTTCAGATGCCAAAGCTCCCCATGGGCTCCTGCTCAAGATAACTCATTTGCATTCAGTTTTATGCAGCCGTACATGGTTCAAGTACTGCACATGCATAATTTATAGAAAATCAAGGTATCAATGAAAAGCATATTCCAATACACAGCACACTTGCTAGAACCTTTGCTGTGCCAGAGCTTCTTCCAGTCTGTAGCGAGAAGTAGATAAGCATGGGTTACTGATGGATTGTTGACAAAATCATTTTACTTTCTGCCAAATAGAAATGAAATGCAGGTACACAAAAGCATGTTTCAGCACTTTGTGGCTAGCAGTCTGACTTACTGAGATAAAAGGTTTCATTTAAATTTTCTGAAAAATGGGAAATGGAAGATCTATAGTGCACTAAAGACATCTTAGTAAAATAGCATTGTAATGCATTCCAGTTTACCATAAAAGAATGATTTTGTGGCTGACATAGAGTCCCATTAGTAATAGATCAATTGCTGAAGACAAAAGTATATGCTTTAAACAGAAAATATTCTTCCTCTGCATCTTAAAAAGTAGTTTATTCCATATAAATTGTATAAAAAAGAAGTAGCTGCTGCTTAAGGTATAATTCCCATGCATTTCTGACAAACACACTCAAGGTTTAAATCATAGCAGTAAGAATTCTCTCTCTTGGGATTACCAGTTTACTGTTTATCTTCAAAAGTACATTGAAGATGTCAATGGCTGTTATCAACCTTTTTATTAGCATTGTGCATCTTTTTTTCACAGATATGGTAGAGTCCATAACAGTAACTGGGGATATCTATAAATGGTAAATAATCATCTGAAACTTCTGGATCCAAACACATACCCAGCATCTAAGTAAAGAAGAAGAGTGATATGTGCTTGCCCCATTTCCATTTTAGATATATGCAGATGAACCTTGAAGAAAATATAATGGAGCAGGTACAGTGGTGATGAATGACTGTACAAAGCCTCCAGAGCACTGAAAAGCTGTCACAGCTTCATTTTTAGTTCTGGTGTATTGCCATGGAAGAAATACATCGAAGTTCCTTATTTCATTTTGCTTGCAGCACTTATTTGCTCTCTGTTACATCCTGTCAGTCATGATCTTCAGATGCAGTTAATTTTTTTTAGTTTGAGAATAATGGATACAAAAGTAACACCTCGAAAGGGCAATTTTTATATGTTATTAAACTAATAGCTTAAATTGTCAGAGGTTGGGGGGTTTTGTGTGAGATTTTCACTCCCACTTCAAAAAGTCCGTCAGCATAGAGGGAGGGGTTTGTTTTGTTTAACCAGTAGAATGAATGATCTAGCTTAACTCTCATGTTTTAATAACTGTATAAATCTGAAAGATGTGGGCTGCTCTAATACTATGAAGGGAGTAATCTGAAGGAGGTGACAATATTCAAGGTTCAGGAGGAAATCTCTGAAGGCAGACAAAATGTCACATCTTTTAATAAATTCCTGTATGATTGACTGCCCCATTTCTACCTTTCCTCATTTATTTTTTTCCCATGGAAAAGAACCATTCAAGACAGTTAATTCAGTCTGTGCAGCAGTTGCAGCTCCACTTTCTGCTTCCCATGGATTTTTCTACAAGGTGTAAAATTTGGGCCTTTTATCTGAGGTCTGGCTTGAAATGGAGTGCTCCATGCCAGTTCTGCATTTCTTCATATATTTTGGTTTTTGCTGCTCTGTTTTTCAGGTTTTGTCAGAAATAAAATACTGGCATACAAAAGATTTTCTGGAATATAGGAGGAACTTGACTTCTGAGCATATTTGAAGTGAAATTGTTACTTCTGTTAATCTTTATACACTTGATCAGAATGCAGAAAGTAGAATACTTATCATTCTTCTGTGGAAGTTTCACAGCCATAATAGTTACCAGATATAGGAGAACTCAAGTTCCTTTGGAAATGCATATTTTTTTAAATAGAAAAGCTGATACAATCAGAAAAAGTGGAGAGCAAGTCTGTAAGGTACACAGTCATTTCATTGGTCTGAGCCATTTGTGTTTGCGTGGAGCAGTTTGATCCTGTCCATATCTTCAAGTTTTCTATCATAAACATCTTGATGTTATCTTTCATACAGGTGTGACAGCCAGCTTCACTGCTTCTGACTGAAAATTGAAATCCCTGGTATGGCCATGCACTCTGGTAGCACTTCAGGTCTGGGCAGAATTTACTTTCTGATGTGTGGGAGTCATTTAACAAGTACACTTTCACCAAAGCTTTCATTTCCAGCTACCTTCATTTCTTGATGTGCTTTGTTTACTTTTTTTCATAGGCATCTAATGTAGCTTCAGTAACCTTGTGAAGTTTACCTAAACATAGATCTTTACCAGCAGCTATAAGAGCAGTGGGTGTAATTTAGATATTTTCTGCTGTTTTTGTAATCTTAATAGTACCACTATACTACAGCTCAAGTTATACCATTGCAAATTAGATTTACCATACTACTTTTTTTCCATACAGCAAAGAACTAAACAGAGGTAAGACAATTTTACACCATAAATGTATCTTTACTATTGCCTTGATATACTGGACCAAGCCTGTGTCAGATACTGAGAGCGTGGTGGTAGGATGCTTACGTTTTGCTCCTATTGCTCCTTACTGCATGGAGATACTGTTGGTAAGGAGACCTTTTGGAGATCTTTACTGCATTTTCTCCTTTCACTTTTAATGTGAGAAAAACTATTGACTTCACCACTGCTCCAATCTCTGCAATTACTTGTTACTTTTTTTAATAGTAGATCCGTTTGAAGAATCAAATGTTAAATGAACATAACAGCTGCATGAGATGAGACACTACCACCTTGGGAGAGAGTACTTCACTGGAAGAAGAGTAAGACAGAATTACATTCTAGGGATTCTCCTCTTTCAGTTCTCCTCTGGGCTATTTCCTTTTATGAGGAAGAAAAGAGAAACATTTCACCATATTGAAAAATCTGATGGTGGAATTCTTCACTTCCTGGACTTCTGCATATACATACACTTTATCAGGCATTTCTCTTAATTTTCTTTGCAGTAGTGTGTTCAGCAACTGTGGTAGAATTATTGCTGCTACTGTACCTAGTGTCAGTGCTTGTTTTGGTACAAGGCAATAAACGTATTTCTAGAGAGGGAAAGAGAACCTTGTGAAGTTGTTGTATGCCATTGAGTGGTAATCTGGGAAGTCTTGTTTATGGCATTAGTTTTAAGTCAGTTTTTGATACAAGGCTTTGCATAAGTTTTCACAATCCTTTATGATTTCTTAACATTCAGAGATTCATGAGCAGAAAACCAGAAAGTTGTAAAAGCTCCTCAGGTGCAGCATACTTAACCATGACATCTTTATCAATAAGTTGTGCACAATAGGAAGAAAAAAAAAATCCAAACAAGGAAGAGGTCAAACAGTTACTTCTATTGCCAGTTGGAAAGAGATTAAGTTTCAAACAGAAATTGGTTGGCAGCTTGCCAGAATAGCTGTTTAATCTGCAACATGATCAGTCACTAGAATCATTCTGGAAGTGCAGGAAAAAGAGAAAATACTGAATTAAAACAGTAGTGACAGTAGCTCTCTGTATTTTGAACATACCCAAAAATGTTATTGCTGCTGTTCTCTTATAGCAAGTCTCTCGTAAAGGCAGTTTATGGGGAAAGGAATAAAAGTGTTAGACAGGCAGTCTAACTGGCAGTGTTTTGAGAGTGGGCTTAGTAAAACTCTTCCTGTGGTAAGGTCCTGGTTTATATATTTTGTTTAATTACAGCAAAATTGAATCATGTTTTATTTAACTTAAAATATCACAAACCATGTATTACTTTCATGGGTATATTCAAGTCAGAGTGGTACCTGATTTACTAATAGAACCTATTTGAATCACACTAGTTGAGTCACATTTGACTCCCAAATGTAAACTTTTAAATATCTATCTATCTATATCTATATCTATATCTATATCTATATCTATATCTATATCTATATCTATATCTATATCTATATCTATATCTATATCTATATCTATATCTATATCTATATCTATATCTATATCTATATCTATATCTATATCTATATCTATATCTATATCTATATCTATATCTATATCTATATCTATATCTATATCTATATCTATATCTATATCTATATCTATATCTATATCTATATCTATATCTATATCTATATCTATATCTATATCTATATCTATATCTATATCTATATCTATATCTATATCTATATCTATATCTATATCTATATCTATATCATCTATATCTATATCTATATCTATTCTAGCATATATTTATGAGCTATGCTTTTCAAATTAGTTTCAAATGTTTCTGTTGTTCATGAACAACAGACAGTCTCAGTGGCTGTTTGTTTCTTTATTATTCCTGTAAGGTCATCCATCTGCCTCTAATTCCAGTGACTATAAAGTGCAATACACAGGAACATGGGTCTCAAGACAAGTAGGTTTGCCTTAGGGTGATTTCATCTCTAGGTGGCTGAGGTATCAGAAGGTGGTGATAGGCAACTATGCTTACACTAAAGAAGTTTTAGCAGTTGACACAGTTTTTGATGAAGTTTCTGGATAAAAATATTAAGTAATATTAGCTACAAGTTATCAATGTTCTGCTAATGCTGGTTTTATGTTTTCTAGTTTGCTGAAGCCAGAAAAATATAATTTCCTTTTCTAGTAGAGGTATGAATGGAAACTTGGTATAAATATGACTGAGGAGAAATGATAGAAGGAGAATATTCTCAAGACTTTTTTGCAAACTCTGAGATGATCTTCACAATTAGTAAGTCTTCCTTACTAGAGAACCTACTGATCAGGTGGGTTATCAAGCTTTGAACTCCAAAAAATACCTTTTTCTTTTCAGATGGACAAAGACTGTCTTCATCTCTTAGATTTAGCACAACTTTTGCCATCTACTCTTTCTGAAAACTGACACAATCCAAGGACAACATGAAAACTCATAGCTTTCTGCTATTGCTCTTTGTTCTGCCTTTTCCTTTAGCTATTCAATCTTGGGCCTACCTAAGTTCTTATATTTTAATTTCACACCTATCAGGTGACAAGATGTCTAATTAATCATTAAACTAAACAAATGCAGAAAAGTCTTAAAAGACATATAAACTGTATATTTTGTCAAGAATTTTAACCTGTTCCTGAATGGGCCAATTAAAATGATCTATCCCTTTGGTAACTTTCAACACAAAGATGAGTGCATGGTTGTAATCTACTATATTCCAGCTTTTATTTAGAGCAGATTTTGATTTTTCTAATGTCAGATGGTAGCCTTTCCTGTTCAGGAAAATTCTTGTCATGGTTGTACAAAGCTATGCTGTGTTTCTGGCCCTCCAGTCACACTTTCACAACTGTAGTTCTTACCCACTGTGATTTAGTGTAGTGATCTGCATATTTAGGTTTTTTCTTATTGGTCTTGTTACAGTTAATCCAAAGGAATCCCTACTTTTTCTAGAATCTTATATCTCTTTGTTCAAACAAATTAGATTTTGGCTATGAGAAGTTTGCTTTGTCTAAACTTTCCTCAGTGATCTAGAGTCCAGTACATAATAGTCACCTAATGGTCAGCAAATGCACTCAATTCTATGCCATTATCTTTATGTATAAAGTAGAAACTGCAAACACTGAGCTCTGTGTGGTATAGTACCTCGTCACCCACAATTTTTCTTTTAGGTCATGGTGCCATGGGTATCTTTTCCATAATTGTAAAGTCTCCTGAGGTGAGTGTTGTGCTTGTGAATGCTGAACACTGTAAGGTGCATTATGAAGTTGTCTCAACATGCTATGAAGTTCTCATCTTGTAGACATTTCTCGCTGCTGTATTCAAGTACCATTGCAAGCACCACATTATATTTGATTTATTATGAAAAATTGTGCTGAAGATCCTCACATTTGCATAGTGGTTGTGGTTTTGTGGCTTATAACCTCAGTTAACTTCTCAAGTTGACTGTAATGAGGAGGTAAATTCTTTCATCTAGGAATGTGTCTGCTAATCTTAACTATGCAAAGTGTTCTCCATTCTATGATGGTGCTGGGCAAACACCTACAATAACGAATATGTAGACATTTATCATGGAGGTTACACCTTGAAAAGCTCAAGTTATTTAATTCTAGGTTATTAGCAGTGTTTGCCTTAATCTATTTCCTCTCACCTTTTTTAGGTCACTCTTCAGGATGTGTTTCCCATCCCTGAGAACAGATCTCTTGCAGCTCAGTAATGCTTTTTCAAAGGCTGTCTCAACTGAGCAAAAATAAAGTGCATCTCAGATCCAGGTATTATGTATGTATTTTTTTTTTGATATTTTTTCTTGTTGCCTTGGGCTATTAGTGCATTCAGGATCAAACCCCAGGCCTTTCTTGGCTGTGCAGTGTAGTAGCCCTTGCCGCATTTGCATATTTAGGCAGCCCCTTGACAGTGTTTCAAATGAAAAGTTGACAGATGATGAATGACACACAGCACTCTCGTAAGTTTTCATATTAAAAAAAAAGGTACTATTGTTTCAAAACAGCAAAATTCTTTTATCTCATGAAGAAACTTCAATAGCTCTATGAAAGATTTGGTTGCTTAAAAAGTTGGTGAGTGTGCCCATATGTTTTTCTATGATTCTTTTATGAAACTGGCCAGTGATGATGAAATTAGCATGTTTTGATCTATATACAAGTTGTTCATAAAGAACTTGAAAGGAGTAGTTAGGAAAATCCAAGTGCTGAAACATTTAAGATATACTTTTTGGTCTCACTTTTGTGTGATTGTCAGCCAGGGACTATCATGACTAAGGTAGCTTGCCAATTGCCTGCCATAGATACAATATTTATTGCTGTAGTGGGGATTTCCTCTCAGAGATCTGAAGACAGACTTTTATACATTGTTTCTCCTAGGTAACTTATTCAAATCAGCAGAAGAAATCTGATACTAAGGTAAAAATAACCAAAAGAAATGTATTTTTGGTCTTTGGGCTCATTTGAACTTAATTTTTTTTTTTTTGTTTGTGTTCTTTTTTTTTTTTTTTTTTTTTTTTTTTTTTTTTTTTTTTTTTTTTGGTTCAGGTTTTCCTTCACATGGCTGGAAAAGGGTGAAGGGAATTGGCTGATGTTCTGGTTTTCTGCACAAAATTTATAACTGTCTAATTATGTTAAAGTTAATGGATTTTGCTACTGACTTATGAGGTATGCTTATGAGGTATAAGATTTTTTTCATGCTATTAGAAAGTAGATATATACAATTTCGCAGGAAATTAATCTAAGTCTGTTGGAAATACATGGGAATACTCATCTAATCAGATCATAGTTGGCTAACATTTCTGCTTCTTTTCCTAAGACAGAAATAAACAGTGTTTTAAAGCACTAAGAATGACAGGATGGGGTTAACATATTGTGAACTCTTCCCAGTCCCATGTCCCCACTATTCACAGAAACGATGCTCTCCATGCAGCTGAATCCTTTGAAAGGTTGATTGGCCAGTCATCAGTTTTTATTCTGTGTACACAACCTCCTGTTTCCCTTCGTAGACACATTCACCTCCATGAGCAAATCAGCTCTTCCTAGCCTAAAGGAAGGCATTTCCTTGCCTCCCAAGGCATGCCAACCCCCTCAACCGGGGTGGCTCCCTTCACCCAGCCCTGATGCTGTTCCTGTGCGATGGGGGCAGCCGAGGCAGGAGAAGGAGCAGGGCTGGGACACGCAGGGTGCTGAGTGCCAGCCGTGTGCTCAGAGCTGTGCGTGCAGCGAGGGGAGGCAAAGGCAGCCCGGGATCAAACTGCTTTCCCACTGTTTAGCCCTTGGTTATGTAGCTGGGAAGCAGGATCAGAAACTGTCTGGTCTGACACAGATCTCGTTGGCTGCCTGTCCTTAAAAGGCAGATGAATATTTTGCTTTGAAGAGTGTTCAGTAGAATGCTCACTTTCCATAATCTCAGAGCTACAGCACCTGAGGCCTCTCTGTGGTGCAGGTTTCATAGTGCTGTATTTTATTTGCCAGCTAAATAGTGAAAAAGGTGATTAATGGCAAACATGGTGTTTTTCTTGCACTCTACAAACTATATGGGGAACACTAGTTTATTTGATAGGGAATGCTGATCAAACTGTAATTTTATAGTAATGGGGTTCTTTTGTCATCAGTGTCTGATTATACAAAAAGCCAAAGACTTTGGATGAGAAGTTCACTTCTGGTCTGGCACAATCACTCACAGATAAAACAAACCATCAGAGTTATCAATCTCTGTACTTTTTCATGTCTAAAACTTACATTTAAAATTTGCTAAATCCCTCTGATTGCTTTGTAGCACAAAAAAGTTTTTCTAAAATTAAAAAAAAAGTTTCAATAAATTATTATTTTATTTTGAAGCATGAATATATTAGTAAACACAAATGTGAGAATATTTGGTTTCAAATCTGAGTTATTATCTGATTGTGTCCAATGAGAAGACAAATTTTGCCAGAAGGTTTTTCCCCAGAGAGGCATGAAAGGACTCACTGCAGAGGCATTAGCAAGAGTTTCAATGGGAACTTTAGCCCCCTCTGATGCATCATTGCAAACTCACAAAACATGATCTGCAACGTGTTTTTCCTTTAATCATCATCACCCTCCTCATCATCATCATCCTGGCTTTTCATCTTTTAAAAGACCTCAGTTTAAAAGTTATATTTCTGCTAGCTAGATTAAAGATATCATGGTAGAAAGAGTTCCTAGCCACGTAGATCAAAAATAACAGGAAAAGAGTGGAAAAAAATTTTTTTACTATACTATAATTACTAAGATAACTATTTTCTTCCTTTACCTGCATACTTTCTATTTTTAGTGTACTTACATTGTCTCATCACATTATGTGTAGTCCTACTGGTCCCAAAGGGCCAATAATAATGTCAATTTACTGCTTTCTAATTTCCTAGAATTTAGTATCTTGCCAATAAAGTGAAGCAGAAAATTAAATTAGGAGAATCCTATCTTTTTAATGAAGTTTGAAAAGAAAAGTGGTGGGCAAAAATATATTCCATTTTTAAATAGAGAGAAGACCAAGAGGGCACAAAAGAGATATTTCTATCAGAGACAAAATACTTGTGGCCAAATCTGTGATATCCTTATACTGGTGCACAACACTACTAATTAAAAAAAGAAAAAAAAGAAAAAAAAGGAAAACATGCTAATTTCACACAGGTGGGAAAAACCAATCAGCTCAGATAGGGTGCAAAAATAATAAGTAGCCTGAGGTAGGGCTTTGTAGCACATCTGCTGTAATTCTGTAGTACTCAGAACTCCACCTTTCACAGAAATGCTTTCCTGCCTTCAGGGTAAATGCCAGTAAAGGACATGGCATTTTGATAACATGCCTTTCCAGAGGAATAGATGGAATTCTAAAGAACCAGAGATTCTTAAAATGCCTGTCTCATCAGCCATGCCATTATTTGAAAAATAAAAGTCCCTTAAGGTATATTGTGAGACAAAAGCAGTCCACTTTAGCACACTGTCTGAGACTTGTGTGCAAGTGCAGTCTGAGAACAGTGCAACACTGAGGAGGGTTCTGTCTCTTATCAGGCACCTGCAGTATTAGTCCTTTAACCTTGAAAAGTACAATCCAAAGGAACAGTACATGAGTAACCATATTAGCATCATGTAGTCTGCAAAGAGAGAGAAATAAACCACATTTTTAAACTGGGAATCACTTTTCCCAGTAAAAGTGCTGCTGCTATCAGAACAACTGATGATAAAGAAATGCTGAAGAAGAACTAGTGTACTTCTTTACTACCATTTTCCTCCAGCAAGACTGAAAGCCTACTGTCAGAAAGTATAAAAGGGTAAATCTTCATGGATGGAGGGACTAAAATGCTGAAATGCTGAACAGACTTTGTAGGTGGAGATTGAGTTTGTATGTTTTGGTGCTAGAATTTATCTGTCCCCACCATTCTACCCTGCCTTCCAAAAAAAACCAAACAAACAAAAAAACACCAACAAACAAAAAAAACCCCAAAACAAATGAACAAAACAAACAAACAAACAAACAAACAAACAACAAACGAAAAACCCCCAAACCAAAAAAACAAAAAAAAAACCAACAAAAAAAAGAGCAGCATCTGGGGCATTTGACACAAGCTGTAGCCTGAAGAGAAGCACACACATAGCATGAATAATTTTTATTAAGAGTTTTCCCTATGAACAGTGCTATCAGGTTGAATGAGAGGGTCTGTTCATCAGCCACAATATCCTAAATAATGTCCAATGCCAGATGTGAAGGACAGATGATGTGACCATGACAAACATATAAGGATATTTTCCCAGTACAATTCTTTCATCCCCCAACTTCTTGCTTTATTTCACTATCAGTCATACCAAATATTTTGTTATCTTAGATTTAGTGTCCCTTAACACAAAAGTCTTTTTTGTCCTTCTATTTTAATACTCCTTCTTCTTCCTTGATAGATATATCTAGGGAGGAAAGGAGTAGAGAGAAATTAAGAAGGAAAAGAAAATCTCAGATATGCTTTCAGTTCTAGAAAAACAAGATTTTCTCAAAAGTAAGATAGCAAGTCTTTGCTGTATGGATCCACTTTTAGTGTAGCAAAGGGGCAGCACAGATAGCCATGATACAAGAGAAATAACTTATCATTCTTGGCATTGTAAAGGGTCTTTACAGGAACTTATTAAACCAGTTTCAAGGATCAAGAAAATATAAAGATTATTTAAAACCAAAATTCCTCTGATTACACTGATTTCTGGAACACAGATTTCTTGGATAGATCTTAGGAGTTAAAGAGGATGGTAAATAATATTACATTTATTAAAGGTATAACTTTTTGGCAAGTAGAGCAATATCTTTATTCAATAATATCAACACTTAGCATTTAATTTTAACATACACTTAAGATGTATGTAAGACTTGAACATTCTAACATGTATATACACATGTACAGTTTATCATGAAAAGTAAGATCAAACTCTTGGTGAATATAAAAACCCATATGTATAAAAGAATAAAACACTTGGTTTTGAATGTAACACTGCCATCTAATGAAATAACTGTAAATTACATGAAAGCATTTCATGGTTTTGTCACCTGCTTTTGGAAATACAATACAAGATTTAACTTCATTATTAATACAATTTTAATAATAAGAAAATAGTACCCTTATCAATTAGTTATTTATTAAAATAAAAACCCAATAATGGTTATTCATGTTAATAGTATTTATAATTATATTTAAAATTTGAATAAACTGATTATATGGCAAGCAGCCGGAAAAGGTCCTCATCATACAGATGATATTTAAATAGAACTGTGGACTAAATAAATAAAATGAATAAGGTTTTCTCTGAAGATCAGAAGTAAAACCCCCAAATTAAGTGAAACTTCATGTCACATGTCATAATGGATTTATTTTGTGGCTGATATATGATCCTAAACACAGGATTTACAGTGCCAGAATTTTTTTTTACCAACTAGTTCCCATAAGGTCCTAAATGAATTCTGGAGATGAAGATACAGGGATTAGAGTCTCCTGGGCTGTTTGCAGACATGCAGTGTAGTTCTTGAATGAACTTTGACAGTCACTAAGGGAAAATCCTGCCCTACATCTATCTGCATAAAATTACTCAAGCAGAGCAGCACTGCAGCGTAGATGCTGAAGCAGGATAAGGGGATTCCCTGAGGGTTCAGAGTGCTTCATTTTCTGGGAGTGTTGGAGGGCAGCTGGGATCCAGCCCTGTTTGGATTTCCCCTGCAGTGGTGGTTCTGGGGGTCACAGAAAGCTTCTTAGCAGCTTGGTGACACCTCTGGGTGTAGGGCTAAGTGTCTCAGCATGGAAAGTCTGCACATTAGGCTGCACACTCTGCACTGTGCTCTGGAATTACAGCAAGTGGGCTTTCAGTCTCAGTTTAATTTCTAGTTAGGAACTCAGTTAAAAATAATCCTTTTCTTGCTCCACTTCCAACTAAGCCAATGTTAATTGGAAACAACCTTGTTAGGTGCCATGTTTGTTTAACAAACCCCACTGAAAACACCTAGAGATACCAAAGCACTTCACTATAAACAAATAAACAACATTTCTGAAGTGTCTTTTAATTCACTACAGTGTGTTTTACTGAGAGTGCAACCATTAGTATTTATTTTACAGTCTCAGTTGCTATTATGCTTATATGCATAATCACGTCATATTATGGTCATACAGCATGATATTTTATTCTAACATGACTATGTCATAATAGTAAAGGCACCTGATATTTCAACAGTGTTTGTGAGGTCATCCTGCAGGTGAAATTTGACATAGACAAAGGGGAAAAGGCACATACACAAGCAAGCAGTATAGTCTCACCAATCACCAAGTCTGAGATCTGGCTTTTAAGTGAATGAGAGCATCTTGTTGATTTTATGGAACATGAGGATCCTCACACTAGGAAGATCAAAGGGCTGCATTACGTTTCAATGCATAGGTTTATGGGACAGATGGAATCCACTCAGAGAGACCCATGACACTCAGGGCCAGATTATCAAAAGTTTCAGACACTAAAACCTATTAGTGTGTTCAAACCTTTATTCCAACACTGTCAGCACTTTTAAGCTCTATTTTAACCATCAGTCTACAATTTAACTACTGCCAAAGTTCAAATGGAGGTTAAAGGGATGGGCTAAAGGAGGTGGCAAGTCAAAAGAAATTTTGGGTTGCCTTTTCTTTGTTTCCACACACATATTGTGAAACTTTTGGATATAATTTTGCTTAGCAAGGGAAAAATAAATGTTCTTGTGAAGTGTGCCAAAGTATCTTTGGTGAGGTAATAAATATTAAAATGCTTCATGTCCTTGCCTCTGCAATGTTGGAACATGAAAAACACTTTTTGCTGTATCACTGTTGAGAACATTTCAGAAGTTTCTATCAAATAAATACCAGATACATTCAGGAAGAAAGGAGGGGTGAACTCTCCATCCTCATAGCATTCTGTCAGACTCCTTAAACTCCATATTCACCCATTTGCTTGATAATAAATTCTAGTGCTCTGATAAACTCATCTCTTTTGACGAGAACTCTAGTTAGGATTCCTGCTTTGTGTCTAGAACTGTCAGACTCCATGCTCTGGAGTTACCTTTCAGTGGATTTTATCTCTGAACACTTAGCTCCTCGATCTCAGTGACAGGTCTTATAAGCAGATGGTTTTGCTCTGCTACCCTTTCAAAGGAGTAAGATCTTGTACTGTAGGTCCTTTCAGTAATGTAACCTAAGGAGACCCTTTCCATATGCCCAATATTGTGCAGACTGGAGTTTTATGGAGAAAAGACACAAAGCTGAGGTTGGCTGTTTTAAGGAATCTAGCACAATAGTACACAAACCCAGATCATGTAATAACAACTACATGGGTGTTCAACCTCAGATTCCTCATCCCTTTTGAACACTCCTAAGGTTCTATTTAGAGACTGTAATCCTCTGCTTTTCATTCAAATGACTTCTTTTATGGAACAGACAGCCTTTCTCAAATTGCTATTGAGAAACCCTCTGTATTGAGGAATTTCTGTGGATTGCTTCCTACCCATATGAAGTGATGGAAATTCATCATCTGGGTATTAATTTCTTAATTTATTCCCTTCAGGGGTTCAGACTTGAAAATTATGTTACCTGAAATGATAGCCAGCTCTTCATCTAAGTGAAGTGTCATTTGAATCAAGAGTTGAAGAGCTCTTGCTGAATAGTTCTGCAGATGATTTTTTTTTACACAGTGGCAAAGATGAAAAAAATGCAAATAAGCTTCACACTCAAACCCAGTAGAGTTCCTGGTATTACACGGAATCACCTCTTTCTAAACATGAAGAATTTCTACCAGTGCTTCCAACAAAATCACAGATCCTGTTGCTGCTTCAGTGGTGTGATTATTCTTTAGTATAATTTAGGTGTGGGCAAAATGCATAGTTTGCACAGCTGTAGTTGCACTTATTTGAGTCCACCCTTTCCACCTCAACCCTTCTTACTGCTATAAGAAGTAGAACTATCTCCCATATGCAATATCCCATGTTATTCCAGTGTACAGTGATTTGTTTTGAATTCATTTGGAACCTTCCAAGCAGTAATGGAAGACACTAGAAGATGTTTTTTATATGGAATAGTGAAGGAATCAGAAAGTGGTGTCAATTTAAAATGACATATTAGCTGCACTTGCTGCACAAGTTTTCAGTTAGGCAAATTGCTTTTATTGACAGTGGCAATTACTCTCTGTGGATTATCTTAGAGGTGACTCAGGACCTAATAATATGAACCTAATTTTTAGCATTAATTACAACAGAAGAAACTGTTCTTCTTTCACATGTTTTTCTTTTTGAAGGACTGAGGAATACTGAGATGTAAGAACTTCTGCAACATGGGCCCTTGTTCGTTTGTTTGTGACATTAAGCATCAGCCCTATACACATCAGCATGAACACTCAGTGCTTATGGACTGCCAAAGCTGACCCAGTAGATACCTGGGCTCAGCTTTGGCTGGATGGTCTTTAATTATATCATTGCAGCCTCTGAAAAGCAGGGAAAATGGTTAGACCACTGGTGGTTTTTTGCAGCATATGCCTGGTCAGATATAACCATGTGATAATACAAGCATGCTGGACACAGAAAATAGTTGCACACAGCCCGTATGATTTTTTTCCCGTAAGTTTGTATCCATTAATAATTCTTTCCAGTATTATTAAAAAATCTGTCAGGCTAGATAGTCCTTCAATACAACTAAAATAGTATGTGATACATTTTGACAAGAAGGTAGAGTGTAGTTTCTGTTTTAAAACTGTGTTTTAAAATCTCTTTGGTTGCATCATTCTATTACAATCTTCTCCTACTATAAGCAAGGCATTTGAGAATAGAGATGAAAGGGTTAAAAAGTATCAAGCAGGTGTGTTGGTTAGCTAAGGTTTTAGCTTACTTCTTGGCCCTCACACAGTGCAGGTGTTAAACATCAGCATTTTTAACCTGTTTGATATCTAGGCTTTTGTGTTTGTCATCTGGGAACTTTTACATTAAATCTGTAGGAAAACCCCCCCAATGCTTTGTTGTTTTGGCTGAATAGTATAAAACAGAATTTTTTTCTCACTGGTCTTAAGTTTAAAAAGACTAGCACAGCTATGTCTGTCAATCTAAGAAGTGGAGGTTTTTTTTTAACTTGATAGTTTATGTTATGTTTATGTTATTGTAGGTCATCCCCTGTACAACAACAACCACTAAGAGGCAAAGAACAGCAAATTGATAATTAAAGAAATCTGCATTACTAATAAGTAAACAGAAAAATGTGTCCAAAAATGCATTCATTTAATGTCTACTTTGCATATCTTAGCTTATAAATCTGATAGATGTGTTGGGAAGATAAAAAACATTTTGGCTTTATGATAAAAATTCATTTCTTATTGAATTCTGAGTCCGATGTTATAAAATAAATAATGAAAGATATAAAAAACTCATGTAACTTTAAAATCTGTTACATATGCAAACGACTTTTTATATACCTTCATATGCAGATTTAAGTGCCTTAAATGTCAATAATCTATTTGACAATTGATTTTTTTTCCCATTCAAGTAACTCTTAAAACATACGAAACCTGCCACTGCTCTAACTTCTGTAAAGTGATTAGCAAAGTATGATAAGACCTTCTGAATAATTATAAAACTTAATCAACAACTGGTTTAGTCCCTTTCTCTTAAGTGTGTGGAACAAATTTTGAATAGCTGATTTCTTATGCAGTTGTTGTTCATGGCTGACTTTGTTTTGCATGTAGACTATTCAGAATAGAGTAAGTTTAAGACGGTTACTTTCCCTCAGGGATTTCCGTGAAATTGCTTGAACTAGTCTGATAATTAAAATTAGAAAGAAAGTACAACCCTTCCACTTGTTCCCAAACTGAATTCTACAAAAACTTTCCAATTTGTACTACAGTTATTGGCTTAGTGTAGAAATGGTTTTCAGGACAGCACCCTTATATTCCTGGATGATACAGCAATATGAAAACTGGGGAACTGGTTAATTTTTTCTCAGACACTGGGAATAAAGATGTTAATCTGCCTCTGAAAATTATGGAGTCATCATTTTCTGAGTAATTTCCAGATAGCTGATTAATTTTGACTTAGATATCCACCAAACATTTCAAAATATTAAGCAGTAATTACACCTATCTCTATATAATGTATATATGTATATATATACAATTGTATTACATACATACATCTATATTTTAGTAGGAAGAAGAAAGTAGTGATACTTTGCTACTATTTATTCTATTTGTAAACACCCAGATACATTCCCCCTCTTAAATCCCAAAAAATGCTTGTAGTAATACAGAACAAGGTTTTGGGAACTAGTTCACACAATTCACTTTGCCTTTTTTTTACTCATCAAATGCTGTTTCAAATGTATGCAAAGATAATGTACTGGTGCATTTAACAATAATAGACAAGAAATTCGTGGCGTCAATTTTTTTTACACTGTTACTGCAAAACACAGGAAAATATTCTTATGTGAGGTCACATTCTATAATTTCCTCTCTGTATCACTGAACCAAATTGAAAACTATGTCACATATCTTACTGGAAATCTATAAAGCAATGCATTTGCTCCTTGAAAATCAATGATGTAGTCTTGACAAATCATCACAACAGAAGTTACTTGGTATGTGGAAGATTTTTATCAGCTTTGTCATAAGCTCAAAGCACTTAGAGGGGTAAACTTGACTTTCTGTCATTTTATTTGGATGTTTACTGCATTATCTCATCATGCCAATACTTGGCTCAAACATGGAGAGAGGAAATTTTATTTATGATTCAGTTCCCTTAAATCTTTTTAACAGTTACTGTAATTCTGTGTTTCCATAACACACTTCACAGTTTTAGTGAAGATGGATTTTATATCAGTGACACTGAAAGGATCAGTCTTTAAAACAAAGAAAATCTCTTGATACATCAGTGCCTGCCTAGAACCTATCCAGACATCAGTGCTACTTCATAATTCACTTTGGTAATGATAACCAGCTGCCAGTTTAATCTCTGATATAGTAGTCCATTTGGGAATCATCCCTCTCCTCAGATAATCAGGCAAGTTGAACAATTGTTCCATATTAGCAAACTCATTTATTGCCCTGTGAAACCTAAACTGAAAGTTGCAAATGTTGTGTTTTGAATCACTTTCATGTCTGAACATGACTGACGCAGAATGACTTCATTAACTTTCAGTAAAGTGCATTAGAAAAAAATTTAAGGCTGAGTTCAGGTGCCAAAAGGGGTTTACTCTTTATTGTTAGAATAGACCTGCTTTTTGTGTTGACAGACATAAATATTTCTATTTTATTAGACTTGTTAATTTGGTAAAAAAAATCTTCTAAAAATATGTTGATTGTTTTTGATCTTGAACATTTAGAAATACATTTTCTGAATTGCTGAAGTTGAGAAACAGTTAAGAAGAGAAAGACAGTGGATTTAAAGACAGGAGAAAATTCAGTACTTGAAAATAATAGAAAATTCAGGATTCAAAAACAGCAGAAAGTAAAACTTGTGTAGTTGTAAAGTGGTGTGAGGGTTACTAATTCAATCTTTGCTTATCCACATAGGAAGAAAAATATTAAGGTACAACAATAATAATTTTTAAACATTATTTCTTCAAAAAGCAAATATCAGAGAATGGGAAATGTTTCACTTAGGAAGGCTTTAAGAAATACTCAAATATATGATTAGCATACCCTAATTCTCAGAATCTACTTTCTTCCTTCCCCCTTTTCCCAGCAATATCCTAAAATCAGTTGTAAACTCTAAAACAACTTTATTCACAAGTCATATAAATTCATATCACAAGCACTGAAGAAAAAATATTAAAGAAAAGCAGATTAATTTTTTAGTTACTGCACCTAAAAGAGAAGACTACTGCAGTTTGTTCTCAGGATGCCTGCAAAACATATATGTTTTCCAAAAATGGGGAATATAATATTGTTCATACAGGTACACAAGATGATGCATAAACCAGCTATGAATAACTAAGAGTCCTTCTTGCCCTCTATCTTTCCCTCCTGTTCTTTGAAGATACACATTGTGCATCCTCACATCTTCAATATGTTCTGTGATCTGGCAGATTGTAATCTAGCTTCAGGTTTTCGAGATGCAGAGGTGGTTAATCTGGTTTTGATGAGTATTGGATTGAACATAAGCTAATAAAGGGACACTTGATATAGCCAAGCATTTTTACACATTATAGATTGCCTAGAAGAAAGGTAATGAAATCCAAATGAAAGCAGTTTCTGTTTAATAGATCTAATAGTGAAAACATGCTGTAAAAAGTATTTGCCTTTATGTGTGTGTATTAGATAGGAAACCTATTTTCTTACTTTGCGAAAGAAGGTCAGTATTCTTTTTTGGCAGCTGCCATGGTGCTACAAAAGTCACTGGCTTTGCATGGCCAAGTTTTGTTTGTAGGGGTGCTACAGGGATACACCTGTGAGAAGCTGGTGGCAGCTTCCTCTGTGTCCAGCAAAGCCAGTCCCTGGGTGCTGGTGGTAATGCCTTTGTGATAACTTATTTAAGAAGAAGAAGAAGAAGAAGAAAATAATGTTTTTGCATGGTTGTAATTGCAGCCAGAGAAGAGAGAGGTGATAATAAGTGAGAGTACCAGCTGTGCAGACACCAAGGTCAGTGGAGGAGGAAGGGCAGGAGGTGCTCCTGGTGCCAGAGCTGAGGCTCCCCTGCAGCCCCTGGTGCAGACCAGGGAGAGGCAGCTGCCCCTGCAGCCCATGGGGATCCATGGGGATGCAGAGACCCACAGCAGGGCAGGTGAATGCCTGAGAGGAGGCTGTGACCCCCTGGGAGACCTGTGGAGAGAGGACCCCACACTGGATCAGCCTGTCCCTGAAGAACTGCACTCCATGGAAAAGTGACCCACACTGCAGTTTTGGGAGGACTGCTGCCCATGGGATGGACTCACACTGGAGAAGTTCATGGAGGGATCCCATGCTGGAGCAGAGGAAGGGCTGCTCTCCCTTAGCAGCAGGAGAAACAGTGTGTGAGGATCTGACCATAACCCTCATTCCCTACCTCCCTGCACTCCCAGAGGAGGAGGTGGAGATGGGAAGGAGGAAGAGGTAGGGAGTAAGGTGTTTTGAAGGTTTTATTTTAATTCTCATTGTCCTGCTCTGATTTTGCTAGTAATAAATTCAATTATATCTCAAATTTTATCCCTTTTTGCCCATGGTGGTATTTGGTGAGTGATTTTTCCTGTTCCTTAGCTCATAAAACCTTCTTTATATTTTCTCTCCCCTGTCCAGCTGAGGAAGTGAGTGCTTGGCTTTGATGGGTGCCTGGCATCCAGCCAGCATCAACCCACTACAAGTGAGGTATTATTTATGGCTACCAGGCATATTAGAGGAGTTAATTAATTAAAAGTAGGAAAGAAATTAAAGAGGTACATGAAAGCTCTGCAGCAACTAAAGGTTTGATGAAAGTAGAAATTGGATTTGTTTTAAAATTCCCCCAAATTATTTTGATCCAGCTTGCTGAAGGAGGAATGTATACTTGGTTTTCCAAAGCCAAGGATGAGAATGGATTTTCTGCCTTCCTGAGAAGGTACTTGTTTTGTGGTCATTCATATCAAATCTGTAACCTATTAGCTCATCTGATTAAGCCAAGTTTTACTTGGTTCAGGTGTAGAAATATAATTCCATTTTTCCAAATTGGCCACATTCTATTTTTTCAAATTGGCCAAATTGACATGGCTATGGCATAAAAAATGTCCAACTTGACTTATAGTTAGAAGCACACAGGGAAATGATACCTGGTCCAGAATAAAGTCTCTCAGGATAAATACACCCATGCACGCTTTCTAAGGAATCAGTCTGAGAGAAGGAACTTAAATGCTGCAACCTTCTGTGTCCCAGGGTAGCAACATTTCTGATTCATTTGATGGTATCCTAAACCTGCACTCACATTTGCACTGCACTCCTGTTGGAGTCCAGGATATCCCTCTGACAGCCCTGGAGGATCTGGGGGCTGTACAGGGGGGTCTGGGGTCTGTACAGGGGGGTCAGCCAGCCTCCCACAGAGCCCAGGAGGACTCAGATTCTGGCCTCTGCCCATGGGAGTGAATACTCACATTGTATGAAGAATCACAAGCTGAGTGAATTCAAAATGAGTAGTATTTAGTTTATCATAGAATGTAAATGTAGAATCTAGGATTTTAGTATATGGGGTTGAAGAGACAAGATGGAGGAATTGGGTAGTGGCCCTGGTGTTCCTTGTTCTTGTTCTCGTCCCCCATTTTCTGCTGAGTTGGATCTCAAGGATTGGNCTCCAACATTAAAACAGCTGTTGGGTTGTCTGAATCAATAGATCCTTCAGCAAAATTAGGATAACTGGCTTAGGGAAAAATTGTTCACTATGAGAGTGCTGAGGCGCTGGACCAGGTTGCCCAGAGAAGCTGTGGATGTACATGGCTGTAGGGGTTCAGTGCAAGATTGGATGGAGCTCTGGACAACCTGGTCCAGTGGAAGGTGTCCCTGCCCATGGTAGGAGGTTGGAAATAGATGATCTTCATGTTCCTCCCAACCCAGGTCCTAATACGGTTCTGTGATTTTTTAAGATGAAGAGTTCATCCCCCATAAGTAGCAGTGCATCACTCATGTTATTGACACAAGAAAGCTGGCTCTCATTATAGAATAGATACTCTGAGGAGTTTTTTTTATTATTTTCAACATGAATGGATCTTAACTTTGTGCTCAGAGGGAATCCAATTTCGATTAATTATTAAGAATGTAGTGAAATAAGTTCTTGCAGAGCAAGGTGTTGTCTTGACATCATTCAAATAACTTCTTGGATTTTCAGTATGTGTTCTATATTGTATTTGTCTTTGTCCAAGAGCTACTTTAATGCCAGTAATCAAGGGGTGCAGATGGACTGGAAAAATTTTCTGCACATTTTCCTATATATATTCTGATATACATTATAAAGATGATAGTGGCAAAGTATTTGAAAGCCAAGAAAATGCTCAGAAAGTTTATCTCAATTCAGTGGACTGACAAGATCAAAGAGCAAATGGTAAGAAAATACAGAGAGTGAAGAGGATTTGATAGAATTTCAGCTACTTAAGAATTCTGGTGAGCAGCAGGTTTCTCAGTGACGTATGATCTGACATGTTTTGCAATTCCTTCATCAAACATCATGGGGAAGAGAAACACACACAACATGTAATTTCAACGTCATACTGAAGCAGTAGCAGGCAACTTCAGCTATACATGACTGTTCTGAACCAGGGTTTTTTTTTTTGGTGGAATAATATTATTTTGTCTCTTAAAATGCGTAACTAAACAATTCTTGCTTACAATGCTAATATTAATTTTAATACTTAAAACAATTCTCTTCACTATCCTTATAAAAAATTCACAAATGCTTCTTTATTCTAATATGGCATTTGAAACTGTAGATCTAAAATTTTAGAAGTCAGGAAAGAAAGACGGACAGGAATGAACATTTCCCGCTCAGTGTTATTATTTAATCCCCTTGTGCATACGTATTATGATATAACCTTTAATTACACAGTCACACAGAGCTTTTCTCCCAGGCTTATAAAGTGAGTTATAATTATCCAACATTTCTTTTTATCTTGTTCACTCTATGGTTTAGCCTCAGGCCTTATTTATGCTACATCATCCAAAATCTTGACTGACTGCAGAGTTATTAATTTCTTTTCCTGGGAATTTCTTTGGTTCTGTTATCACATCAGCTAATTGCTTCATGGCTGCTTCTAAATCTATCTTTATTTTCCCTTTGAACATGTATTATCAGTATCTCACTTTTGCAGCTATGGAACTGAAGCACAAAGAAATTAAAGCCAAATTCACCATGCCCATTTTTGTGTGCCAAAAATAAGACATGAAGAATGATTCTTTTAAGAATATCTGAGTTTTTGAAAGCAATATGTACATAATTGTAGCTCTCATTAACTTTATGTGCAACCTATCACAAATACTAGATGTCTCACAGGGATTTTTCATTGAGTATGTAATTGCATCATGTAAAACCTGAGTGGATTCAACTTAATTAGTGCTCTTTATTTTCCTGAAATCTCTCCTCTTTTAACTCATAGTTTCTGATGAAAGAAATTAGGTTTTCCTAATGTTCCTTCTCTGTATGTGTCTTTTCCAGCATCCTGGCTTTTTGGCTTCTTTCTGAACTCCAGATATTTGTGTTTTCTGGAGACTCTTCCATGGCTCCCATATTTCCCTAACTCTGCAGCTCCTTCCTCACTTGCAAGCTGCATCTCCACACTTGCTGCCTTCAAGACAGGTAGTGTCCTGTTCTCTTGCATTGTGTGGGAGCCAGCTAAAAGTTACTTGAGGATAGGAGAAATGGACATTTTGCTTTCAGCTCCAGGGTCCTGTGTCACAGAATTTAACTATTAGCTGGAGCAATCATAAAGAAGTCCTACTACAGCCTTACGTCTCTTGGCAACAGTGTGCTCAGGGCTGGAGGAATCATGGAAAGATTGACTGACCAGATGCAAACAGCAGTCTTTGAAAGGCTTGTAATTCAACCACAATTTAGGGAATTTTTCAGAGACAGAAAATAGTGCATGTGACATCATGGACACTGCCTAGACAACTTTTAGATTTCTACTCTTGATGATAAAAGCACGGAGATGTTCAGTGGAAGGTTTTTTTAAGAGCCAAAATATCATTCTCAGAAAAGGCTGTGCTGTTGCAGCTGAAAGGTTCTCCAAATAGTTCATCCTAAGAAAGATAAATGAAAGTCTGACAAGAACTCATAAAGTAGCTTCAAATCCAAACCTAAGAGTGAACAATGACAGTTTTATGAGATTACTAGCCCATAAAAATAACTTTTTTTTCCCCATTACATATGCTTAGTACATAGCAGCAGTACCTTTTAACGAGTTATGGAACTTCACAGTCCAAGAATTCAAAAAACGTTTTTAGAATAAAGTAAAAAAAGTTTCTAAGGCTATATTTCACTGACATAATGTCTTGGATCCATGCTGCTGTTATATCAAACAAACAGTAATTTCATTATTGTTATCATTGCAATGAACATTTTTTTTCTCATCCCGTTGTTCTGATCAATATAAATGTTTCTTTTCTGTCAGGCTCTCATGTTCAAGACCCAATTTAGCATCAGGAAAGCATCTTCATCTCCTTTCTATTGCTATTGACTCTGGCGTTCCTGTGTTTTTCATTCCGTCTCCTTCTGAATCTTTCTAGAACCTGGAAAGATATCCAGGTTTTGGCCACTTTTGACCCCTCAGTATACAGCAGTGTTATTTTATGCTTACCATATGGTTATAAGAAGTTGCTCAATGATAGTTTGCAAGTGAGGCTTTCTGTTCATGTGTTTATTCACATTGATTTACAGGTGCTAATGCACTGTATTTTGGAGTGGTTGGTGCACATTTGTGAGGTGTAGGTCTTCCTGGTTTAAATGTGCAGAAGGAGTTCACATTCAGCATAAATAAAAAATAATATTTTTGTTGAAAATGTTGAAAGGTTGAAGATAAACTTCTATAAAGAAATAGGCTATCTGGAAATGCAGCAAAAATAGAAATATTTATAAAAAATTTGAGAAGAACATGATAACAAACCCACTGTTTTGAGATAACTGGTAAGCTTTTTTCATATTACAAGTTAATGATAAGACCAAATTCGATACAAAAAAATAAACAATGCTCATTAGCAGGCATGGTTTAAACCATTTTGATATCATCAGTTAACTTTTTATATAGGTAGGGAAGTATGCCAAGATGAGGGTGCAATTAACACTTCCAAACAAGTAGAGGCTCAAAGGAATTTGAGATGATATCCCTAATGAAACCCAGAGCTGCAGCACTGTGAGAAAATTAAAGCTTGGGCCAAGAATCAAAGAGAAACTCCAAATGCCTCAGAAGGCTTTTTATAGTCTAGGATCAAGGAGGTTTCAGCTTTTAGTGTGGAAAGGGCTAATAATGATCTGCTAATCTATGTGCAGCATTTATATTGTTTTCCTTGTAATTTCTAACAGTCTATCAAGTGAGGGTTTGCATGTTGGGGATCAGATGTGGCTACAGGTCCAGTGCATATAAAAACACATTGGCTTATGTGATGTTCAGGAGGATGTGGAATGCTTTTAGGACTGTCTAAAGGTTAAAGACTTAAATGCTGCTACTCACTTCAGTCACATTCTGGGAACAGAGACAAGACAGAGACCAGAACAGAAGCACCTGGAGCATATTTGCCCTAAAATCAGACTCCAGCAAGCAGCTAAATAGACTCCAGAATTTACATTTCACTTTGTCCTAAACATTTAAATAAGCTTCCAAAACAGCCAAGATGACAGAATTCAGAGAACTTTGATTTTTTTATTTTTATTTGTGGTTATCATTATAATAAATGCTTGTGGTTCTTATACCTTTTAAAATGTTGATGTATTTCAGTCCAATAGACACTCTTTATATTCTTAAATATGCAAATTACTCTAAAGTAGTAAAGTAGGTAATGTTTTGACCCAAATGAAACTGCTATTTTTCTGTTTATTTCTGTGTTACAGGATTCTGCCTCCAGTTTTAAGTTTCATTAGTAACCCTCAAAGCTTTTGATTTTCTGAACAATCTCTGCTGGTAGACTATAAGCACCCAAACATCTGAGTGAAAATATAGAGGAAAAAAATCTATGAGTAGTGGGAAACACTTATTTGAATTTCTCACAAATCCTTGAAATAAATAGGACCCAATACAGTAAGTTTTTATTGCTACTTTTTCAGCCCACACCGAGTAAGCATACATATTTTTTAATGTAAATTCTGAAAGAAGAGGCCTAAAGTATTTAACTTTATGTTGTTTCTAATTAGTGGGTTTTGTGGTTGATCACTTCAAATTATTCTTGGCAGTCATTTTGTAACACATGCTGAAAATCCTTGCTATTTCTTTGTGACACTTGAACAAATTTACATACCCACAGAAAACAATAACATTAAAAAAAATCCTCTAATATGTTTGATAGCCTTCATTGCTACAGAAATGATTGTAAACTTAATATGGGTATGAATTTGTGAGTAAATACCAGTGAGGGTAATGAAAGACCCTAGTATAGTTCAAAAATTTTTGAATTTGGGTTAGAGGTATAAAAGATCTATGAATTTTCATGAAAGCAGGTTACCAGGCAGAAGATGGAGAGGCTATAATAATTCACCTCCCATAGAAAAAGAAAATGTGACCTGTAATGTTCCTAGTCATTAAAAAAGTCACATTGGGTGGGGAAATGAGGGACAGGGTTGAGGAGAGAGAATGAAAAAAGAGAATGAAAAATAAGAGAGGCTCTGAACATCTGGTTTTCTTGAGAATCAACTTATTAGACACCAAAAAATCCAGTAATTTTGACTGAGGACTGGATTCTGTACTGTTTAAAAAGGCATGAATATACTTTTTTCAGACCATGAAGTGGGATATGGTCTCTCCATGTGTCTTGTCTCCTTTCTCATAATTGTTGAGCTCACATTTATTTTAATTCATTTTAAGTGTCTCTCAATCATGAAACACAAATTCACTGGAAACATTGAGACAGATATATGAATTTCTCATGCTTTTCACACTTGTCAAGTCATTCCATCTTAACCTGGCTTGTCAATTATTTGCTTTCAGATTTTACGGCCATATTTAGAGACAGGTTGTAGAACTCATCAAGTGAAATGTGGCCTGCTTAGGTCTATTGGAGATTACTGCTGACTTCAAAGCAGGAATTTGCTCATATTGTTCCCATTCACATTCTGGAATGTCATGTTTACTGGCTGAAATACCATGTGTATTGGCTTTGATTTTTCATTCAAATAAAAAGTGGTAGGACATGTTCTGCTAGCAAAAGAATTGTTATTCAAGTAAGGCAAATTAATCTGCTGTGGCTGTTGAATTGTTGGAAGAGAGATTAAACACAAAACTTTTACTATAGAAGAAATCAGGCCACATAAACTATGCTATTTTTTTAATCAAAGCTATACATTTTTTTACTAGGCAAGCTACTTTCTCTTTTTTTTTTTCTGTAGACCACATAGGTAAGAAGACACCTGAATAATTTCATGTTTTGTGATATATCAGGCTGGCATGGTGAAAGTCCTCTTCTTTAATTAAGTAATTAAACCCTAGCTGTGAATTTTATGAACATTGATGTGATTTGCAATGGGATGCAGGGACTCTCTAATGCCTTAATAACCTGGGACCAATTTCTTTTTGGCTTGATAGAGCAGTGTGGCAGTGGTGGACACTTGCCTCCTATGAAGCAGAACCTAAGCTTAGGTCTACACTCATGTCCCAGCTGAAAACAGGACCAGAAGCACAGATACCAAGGGAATAAAATTTCCAAGAAAACTCCATGGAGACAGAAGGAAACCATGCTGTCATTGCTGAATTGAGAACAAATGAACACAAAATGATACTACCTAAAGACTATCTGAAGTTTCCCATGGTGTCCCATATCCTAGGTTCTGCAGAAATTTGAGGAAGGAAATACAGGTTTAAAGATCTGATTGTCCTAAAATGTGTTTTCTATTAGATGCTTTCGAAAATGGTTTATAACACATATTGTTTGGGGCACTAAAAAAAAAATTGATGCCACGAAGTGGGAAACATGGGGAATTTCATCACATAAACAATGAGTCAAGGTAAGGGCAAGAAAGACATGAGTCATGGTCATTTTAGTGATGGTCTATTCCATTTGAAGTAATAAAAATTTGTTTTATCAGTTATAATACTAGAATAATTCCATAGAGATCAGAGATAATCTCTGATATTGCTCTCACTGTGAGTAGGTAGACACTCAGAGCTGGTAAATAACAGGGTGTGTAAACATTATATGCTGGGGATTAAATGTAAAAATGCCTTAACCCTGATACAGAGGATATGCCATGCAGAATAAAAGAGGTTTTATAAAAGTCTATAAAATACATTATTGCATGTAATTACTTAATGTTTAGGGGAAAAGAGAAAACAACAGGAAAAATTGCACTGTACTTTGAGTTGGTTAAGCACTAATAGTTTCCCCAATGCTTTTTCTTATACCTGTGCAATAAATTCCAATTTGTATTTGGCATCTTCTTCCTATCCCTCCAGATAGCAACCTTATTGAATGAGTTCATCCAGAAGAAATAAATTACAATGTGAAATTAGTAATTTTTGTTTGATTCTCTATGTACCCTGGTTAATGGCTCATTCTATAAACACATTCAATGGTAAAGAAATTGAAATTGTATCTAAACCTCTTCTGTAGTGGCAGACTTAATTTAGAGCTTCTAATAGGGCTAGGTTCTGATGGTTTTAGTCAGCAAAAATGCAATAAATGTCAAGTGAAGTTGTACCTTAAAGAACGGAGAAGTAGAAACTACCAGTTAAACACAAAGCATTTGCACTAAGTGCTGACATACGTCATGTTCAACTGCTTCTTCTTTCCTGTTGCACAAAGGAAATGCCAGAGGAGGCAAGAAAGAGGAATAATATTTTGCCAAGGTAAAACCATTACTCTAGTAACTACAGTAATTTATTTCTTAAAAATGTATCTTTTTAAAGGACATTACTTCTTGTTTAATAATTCCAAGAGCAGGCATATATAACCCCAGAACAGGGATTAGTATACTGTATGTGTGTGAATATGATTTCTTCTTTGTTAAACATTTTCCAAAAAAGATTTTTTTTTGTTTATTGTTCTACTGTATGCTCTGAAAAAGTACTACTGTCTACTAAACTGCATGTTTAATAAATACATTGTCCCTTTGAGCCACACAAGTCAGATTCTTAGAGGTCAGATGCAGTGTGCTCCAAATTTGTGTTTTAAAAAAATTCTGTCTCCATTCCTGCACCACAAAAACGTGTTGAATATTTATCAGGAGTTGTGTAAATGTATCAGTTTTCTGGCAAACCCAGCCATCATTCTGAAAAAGGGATTGTGCCAGATATAGGAATGTACTTAAGAGTACAACTGCCTTCAGTAGGAGTAAATGATGTAATAACTTTTTGGTACCTTTGGTACCTTTACCTGTTAAAGTATAGTTGTATTTACATTGTTGATCTTGCTAGACTGTCAATTTGTTTGGATTAAAAAGACACTGCAGAAAATGGGAATGTACTTGAGACAGTAAGGAATCTTCTGCCTTTTGTAAGATGTTTACAAGGTCTTTAACATATAGTGACAATCAATACTGAAAACAGCAGTGTAAATGGCAGGATATAGGATTTCCCAAGCTGGTCAGCTAGTAGGGCTCTATGGGCAAGTCTGGCAAACATTGCAGTTGTTTCCCCTTCTGCCAGCTGAAAAAAATAAATTTTCAAGTCTGAGGTCTTGAATTGTTACATCATTTTTGCTTTTTTTTTTTTTTTCCTGAGGGAAGGATATGTAGTGTTATAATGAAAACTCCAGAGAAACTACGCATGTAAAAATCCAGGAAAGCCTCTGAAATGTTTCCTACCTAAAACTTTTCCACTGAAAAAGAAGAGTCAGCAAGCCTCATAACAGAAATAAATTCTTGCCCTCTAGAGAGAGGGTGATTCCCACAGGTCAAAACAGGGGTTACTGGTAGGTCAGCTGAAATAGCCATTACTGCAGCTATCTGCACAGTGTTTAGGTTTTAAGTAAACCAGAGATGTTATAATGTGGAACTGATGGTTCTTGGTTGGCTTTCCTAAGGTCATTAAGAAAAAGACAGCTTATTAAGCCTGAAACCATTAAGGAAAAACACTAAAACCTGTCTCTAAACAGAAGTTCTATCAGGTTAAGTAAAACTGGGTTTGGTATTCTAGTTAGAGTATGACAAATCTGTTCAGACACTATTACTATTCAGAGCCATCATTTAACTACTTTCTTGACCCAGTCATTGTTATTTTTTTATTTCTATCATATTCCTCTTGACATTTTCATTATCATAGTATATTCAGGTATGAAATTATTTTATTGAAAGCACAAATATTTGTGTTAAGAAAATAAATGGCCACTAAAATGAAACTAAGATTGGTTGACTAGAACTTCTATGTATGTTGTACATAGTGTGAATGTTCCTAAAATCCAAATGTAACATTTTACTATTATATACAAAAAATTAAAATATATTAATTCTATTAATATTATTGACACACCCTCCTTCAGTAAAAGTATTTGCATATTGTGCTGTGAAGGGAATTGAAAACTGGAGAAAATAGTGGATTGTTTTGTTTTGTTTTGAGGCTCAACGCTGAGAAACAGGCAATGGAAGGATTTATTACATGTAACAGCTACAGTTGTGAGGTGTCTTCTCAAAAAAATCTGTTGCAAATTTTGAGAACTCTGCACTATTTTTTATGTGAAAAGTATTCACACCTTAACTTCAGATGAGAGGGATACACCACACTACCCTCTGAATTTCATGAATGAAACCACAGTTATGTTCCTAGACAGGAGCTGTACAGTACTCCAAACTGTGTTTGACCTGGACACTTTGAGAAACATCACTCCAGGATAAATGAAAGCATGCACTAGCATGTAAGCAAATATTCAGCCTGGAAGAAGAATGTGGATCTGTGTGCTTGTTCTGAAGTTTAGTTTACCTCAATGCTCAATGTATCATAACCCAGACAGATTTATGCTCCAGTTACCATGTGTTTCGGCTTTTCTATTTTGATGAATATTTTATATAGCAACTCTCAGCTTCGGTTCTCTTGAGGTAATTGCTTGTTTATTATATATCACAGAAACTGCTTCCAAGAAAATATAAAATAACAACCACCAAGAATTGATATTATCAGGACCCTGGAAACACCCCATTGGTTCTCTCCTATTTTATGGTTAAGCTGCAGAATATCTTGTTAATCTTGTTATTTAAGCTGCCTATATCTTGTTAGAGAACCCGCTATTCTTTGATGGGAAATGTCTTTCTAACTCTTAACTCGCCCTCTCTTTTCTTAATCAGATAAACTTGTCTAAAATCCACCCCTTTTCTTTTCACAGATGTCTCTGCTTTCTACTCTCAAAAGTTCTGCACAGCACAGGGCCATTTTTCAAGTTAAAAGAATAGAAACTTTGGCTGACTTGTTTTCTTTGTCAACCACTCACAGAACAGACCCAAAGGGAAAGGAGACAAAATGTCTACAAAGTTAATGTACAAATAACAGCAAAAAGTCCTAGTTCAAGACTGTGTGAATAAAAAGATGAAAGGTCTCTTAGTCAATTTATGTTATTTCCATCTTTATCTCAGAAGTCTCTTGCTCATTAAAAGTTATGTCTCTCTATTTCCCCTCATCTTCCCATTCTTTTCAATTACATTCTTGATACTGAAGAAAACTTTCTGCACTCAGAAGAACTAACATTTCCTCTAAAGCACATGCAAACAAATCACTTTCATACAAGTTCAATAAGGGTGGTAATTCTCAGGAAACTATTGGGATGATCTCGTCAGTATTGACATTACTCTCAGTAATGCAACTATCACAAATGAGAATATGATATAAATTCTGTTCTAGAGAAATACCTCATTTCTGGTTGTGTGAGTTGAATTATAGTATTACAGTTTGAAATTGGGCTTGCAATTCTACCTCATCAATACCATCATGACTTCACTGATACACCCATAACATTTTGTTTCTATTTCATGAGGTCATTTTTCCAGATACTGTCTTGTAGTCAAACCAGCATTTTCTGTATATAGAAGACAGTAGGACTGCAAATGAGACATAATGAGGAGTTGATGTGCTAGGTAGTACAAATTCAGAACTGTTTTTAAAGGAAGTTTCAAAAGTTGTAATAATTTCTATGACAAAGTAACTTTGTCAAGTTTCTTCAATTTCACCCCAGTTAGAAAAAAAAACAAAACCAAAAACAAACAAACAAACAAAAAACCAAACCAGACATCCAAAGCATGAAATATTCTGTACATTATATTTATCCAGTGTAATTCACAAGTTCTAACTGGACTCCTCTAGAACAGTGTCTGAGTTTCTGCTAAACTATTAGATTATTGTAACTGTAACAAAATTACAATATTGTTTTGGAAAAATTATAACATTGCTAATTATAATTTTCATGCCTATCTATCTTTCTTGTGGATTAGATTATGATTTTCTTTGGTGTTATCTGTCAAAGATGTGTAGAAGGTGAATAGCTATGCCCATACACTGCTCTCTAGAGCCACACAGGGAAATACATAGGGAAGCTCTGGCTTGTCTCTGTTATATGAATGTGAATGTCATTTAAAAAGAATTTCACCAAGCATGCTTCATCTGTTCAGCTATGATCCAGTTTTTTCCCATCTGTACCATGATCAAATTAGGATTAGCAGTACCTTGTTATATTCATTAACAAAAACAAAAACAAAAACAAAAAAAAAAAGACATGAATTTTCATGGTATTAAAGACTCATTTTACTGTACAAACAATGAATTTTGATTCATTATTTCATCTGATGAAGGATCCAACTCCACAGGGAGATTGAGAACTCTTAATGCTAAGATATGGGCAAGAAGTCACCTCACCTGTGAAATTGTATTTTAGCATAAAACATCACTGAGTATTTTCTCCCTTGAGATACAAATCATTGTATTCATGGGCTAAGACCAAGGTGTTCCTAGGTATTTTTCAATGAACATCCAGCATATTAGGGAATTTTAAAACATCTTATTAACTTCATTGATCAAAAATCAAACAAAACAAATAACAATTCTCTTGTTCTTAATGTTGCCATCACGAATAACTGAAAAAAACAACCATTAAAGCTGTGATAAGTCATCAGAAAGGTACACATACTGCTTGAATTTTTGTTACTATACAGTTTTTAAAGTGTTGTATCTGCATCTCGAGTATTCATGAAATTAATTAGAAAAAATAAGCTTACATCTCTCAGTTTATATTTTTCCTTTAGGGTTTCAATAAAAAAGAAAGAATGTTACATCTCTTCCTTCCTTCTCCTCGCTCCCACAAAGTGGAAACAATGCATACTAAAATGTGTATGTTAGGACTATTAGGTCTGATGTAACAGAGTATCCTGTGTATATGTGTCAAAGTACTGCAACAGAAGAGGATGCAGCAGTGTCATATGGGTATCCAAACACCCAGTCACAAGGAATTAGAGGATACCTGAAACATACGTATTTTCCTTAACCTACGTGATTCATTTCCTCTCCCTTTGAAACTTGGGTATTTCCTTCCTCAGACTCACAAGATACTGTATGATGAAAACTGGAAAAATCAGGAAAAATTTTGAGGAACTCAGATAAGCGATGCCATTTGCAAACCGGCATTAAATAAATTATTAGTAAAGGCACTGTAGTATTACTTTCAAAAATTAAGAGCAAGTAATATATTCACAAGAGAAGTATAAATTCCATTAATGGACTTTGATGGTCTATAGACTTTGATAGATCATTTTTCTGAAGTTATAAAAAGACCCCAGACAGGATTTAGTTAAGCTCATCTCTAGTAAAATACCATTAAATTTGTAGTTTTTAAATAGATATAAGGCCAGATTCCATCTCAATACAAATCCTATACAAATGTTCTGAAGTAATTGAGACTGTCTGGATACAAATTAAAACAAATTTTTTTTTT
>VXBR01006743.1:1151821-1256275 GCA_013400215.1 Cisticola juncidis
TTGGGTAAAAAATAAAAAAAAATTTTTTTTTTTTTTTTTTTTTTTTTTTTTTTTTTTTGCATAAAGCTATCAGTGGTAAGAGCTAGATACTGTTCATGAACTGTGGAAATACTATACTTGGAGGACATACAGAAAATTGTAATGTTTTTTAATGAAGTAACAGACACCTTGCAGAAAATATCTCAGTAAATTCTTGAACTTCTCTTGAATAATATATTTGTTTTGATTAAGCTCTTTATTTTATATATATATATATTTAAACTATTTCTTTAATAAATGTATTAACTGCAGCCACAGAACTCTTCTCCAAAAGAAAAAGGAACTTCTGAGGATTCTGCTCAGCCTCTGGTGAAAGAAAACTGGGTGAAACTTATGTTATGAAATAGACACAGTACAAGTGATGCTTGACTGAAGAGAAAAAATGTAAAGGTCCATTTTATTGTTCTGTTAAACACAGTATTTTCTAGGTTTAAACATTTTCCATTTTTAAAACTGACTGGTATGTCCGTGATTTAATGCTACTTGCTGACCTTCAACAACTATCAAATTAGACAATGTATCTGACATCTCTTCAATGGAAGTGTTCCCAAACTAAGTAACAGACACGGAAAAATGTGATGAGATCACAGTTCAAAATTAGAAAAAAATCAATAATGATTAAGAGTAATAAATCCATGTTAAATGAAAATTTCTATTACACTATAAAAATTGACTTCACTGGGCAGCTGAATGGCACACAGGTGCACTACTGACTCGCCCATGGTTAGGCTGTAGAGGTAATCCCCTCACTAAGGACCTAGAACCACTGTGTATATGTCCATGGCCTGGGCCATCCTGCTTCATTTCTGGGGATGTCATCCTGTGATTTGCAGAAAATTTCCTCTGGCACTTAGTTTCAGACAAGAAACACATCAGCCTCTGTGCTTTGCCAGTGCCCTGTCTCCAGCACCCCCCAGCCCTGCCCTGCCATGGCTCCTGGCCCCACCAACATCCCAGCATGTCCTGGCTGGGGAGGCCTGGCTGGGCACTGGAGATGACCAGTGCCCATGGCTGGGGCATCTCCAGCTGCGCTGCTCCTGTCTGGGGGTCTGGCCAGGCACTGCCCAGCCAGCTGGGTACTCTGATGGGTCCCAGCTCCCTGTCCTGGAGGCAGCAGCTGCTGGCACTGTGCCCTGGAGCCGGCTCCAGCTGCTCTGAGCCATGAGAAGGGGAGCTGGGGCAGGGATGAAGCTGGCTCGCCCTCCTTCTGGGTTACTGGCACCAGTGTTGGCCTCCAGCTCCCTGAGTGGCCTCCTCTGCAGCTGGGCCAGTGCAGGGAGCTCCTTTCGGTAGTTTGCAGAACAGCTTCTAATTTGCAGTGATTAGAGAGATGATGGTCATTTAAGGGTGTGAAAATGGTGTGTGAACACCAGTAGAAAAATAGAGTAGCATGAATCGTTTTACTAACAAAGAAAATGGATGTAAACCTTTTGACTTGGTTCATGGTGTACAAATGATATTCCTTCTGAAACGGAATTACAGTTCTTACTTGGCTTTTGTTGTATAAGCCCTAGTTATTTCCTGGTGAAATGAAAGAGCTGCCCAGGAAATGGAATCAGACCAACTAACCTTTAGCTTCTTTTTCTGCAAAACCTCCCATGGATTTTAGTAAGAGAAACAGAGATAGGGTTTTAAAAAATTATATGTACAAATTAGCAAGCCAAAGGAAATGAAGGGGAAGTTAAATAGTACACATAAAAAACAGTGTTTTGAACAGAACTAGGCAGAGAACATTAGTAAAAATGACCATAACATTTAGGAACAGGGAAAATGCAGAATCAATTTGTTTGAAAAAGATTTAGATTTAATCTGTGATTGTAGACTATTAACTTTGGAGCTTCTGGAACATTTATGTTCATGAATGTTTCTCTGAGATAGGAAAACAAAGTTGAAGTGCAAAATCCGTAGAAATGCCATTAGCTGCTAAAGAAAAGGCAGCTTTACTTTTCATTGCAGTGTAACTGGTGACCTTATGCCAATATTTTTCGCCAATGCATTAAGCTCAGGCTCACAAGGTTGGCAGCATTACCTTCCACCACCTTTCATGCAGCATCTAAACCAGAAGTCAGAATAAGTTATTTGGACTCTGCTCAGGAATCAACACTGCTTGTGATTTGTAACTACCCCCATAATGATATCTTCACTGTAAATTCTGTTTTATAAACCTCAGCCTGCAAACTATAACTGATAGAGATCAGAGAGATTAGGATATATCCTGTGCAGTAGGCAATAATCAATACAAACACAGCACCATACAGACTACTATGAAGAAAATTAACTTTATCTCAGCCAGAACCACTACACCCCTCAGTCAAGTCCCGTGGAAAAATTCAACCATAGAAGGTCTCAATTTTCTACATAAATATTATCTTGATTAATTAAGGAGCTGCTAAAGAGCCACCTAATGTTTTGCATAGGCATGTTCTTTTGAAAGAGAGAAAAAATACTTGGATTGTTCATTTATCTCTGGAGAATTATTTCAAATGCATGTCTGCTTTTGTATTTGTGGAGTGGGAATCAAGAAGAAAAGGTAGAATTTGAAGTAACAGGGGATTTTTGCTTAATTAGATACTCTTGTATCTTGACAGATCACAAATTATGAGTCAGACAGAAATTTTATTTTACACTTGAGTTTAGCAACAGAACCATTGTTTTGAATGAAGGCAAATCCCTGAGGTGCTGGAATAAGGTTTGTCTGTTACTGAAATTCTGAAGTATCCTGTAATTTCTTATCCAGAAATTTCTCCAGGTGGATTTTAATACATATTCATTAACACGGTGGGGAGATTTTTCTCTACACAAGTTATTCTATAAGTATCCACACCTTTATATTCTTGTTAAGCAACTGCTTCAGCAGGAAAGCAGATTAGATGGTTCCTCTGGTTTGATTACTGTGTCCATATCTTTTAAAGGCAGAAATAAGAAGAAGCATCATCACATGAATTGGAGATTACACTGCCATCTCTTTTCTGTCCTGTGTGAATCTGTTACTCTTTATTGTTGTTCAATGAAATGTGAAAACTTGTAGAAGAATAATGGAAAAACACGAAATTGTAAGAGCACATTGGCTCTACAAAATGAAAGCTGATCAGCAGAAAGATACTGCTGAAACCTGGCTAAAAGCATCTATCCATGTGATAGTAATGTATGTAAAAAGTACTTCCAGAAAACAGAGAGAATGAGAAATTGCCCTACAACTTGAGGGAAAAATTAGTTTCCAATGGCAATAATAAAGTGGAAATACAGTAGATTGTAAACTGTAATCTTAGAATTAATACATAAACTCTTTAATGCTGTCTTGCATTTCCAAAATTATTGGACAAAAAAGAGTAAGAGATCTCAACCTGAAAAGTCTCCAAATCAGCATAGTTACTTTCTCTGGTAGACTTTCTGGAGCTTAGAAAAATAAAGCTAGACTTCTTTCTTTGTGTTATTACTACAGTAATAAAAGTGATGATATTTTCTTGACTATTTGTGAGTGAAGGCAATTTTTATATTTTTGCAAAAATGATGAACATTTTCTAAATGGCAAGTGTTACATTACATAGGAGAGTTAAGCTATATGTTTTTCTACTTTTACCTTTAACTCTGCAAGTATTTCTGTGAAAAAAGGGATGCACGTATACACTTACTGGTGAAGTTATTGTGAAGCCAAAGAGAGCCCAAATATTCTTGAGGATTTAAGAGAACTTCCTGACATAGCTTTACAGAGATCAAAGAAGGATGGTTAACCACTTAGAAAGTACAGGAGCTTAAACTAAAGCCATGGCAGTGCAAAACTTGAGATGCACAAAATTTACCTGCCAACATTTGAAATGGAGCCGAACTGCAAATTGATAGGGTTACAAAAAACTTATTAACCTCAAAATTATTTCGCTGACAAATGTAAGTCTTCAGTAGATTTACATATAGTTCTCTTCAGAGGAAAGGCATGTAAAATGCTAGAGCTTAGCCAAATGATTATCATTTCAGTACTATTTTCTTTCTTGTAAGCTGCTTCTCAGAGGAAAGTGATTGGTCACAAAAGTTGAAGAAGTAAATAGGGTGAATGTTTAATCCAGAAGATTATATGTGAATGAAAAACCCAGTTGGATAGTAAAATGAATGAAAGAAATGAAGTGGTCAGCATATGGTATTTCTTCTCTGTATTGAGCATGTGAATGTAGCTTTTCTTACAAAGACTTTTTCCTACAGGTCAAGTATGGAGATGGATGCACACACTTCTGGATGTTTTTGAGCCTTTTAGCCAAGAAGAATAAAGTGTGTCACATGAAGATTGCAAAATGCAGAATGATGTTCATGTGGCTGAGCAAGAGATGAAAGAAGTATGCTTTTGTCCATGGGTTTAATCAGAAATATTTTCAAATGACATATTTAGAGATAAAGCTAGAAAAGGTGGCCAGGATACAATTAGCCAGAAGCCAACTGTTCTCTCCTTTTTACTTCTTCCTTGGGCTGAAATGTGACTTTTTTTCTGTAAAATGAAATAATAATATTTTCTTATTTTATTATGACTGAAAGCTTTCTCAGGATGTAAAGAGTAGTCTAATTGAAGTGGCATTTCTGCATTCCAATACAACTGTTTTCCCTGGCTTTAATTTTGTAGACAAGACCACAAATATTGCAAGCTAAAATTGTCACTGTCTTTCCAGGGAAGTTATTAATAGGATTATATCCCTATGAGGGCAGATGTTCTGTTCTAGAAATTAGGATTTATGCATTTAAAAAATAAAAAATAAGTATTTGATTTTTTTTTAACAGAAAGTAGCTGAAAAAAAGTTATACTTTGATTTAAAAAATATGCATACTTTCTAGTGGAAATTAATATTCTGAAGTACTTAGTCATGACTTTTAAAAATTTGATTACCATCTTGTCAAATGTTGTTCAGTGCCATTTTAGGCTATAAGGATGAATCGTGCCTGTTACTACGAGATGTGCTTATAAGCACAGAAGTTGTGAGTTAAAAACTATGGTGAATAGAGGTAACAGTAACACTATTAAAATTTTGTCTGTCTAAATCCCATGATGAAATGGCTGATAGTATAAATACATTTTCAGAGTCCTTAAAATCTCCACCACATCATATTGAGGTTCAGTGTGGAGGGTGAAACCATAATCATAGGCCATAATGGAAACACTTTGAGATGGTATGTGTAATGGAGCAAATTTTATGGTTGACTTGCTTCCTGATTCATAGCATGTTGTCTGTTTAATCTGATTGCATTTTTTAATTTGCTATTTATTTGTTTTTTTAAAGAAATACAAACCTCTGTCATAAGATGCATAGATTATCAAAGAAGTAACTTTTTCTGTGTATTTGACTAGTGCAGAGAAAAGGCTAAAAAGCTGAATGTTTGTGCTGTTGCGCTGTCCTTTAATTGCTCATAAATTCCAGAACTGGGAGGACTTGCAGCAGCTAGTGGAAAAAAATAAATTTATGTGGGAAATCAACAAGCTTAAAAAATATGTTACTAAAATGAGAAAATTAATATAGCACATACCCCAGTTCCGGTCTTTTTGCCAAAGAGTGTTCTTAAAGAGTACTAATTGTCCTTGGAAGACTGTGTTTCATCAATATTTTAGTGGCAAAGATGGGCAGATGCTTGCAAAAGGACTAATTCAACCACAATTCTTAGATTTGGTCTAAGACATGTATTTCTCGTCTCATTCAAGTTGTATTGATTTCATATTGAAAGCTGATATTTGTGTCTATTCGGACAAAGTTAATCACTCCTTGATAATTCAAGCCTTTGCAGAACAAATGCCAAACTATTTTGGTGCTGTTCATGCAAACTGTATTTTCTCTGATTACAAACTAAATTTAAAGCAATGTCCCAATCCTCCCTCCAAAATATTAAATGCAGAAAAATAAGTTCAACACATCAAGATATAAAGAGTAAGCTGATAATTTTGAAATATGTTTTACAAGTGCAAAGTGTTGTATCTCTTTTGGAAAATTCAAATGTTGAAAGATGAGATGCAAAATATTAATGAAAAATAGAGAGATACCCATCATCAGTCTCTGTAATAATAAGGTAATTTCCTGAACTTTATAGCAGCTGCTTTTTTGTGTATATTTAGCACTTATTAGGTTTCTTGGAATAATTAATGGTTAGTTAAATGCAGCTTTCTTTCAAAAAGCCCCATACTTATTCAAAGATGCTACAAGCAACCTAGGATATAATGAGTAACATCCATAGCCATCACCAGTTTAAGTACAAACAATTTAAAAAGCAGTTTTTCATATTACCTTGATTTTTTTCCTGAAATTCATTATCTAAGCACAAATAGAAAGATAACAAATGTTTTATTTGCATTTCCTTTCAAACTGAGAATATAAGTTCATTGTACTGTTAATTTTTCACTAAAATCACCCTGAAGTGTCTTCAAATGACAATTAATTACCTGCTATTCTTCCAAACAGGTGTCTGTTTCTTGTTGCTAGCTACATGTTCACACCTCACTCTCTACAGCAGTTTCAAAAGGCTACATCTTTGATGTTTTCTATCTGTGTCAATATGAATCAATTTATTGGAGTCATGTTCATAGGGTGAATTAGTTAACTTGCTGACAGAAAGCCAAATTTTTCAGTTGCTTGTTCCAGTTGTTGATTTATCAGTTTATGAAATTATTCAGTTGATTTCCATCAAATCAGTCAGTTGAGCTGAGACATCCTGAAGCCACACAATCACTAATGCAAAGGAATGGGCTGGAGCACACACGTGGAGACAGCACAATGGGCTCCACACAAGTGGAGACAGAAAGGAGGAGCCGCAATGTCCCTTTTGGTGGCCATGAGATTGGATTTCACCTAGTCTGAATCTGCCTTCTCTGACAGCCAAAACTGCAAGAAGAAAGATTTCTTCTCTCATACCTCACATGACAGACTTGCTGCTCCTAATCAGCAGAAGACAAATTAATTTCTCAACATTTCATTCACTAGATCTACAGTGGAAATGGTGTGTACAGAGGTGATAGTCTAACTAGTCTGCTTTTCATCCAGTAGATAAGTAACATTCAAATGCCAAGAGGAAAGGCTCCTTTAGGAGCTGTTTCATCCATTCAGTCGGTGGATTACAAAAGAGACACTATCAGGCAGGATTACTAAAAGCCTGTTCTTACTGGGAGTTTTGTCCTACATTCTATTAGCAGGTGATTATCTTCTTGTGCAGCTGAAGGAGAATTTTTCTTCCACCTACCATTGCCATGGCTGTGGCTGATCTTGCCAGCTTTGTGTTTCCAATATTTTAATGGCATTTACAAAATTCATGATTTGAAATATCTAATCTGACAGTTGATAAGAAAGGTCAGTTAGTGTTATCATTAAACAAGTTAAAAGATGAATCCACTAATTGCTATAGAAAACCTTCTGAGCACCTGTAGGCCAGACATCAAAAGTAAGCAAATACAGCAATAAGCAGATTGCAAGCTGGGACAAAACAACAGCAGCCGAGGAAGAAAAATATATTGCAGTTTGCATGGGTAATCAGGTTTTGGAAGAGGATGGGTAATAAATACCCTGCATGCAAAACCATTGTACCTCTAACTGCATGATCATTGTAGGATAACGCAGGAAGGTTCTTCACTCAGACTGTTATTGAAATGTACCACAGTTGACTCCCTAGCAGAGTTTGAGTAACTGCTGCTACCTAAGGACTTTAATTAATGTAGCAGATGCAGAAGCCATTTATTGCTTCACAGAACTATGAAAGTTTTATAAATAGTATCTATATTTGCTGATAAATAAAGCTAATTATCATAAATTCAGAAAGCATCTTTCAAAAGTGCTTTCAGCATAACCACATTTTATACCCTCTCTAGCTTATCAGGATGCACACAATCAAATACTAAATATTGCTAGCAGTAAGCACTAGACTTACCTGCCTAATGACCTGTATCTACCTTCTGTTTCTCATGTGACTGAGGTCAGGATGAGCACACTGCTGTTCTGAGCTGATAACATTACACACCATGCATTGTTCCACCCTCTGCTACAAAATAGGTGAAGCAGTGATGAGCAGGAACTTATGTTCAGCATGCAGCTAAGAAATGCATATAACAACCTTTAAGAACACCTCACCGCATTCTCCTCACACAGAGGTTAATATATTCAGAATTTATTGCATGAAACATGTTTTATTTAATTCTATTTAGTACTTAAGAACCCAATTGATAGTTTGTATTTTACCAGAACTTACATCACAAGTGCTTTAGCATGCTGTGCCCTTTGATTTGGAGTGTACACACCTGCATGGGTGGAGCTCTGAAGGGTGTAAATGAGATAAAGAGCTTAATACTGCATGTGTCATTCATTTGTGTGCTTTGTGTTCCTTCTGATTTCTTTCTTCAGCGTGGAAGGTGTCCCTAGACTTTTGAGAGATGTGTTTCAGGTTGATACAGTAATCCCATGGCAGTGGGATGAGTCCTGTGATCAGGTAAGACTTTGAGATGGATGTGCACAAATCTTTACTTTATAGTGAGTTACTGCTTTTAAAAGCCTCTAAGTTTTTTTCGTTAGGGTCAATTTTAATTAAAATGACAACAAGAATAACTGAGCCTTTCAGTAGAAAGGGACATCCAGAGATACTAGAAATAAAGGTGGCTTATCCTTAACTCTCTTCCTGATAACTGTATTTCTGACAGGTAATGTGTTTCCACTTCAGTGGTTTGTGTGACATTTGTAGTGTCATCAAATGAAGTGCAACATGTTTTGCTGCCCAGCAAGCACACTTGATCGAGTAAGGCCTATTTGTCGCCTGCTTTCTCTCATACTATGTTTGGACTAATAAGCAACAAAGTGGAAACAGTTCTAGAAAGAAAACCAATCGTTTCTGAGCACCCACAGCCCATATTGTGCATGTTTTGGATGTTTTGTTTCAGGCTAAGTCTAGTCTGGTCCCCATGTCTCTATGCCAATTAGGGATTGAAGGTTATGTTGGAATTATCAAGGTGCACGTATCCCAGTTCACCTAAAGGGATCCATTTTATGGATCTGAGACAACTCTGGTGCAAATAGAAGCATGTTAACTGAGGAAAATGAAGAGATTTGCATTGAATGGGCATTCATAATGAAAGCCAATATACAAATATACCAATGCAGATTTTTTGTCTGTGAATTACAGATTCTCATCTGCTTGAGCTCTCATTTACTCATTTATTATGCCAGAGACGTGATGTTTTCTTTCCCTTGACAATGAAGACAGAGAATGCTTTGTCTCTTTCTAGAGGGTTCTGCCTGCCTTGTAGAGAAACTAATCACAGAATGTGCTTCACAGGCAATTTTTTCCACAGTGCATATGAATTAGAGGTGATGAAGCAACCAGGTCTTGTAGGAGATAGATCAAAAGAGTATATGAAATAGGCAGAGTAATTGTGAAGGCTTTCCTGCAGCAATTAAGGGGGATCAAGCCAAAGGAAATGGGCAGTATTGGGATTTCTCATTACATACTAGAATAAAGATAAGCAGATGAATAGTATTTTGAAAATGTCTGGAAATTACCTGGATATTTTTGTTGAATTGCAGAAAGCAAAATAAAACCAGTCAAATTATGCTGATGTTTGTAAAGGGACTAGGTATGGCTTACACAGTTAATGCCATTTAAATTTATTTTGAAATCTATATTGTTTATTTCAAGAACTTAAATATGAAGTTGCAGTTTTTCTTCACCTGAGCAAGGAAAGTTTCATTCAGTGAAAAATCTTCCATGAGGGAAAGAAAAGAAACCTAACTTCAAGCTAGTCTGGAGAGAAGCTTGTTGTATTGCCTTATACGTTTTATTCTGGGCACCTGAGCAGGGAACAATGCACCACTTTTCAGTACAACAAAAGATTCCTTCATTGCCCAAATGCTGGGAAAGATGACAGCTGCAAAATCGGAGCCTCAGAGGACAGGTAGCTTGCATGAGTCCTAATAGGAAACAGACTATTCATGCAGACTTTAATGTCTAACCCTATCTACTTCAAACTGAAGTAAGATTAGCCTCCTTTAAAAACATGTACATGTTTAAAGGTAATCCTAGATGATTTTGATTGTGAGAAACTGGATACAAACACAGAGAAAACAATGTGTCATACACTGGTGTATTTAAAAATCTTTAAGTTCTAATATCCTTAAAGTATAAATTATAATTTCTTTTATATTTGAATTTGTGCTTTTTCAACTCAGACTATCTCAAGTAAATTCTATGAAAAAAAGGATGTTAACAATATGTTAGTACAACTTTATTCTGTAGTTGTAGACCTTATATAATTTAAAAATAACACTCAGGATAAATGTTACTTATTTCCTCTTATATTAAATAGAAGCCAGGATTTTTTTTTTTTTTTTTTTTTAAATTAGAAACATGTAATTAAGCTGTAGATCTGTTTCAGGCTTCCTCACTGTTGTAGTGGAGCAAGGTGATGTAAAGGGATGGTAAATGCCAATTAGACACTAAATTGCAAATACTAGGAGTGTTCAAAGGTGAGGGTCTGACATTTGCACTTGCCATTCACTGCAGATGCAGTCAGGTTTGCCATTGTTTTACTTTTTACTTTCCTTATGAGACATGCAAACATGGTAACACTAATGCTTGTGAGAAAAATAGCAAGGGCTATTTCTGCTCAGTTCTTATATTTTTCCCCCCCAGTAGTTCAATTTTTGTAATCTGAAGCTGATGTTTAAATCTATTGGAAGGTTTTCAGGAAAATGCATAGCAACTGATTATGCCAGATTCTGTAAATTCTGAAGAATTTCAGGTAAAGTAGTAGATTTTATGTTAGATTTACAAAAATTTAACTATGGATAGGTTGTGCTTTCTCATGAAAAGCTCTTTTCTTTACTGGCAATCTCTTTACTAAAGAGATTTAAAAATTAGGTCCTCAAATTTTCATTCTTCTTTTTCATATTTTTTAAGGGGCACATGCAGAGATTTCTGTAATAGGTGACTACACTGTCATAATATTCCTGCCAAACAATTCAAAAGTTGAAATGAACTGTTTTAGTCACCCTCTTGGCTTCTGGCTGTTGGTGAGGGCACATTTTTATAGACCCTGTTTCACATTAGATTACAATTACTGATTTTCCACCTGTTTTATTTGTATAAAACAGGTGGAAAATGAGAGAGCTATCAGTTTTGGAGTGGAGCTTCCTGTATATGAGCAGTGTCCCAACACATTATGAAAGGGGATTAAACCACAGGTGAAAGAGGGAATGGATGGAGGAGAAGAAATATTTCAACAGCCCCAAAACTGGTGAAAGTAAATCTGTACAATATATATATGCATTGCAACAGTGTTTTTCAATTGCAAAACATGTAAAACACTCTGTTTCCACTTCCTCTCATTGTCCTGTAATTTCTGGTGAGAGAAAATTGTAGACTGATTTAGAAAGGGTAATAATGAGTGAACAGATGGAGCAGTATGATGGTAGGAGACATCAGCCCAGAGGTTTTTGTCTGAGGAGTAAGAGTTAAGGGGGGAAAGTAAGTTAAGTAAGAGTAAAGGGGGAAAAGCCAAATAGTTTGGTTCTAAATGCAGGTATTACTCTGTCATGTAATTACAGTTGAACTGCTCCAGTTCATGCTGTTATTCTATTAAACACACTGATTCTCAATGGTGTGATAATGATTTTTGGTTTTAATGTTTGCTGTTTTCTCAGTTATGAGTGACAGAGGAGTTTTATCTGCAGACACTTCAGCTTAAAAGGGGCAAGCTGTTGACAGGCAGTTCTTTGTGTGCGGTCCCTTTGCTCTGTTGTTCAGTTGGCTATTTGATCTGACAAGGCAGGATGCAAGAGTTGGCTGTTTTCTAGGTTGTGAAGGTGTTGGTAGACCTATACCTTAAAGGACATTATTATCAAAGTCAGTGCTCTGTTAGTAGAAGTGTAAGAATTTCATAGTAGTGGCCATATGGCTTTGCATGGTCACTGACTGACAGATTTTACAATTTACTTGAAAGTTGTGTCTGTGGTCACTATAAAAATAGAGGAAGGAGTGAAAGCTGACAGACTTTCTTCACATAGTCTACTGTAGTTTTTACCAAAAGTCCACCAATTATTTCTGTTACAATCTCCTTAAAAAAGTTACTTCTTTACAGTAGCCCTTTCAAAACAGCAATGAACAGTCAACTAAGAAAACTTGACTTTGTGATTACCTTTTTTAAGAAAGAACATTCTTCTTTCAGTCATAGATTCTTCTGTATTTTAATAACATGTAATTATTTTATTGAAGAAATGAGAGGAGCACTGGTCCTACATAATGTTCAATTTCCCACTGAAGTATGTGATCATCATCACATAGAGCTTTTCTCTTGAAGCTTACACAATCAGGAATGTAAGGATTACACAGTGTATCATGTACATTGTACTACTTCCTGACAGTCTAAAATATCACAGAGCACAATAGAAGTGCCTCTCTTGGAATGACTGCTGACTTTCTTTTGTCAGACCCATGAAGATAAATCACATAAGCTTCTTAAAGTTGGAATAATAATCTTGGGTGATTAAAACAGCTGATGAAAACTTCAGAAGTTGGCTTGTTGCCACATGCTGATTTCCTGTCATGCCAGGCAATGTTGTTTGACCAGATACTGCTGAAGTTTTCTTTCCAGGAAGGTTTTGATTTTTTTTTTTTTTTTTTAAATAATAAGCCTTAAAGCTTCAAACTTAACAAACCTATTAGCTATATCCAATCCCTTCTAAGTTATTAATGCTTCCCTGCAATGGTAAATTTAAGTTTAAAGTTAACAAAATGCTGATTTGTTGCACTCTTTTTAAAGACAAAATAATTGTCTCAAAGATTTCAAGCCAGAGCTTTACAGTATAAACCTGCATTTTTACAATATTTTTCATTGATTGTGATGAAGCAGTACACAGTTGCCAGTATCACTCTTATTTTTACAGTATTATTATGCCTTTTAAGTAAAAGAATAGAAATTATTATTGATGTCAGTGTTGTATAGTTAATACTAGTGAGTGTTCTCAGTGTTAGGATTCAGTACCATAATTAGGCTCATGGATTTAATTATAAATATATATTATAACAAATTGGGAAATTTCACATCCATTTCAGGAAAAATAGAGGATAACAGAGGTTTTGAAATGAAACATGAAATAAGACATCTTTGGAGTACTTACATTACTTTGTTTGATGTCTGTTTATTTTACCTTATAAGACTCATTCTGAACTTTCAAGTATTACAATTGTTTTATTTGGGGAAAATAATCCAGGTAAGGCTTTGAAAGCCTGGGAGGCCAAAGGGGAAAAAAAGGGTGATTTCTGACTAGCATTTAGGATTTTAAAATAAATTAAACTGATCATTCTGTTAAGATAATAGTTAATAATTCTTGTGTTTAGGACACCTCTCTTAGAAGGAGAGTAAATGATATTAAGCTTTTTATAAGGTATCAGTTCCATTTAAAGATAGTATCTTTATATTATTACAGATAGGTCTCAGAGTTATCATAGTAGATGAATGAAACAATTCACACATTTCCAAATTTTTTTTTGTCATACTTTTTGTATATGCAGTGAATGTACATCTGCCTTTACCAGGCTCATGTGTAATATTCTTTTTGCTTGTCAAGGCAGGTTTTGTAGGTGCAGAATTAAAAAAAGCTTTGGTTTGTTTGCCTTAGTTTCCAGCTTTCCTAATATCACAAGTTTTCTGATGTTAGACTTATTTCCTGAACTTTTTCTACTAATTTGTTTTTGGATGAACAATTTTTGAACTCAGCTTTAAGATGTACATGATTTCTTTTGTGTCTTTGACCCTAGAGTTAAATAATTTTTATTTAATAAAGAGGGAATTCAATTTTCAATGTAACACTCACCCTGTAATATGAAGCAGTGTTTTTCATTATATGACTCCATTTTAATACAATATTAAAGCTGTTGCTTATTTATCTTCAGAAGTGCAGCTAGAATATTAAAAAGCACACAGACGTTCCAGGTTATATTTGAAATTCTTCTGAGATGACAATATTTATTCAATCAGTGAATGAATGTTTTATTCCTCATGTAAGCCAGAATTCCTCAAGTGTGGTGGCAAAATTATACTCCTGTAGTGAAATCATATTAGTGCTTGTTTCCTGTTGTGGACTCCTACAGTGATAAACAGCTCTTCTAAGACAGATAGCACATTTTTTATATCTGTCTAAACATATTTTTAATGATATTTACATACCTTTAGAGAGTAGGCATATCTTGACTTTTGTGTGGTTTTGTTCTGTTTGCACGAGCAGCAGCTGTTCTCTGAGCCAGATTCTTGTCCTGGACATTATCACTTGTACTGAAGCAAAGGAAAATATAACATCAAAAAATTCTCAGTAATGCTGATAATAATAAAAATTCTAGTTATTGTCTAGTCAAAATTTGAACCCTTCAGCCTTGTGCCTATTACATTGTGTTCTTTACTGACCAGGTAAAGAATCCCAGATGCTATTGCAGCAACTTCTACACCCTACATGGCAAGGCAAGGGTGATAGAATCAGAGACTTTGGCTTTTCCACCTGCATAACCTGATGGACAGTAATTCCCCTGCTTTAGAGGGGAATCAAACTGTTAAAATCATCTAAATTTTGAGTTAGGGTGTTACATGAAGGATGAGAACTGGTACCTCACTTTTCTATTAAGTGTAAAAGTAAAAGGGAGATGTCAGTAGATGATCTACTTGTTTCAAATATGTGTAAAGCCAACATCAATGACAGTGTGCAGGACAGTGTAAGGACAGGAGAATGAGATCAGTTATAATGAAATAAGATGATTTATGAAGAAATACATTTTATTTGTTTCTGAATAACTGAAATCCTGACAAAATTAGGATGATGCATGCTTATGCGGTCAACTGGATTTTCATCTTTAGGAATCCTCAAATGTCTCATATTTCTGATTTATTTCTACATTTATCAAATTTAAGCATTTTTGAATATTTTTTTAAGTTATCAATTCAGATTGCACTTTTGAGCAAATTCATTGTTAATTTTTAATAGCTATGATCCAAGGAATTTTTAACAATGGTTACTAGGTGTGTTTGAACAAGCGATAGGACATAGGTGTAAAATGATAGGATGGAATTTAATTTCAGAGGTCGGCACTTCAGTCAGTGCTGCTGTTAAAATCATACATGTGCATTTAGCTATTGAGATATGGCTTCAGCTGGCATGCTGCAGTTGCCACTGAAATGACTGGTCCCACTCCTCTCCCTGCTTTAAGCAGCACACGCCTGTCATAGCCTACCTGCAGTTAGAGGATGTCTGAAAACTGTTGTTTTTGTTATTGCTGTTGCCAGGTTAGTTTTCATCTAAATCAGTGAGGTGATCTGACACATGCTGCCTGGTTGTTTATATAATGTCACAAGGAGAGCAGCAGAAATATCCACCCATGGTCATTGCAGAGGGCACTCTGCACCCTCTGGTCACAGACAGAGATAAGGCTGCCAAAGCTGAATGGCAGGGGACAGAAAAAGTATTTGCATGGCTCTGCTTGAATAATGCACTGGGTTGTTTGAAGCAAACTCTTATTCAGTAAACATCATGCTTCAAAAAAAGGATATCCATTAAAACAAGGGTGATTTCTGGGCCTGTATTTTACACACATAGAGTTGGTTTAATAGGCATTTACAGCTGGAGCTCTCTAAGTTTGGGATAGAGATTGGAAGGAGAAATGCTTATCACATTAGAGCTACTAGCTGAGCAAATCCTTGAATGTTTAACTTTACATTCAGAGCTTTGGCCATAAATGCAGATTTACTTTCAAGGGCATGAGAATGTAACAGCAGATCTGGCATTTAGCTACAAATGCTAATGGCAATGCTAGCAATACTAATTTGAGTCTGAAAAGGTTAAACAGGGCCCTGGTTAATTGAATTGATTGCTTTGAGTTGCCACTGTTTGAGTGATTTACCATATGCTTCACTGTCACTAATTGTAACTGTGCCAGTCAGACCCATCTGCTTCATGGCATGTGTTCTAAAATATACAATTTACCAAGTATAAATCTATTTTATAAACATCATTTTTCAAGTAATTGAGTAAAAGACTATAGGCAGCAATTCAGCCTTATCATACTACCAACTTCAGCATTTTAGCTTTAACTGTCTGGCAGACTAGACAAACAGATGTGGTTATGGCATGACCAGAAAAAAGAGACTGCATGGAGAATTTGGAAGAAAACCCTGAACTCTTCCCTCTGTTCACAACAAATTATCTGCTTCATTTTTTTGTCTGTGCTAGCAGTTATGATTAGCCATTTTGACTATCTTTAGCACTTGATGAATATTTGGCAGTATGTTGCATGGAAAGTATGAAACAGATGAGCCTTAATTGATAAAATGCAAATCTGATTTATATACTACAACTTCCATAAGAAACTCTAAGTGCTACTTACGAGTGCATTAAGATCTACCTGTATTTTCTATGTTCCTCTACTGCAAGCCACCAGTAAACATTTTGATAATATGAAAAATTAAAAGCTCAGTAATATTAGGTCAAGGATATAGCATTTCTCAATCTGTTTTAGCTAAATATTTTGTTACTAAATGTGTCACAAAAAGCAACACTGAATGTTAAAAATAATCTGGTATGACAAAAAAAAATAGAAAGTGAAATCAAATTATCAAAAAGCAGGTAGCTAAGATAACTTAATGCTGACGACTTGTGCACAATAATGAAGCAAACAAAAAGCAGCAGAGGTTCAGTTTATTGCTGGAACAGTTTGAATCGAAAGGGAAAGAGAGTACAGGGTTGTCAATGATTAGTTTCTGCTAAATAGTTAGCTGAAAGAAATGTAGATGTTAAAACCAGAAGAAATATAAATTAGCCCAAGATGACCATTAACAGCTATTTTCAGTGTTCATGTGGCAATAAAAAGGGATAGAAAATTATCTGGATTTAGTGTTATAGAGGTTTCTCATGTTACAAACTTTTAAGCATAAGTCATCTCTAAGTGAAATATTTCACACAAATTTTCTTTGGACTAAGAGCAATTACAGCTGTCTAGAATAGGTCCACAATTCATAAGATCACTTATAACATTCTTCATTAGTTTTCTGTATTTCACTTATGACCTCTTCAAAAATGTGATTGAACTTAAAATTTGCTGGTTTAAAAAAAAAAAATTAAGAACATTCAATATGGAAAAAATTTTTGGAGCTGACTTTGCTCTGTTTTTACGTAAACTGAATGATAAGACTGTACTTTTTAAAATCCTGATAAGCATATTAAATAAGGTTTGCAAGGAATTACTGAACCTATTGTGCTGCCAATTCAGTAAATCAAAATTCAGCAAGAATCCACAGTATAAATTAACTGCTTTGTTTTATTGATGAAAAGGAGCTGCAATGACAGTGTTCAGCTTCCCTTTGAGGTTTCTTATGAAAGTCATAGGTATATGTCCTAAGCTGCCATAATATGTAGATATGTTTTCTAGTCTTTCTGCCTGGGTTATGTTCTCCATGTAAGATTCTTCTGGGTCTAGGCATTGTCACAAAGGAGATGTAGCAGAAACATGAGGGATTACTTGTTCCTGGTGATTTCTGCCTCTGGTGGATGTATTTGGATATGAAGGAAATGTGAAGGATTTTGGAGGATGTGAAGGAAAGAGAGTGAGTTCTGTGTTTATTCTCTTTTAAGTAATATATTTGTTCTCCATCCTCAGCAGTGATAAATATCATCTGGGAATCACTATCCATCCTGTTCTGCTCTTTGGAATATCCTTTTAGGTAATTTGGGTCAGCTGTCCTGGCCATGCTCCTTCATGGCTTCCTGGGTATCTTCTCAGAGCATGAGACACTTCAAGGTCCTTGGCTTTTATAAGCAATAACTGGCAACAACTGAAATAGTAGTGTGTTATCAATATTTTTATCATCCTAAACCCCAAACACAGCCATTTTCCATAGGGATATCCATAGACAGAAATAAAATTAACTCCATCACATTAACCAGGACACGGTGAAGCAATGTTCTTGAGTTAAAAAAGTATACTTAGCCAAATATTCATCTGAATGTCTGGCCACCTGCCTTTCTGAAATCAACAAAGTATTTCAGGTTCCCACAACATGTGGGACAGTCTCTGTTCTTTCATTTCATTCCTTTTCTTTTTTCTCTGTCCTGTATTTCGTCTCATAAGGAAAAATCTACTTACCTGATTTTGAGGGGCAACTTACTTTTGAAAACTGGCCCCCCGCTGCTGAGACTCCAACACCTCTAGAAAGGGCTTTTGTATGATTATTTTTCCATGCAATATTTGAAAGCCCATTTTGCCTAGGCAATTTGATCCAACATGTATCTACTACCTTTCTTTCATGATGAGACTTTAACATAAATAGGAGTTGCAATGTCTGGTAAATTGAGACATCCATAATTTTCTAGAAGATAGGACACAATTTGCTATAGGAAATATGAAAAAATATAATCAAAAAGCCTTTTCTTGTCATGTAAGTAGCTAAATTGTGTTATCTAGCCATGGTTCTTTATGAGTAGAATGGAGAAAAGAGCACCTAATATCGTCAGCTGAACAATGATCTCAGTCCAAATTCCACACAGACATTATGTTATTTTTCCTGTTTATTTTCCAAATCCTGCTTGTTCAGAATTGCCTACTTTCGAATTGAGATTCCAGGAGCAAAAATTAGGAAATCTGGGTGCTAATTTCCACTGTATAGAACTCAGAAAATTAGTATTGTGAGGAGCTCTGTGGAGAAGCACTTGGGTTACTGGTGAGTGAAGGAAACTGGACATGAGCTGGTTGTGTGCACTCACAACTTAGGGAACCAACCTTACCCTGGGCTGCATCAAAAGCACGGCCAGCAGGTTGAGAGGGCATTCTCCCTCTGTGTCTGGCTCTGGAGTCCTGTTTGTGTGGGTCCAGAGGAGGCCATGAAGTTGATCAAAGGGCTGGAGCACCTCTGGAGAAGAGAAGGCTTTGGGGAGACCTGATTGTGGCCTTTTGGTACTTAAAGGAGCTTATAGGAAGGTATTTTATCATGGCCTGCTGCTATAAGACAGTGGGTGATGATTTCAAACTAGAAGACTCAATATATGGAAGAAGATTTGTATAATGAGAGTGCTGAAGCTGTGAGACAGGTTGCCCAGAGGTGGTACATTCTTAGGAAAATTCAAGCTTGGATGAGGTTTGGAACAACCTGATCTAGTTTAAGATATCTCTGGTCATTGTAGGGGGTTCGAGTAAATGATCTTTAAATGTACTCTTCGACCCACACCATCCTATGACTCTATGATTTAACATGTGTATGCTTCAGATATTACAGGTAAACGAAACTTAATTTGACAAAGCTCTTTGACATATTGCAAGGCTATAGATAAAGTTTTTACAAAAATTATTATAGAACAGTCTGCTTTAATATTTTGCAGTGGCAAATCCAATTAGAAACAACAGACTATGGAGAGATTATCACGTAGCTAGTATGATTTACACTAGTAAAGTAAAATTCAAGTAGGATATCACAGGGTATCTGACACAAGCAGTACATGACCTCTTCTGCCTTTATATCTCTTATTCTGATTCTTCAAGTGAAGAATTATAAAGTTCTTTTATTTCCTGGGGCCGTTCCTTAGTGCTCTAATCTGGCATTTTACCATTTGCTGTTCCCACACTTATATAGACACTGTACATTCCTTGGAGCAGGGCTTTTTTTTTTTTTTTTCTTCTTTATTAATGTAGTCTGTTTATGTATTATTACTAGAATACAGGAAATGAAATGGAGGAATTTGGATTGTATTCGTTATCAAAGTTTGAATGTGGCTCTTAGATGCCAACTGTGCAAGAGGCCTCTGTGTTTAGTCAGGATATTCTGATATCCTGTTTCCTTTTAGCTTTCTGTCTGTGAATGTTGTCTTATATAATATCTGTTTTTATGCTCTGGATGTTGTTTTCTAACACACTGAGGTTGAATACAGTGCACCTGGCTTTTTGGTTTGAGAAGCCACATTAAAATCGGAAGCAGGAGAGAAAGGCGTCACAATAATTTACTAACATTACTCTCTGAATAGCTGCTGCATTTGTTTTAGATTTTTTAAATCTAGTATTACTTGAATAAGAAACAGAGGAGGTGATTTTGCTGGTGTTTTTGTTTTTTTAACAATACTTAACATCTCTGTTACCTGTCTTATTTTCACCAGTGAAATATTTTGGCCTTTTATGGGGTATTAAGTATTAGTTCAACCAATGCACTGATTGATGTCCTTGATGTTTTAGGGGGACAGACCCAAAGTCTGTCCAGCCCCTACGTGAACCCATGGGCTATGGTCTTGGGCTTCAGCCCTTACCTGAGCAGAGCCATGGGCAGATCTGTGTCTTCTCCTCTCTTGTCCCTGCTGGTCCTGAATGGCTTTTCTGGTCTGATCTCAGTCCTGACTTGTCATCTTGCCTGTATTTGATGGTTACAACCCATGCTCTGCTCAGGTCCTGGGATAGTTTCCTGACAGTGAGGGTGCTGTCCTGCATTCTTCAGTGGCTTATCTTGTGGAAGAGCTCCATTCTTGCCACAGCCAGCATGGCATACAACTATGCATCTAATAATTGTGTCCCATTATTCCAGAAGGATGCATAATTACCATGTAAAAGTGTTGAAAAAACAATCCCCTATCCATCAAGTGTTACCTATTTGCTTACATTTTATAAGTGATATTAGAAGTCCTAAACTGTGGTGGTTTAAATGAGTTAAAGTTTGATAAAAAATTATCATAAATTTTCAGTGTATTCCTCTATTTTGCTGGTTTCTTAGACCAGTTACTTACTCTATTTATTTTAAAGGTGCTGAGGCAGAAAATATGAGAGTCCAGTCTTAGTTCCATCCTTTTGTGTTGTGATGGAGTCCTTATTCTTGTGCCATAGGGCATACAATTGGTGGTAATAGAAGCAAAACACAGACTGGTGAAGCAGTTTAATAGGGGCAACTATCATTTGGATAGAGAAACAGACAGAATTCATGAAAACCTTTTTTCTGGAGGATGATAGTTGGATTAAGTAATTGCTTTGACTTCAAAATCATGTTTCATTGCAAATTTCATTGTCTGAGACTTGGTGCACAATTTTAAAAATATAACTGTCTTCCCATGTTTTGTGAATGGGTTGAAGTAGAGATTGCTGAGCAACTTCTTGCTGAGACTTATGGCAATAAGGGGATTTGAGAATTTTTCATGTTGGCACAGCAAATTCAGCACATTACTTGCAATTGGGTTTGAAATTACAGCCTTTTCACTTAGAGAGGAAATATTTTAGCATACAGAACCTGCTGAGGTAGTGGATGTGAAGTGGATCCTTCCTGTTGCACAATTCCTTCAGAAAGAAACAGTTAAATGTTTCTGTTGCACAGGCCCTGAGGCTCCTGAAAGAGGGCATCTCACAGTGTTTCTATCTGTATCCAACAGAGGGAATAGAGGCCAGCTGTCCAATCTTTCAATCATCACTGCCATCACTCACATTCTGAGATGAAACATAACTACAACAACGAAGAACAAGTATAAAAGGCTTGAACTGCATTTGAGACATGTCAAAAATGCTTCAGTCTTCAGGTAATTTGCTCAGTTCTGGCTCTTTTCATATTTACTTCAAAGCTTCAGTGAAAATGAAAGGGTAGAAGATGGCATTCAGGTTTGCAGATAGCTGTAGTCACATTCTTGTGACTCGATCTGGCCTTGTTGAAGGGTGTCTTCCCATTAAAAGTTTGGAGCTGTCTACACATCATGAGGAAATGTCTTGCATCAGGGCTAGACAAGGGTACAACAAACCTACTATGTCATGGGATTATATCTGTTTTCCTATGATATACCTCACTGCAGATTAATGTAAATCAGTAAAATAAATTGATTTACCTAAAGGTATCATGCAGTCTTATCGGAAAATATTGTAACTGATAAAATAAAAAGTCATGCACAAACTAAAAATCAACAAAAATATCATATAACTTGCAGGATGCATTAAATAAAGTTTTGTGTTTTCTATTTCGTATCAGTAATGTTAGTTTGCACACGCAAGCTTTTTCTAACATAGTGCAGCCCTGTCTAAGCATGTAATTGGTTTTAAAGAGTGTTTGAATTGCAATATTGTGACATGAGAACACAAATGTCAAATGCACAAAAGGACAACCAAAAATTTCCATTTCCTACTGGCAATGTGGGTTAACTTGTATCAGGACTTTTACCTTGGTCAGTACAGAGTAGAAATCTGTTTCACTTCCTCGGTCTCATTTTTCATTTGTCTCTATGTCAGAGTCAGTAAGAATGAGATATTTACCTGATTCAATGCTATTTTGTTGTGTTATTTAGCTCTCTGCATAGATTTCTGGTACTGCCTGTAGCAGCTAAATGCTACCAAGAATGTGTTGTGGGTGATCTAAATGATTTCTCTGGTCTTCTAAGTGGGCAAAATGTGGGTGAATTTTCATTGAGATGACCACAGAGATTTGCATGGCATGAGAAGCGCTTCCATGTAAGTTGCAGTATTTGTGATAAAGTTCATAGGTGGCAGAGTATCTGAAAAAAATGTCATCTGCATGAGAAACATAGAGTTTTAAGTAGATGAAAGATACATATTTAAATCGACTTTAAATATGTGTGTATATGAAGAGAGGAGTGAAGAGAAAAGCATCGATATGTTATCAAGATTGGTTGGCTTTAACTAACACAGTTGAAGTTTTACAAAAGTAAACAACATGCATAGGGCACATTTCCTCAAATTTTTTCAGGAAAGTAAAATGGCAATGTTATTTAATTTTTATTACATGTCACTTTTTGCCATGAATTGTTTGGGGAATGTCCAAAACATCAAATGGTGGCCAAACTTTGAGCTGTATAAGAAAATGCTTTATATTTTTAAAATCCCATTTTGGTTTAAAAGTTTATTTCATACTCAAGAATGGCTGCCCACACACTATAAATTAGGTTTAAAGTGCCATGGATACAAGTTGAAGTATTGTATAAAGCATCAGATCAGTAAATGGTCAGTTATCTCACTTTAATCAGTAGCTTTAGATGTTAGGTGAGCAGGGATTTTCTTTAGTATACAAAGTGCATTGTACTTTGTACTGAGATTGCTGAGTTTATTTATTTAACCACTACTATTAACTGAAGAGCTTGTTTATTGTTTGGTTAGCAGTGCTTACCAGAAGTGCAGAATGGCTAGACAACCCTTGCTCAAGAACTATGGGTGAAGTTGATTCTAAAAGCCCAAACATGCTGGATTCTCTTGTTTCAAGTCCCCTAACTCTTGCATTCTGCCTGGCTAGCTAGTTCACAGTCAAATGTTATACTCCTTTCTAATTAATGATGATTTTCATGGTTTTTGCTAAAAGTAACAGCAGAGATGAAAGTTTCTGTTGCTGTCATCTTCCATGTATTTGTGAAGGGACTTCCATGCTCTCTCTTTAGCCCTGGCAATACCTGTTTCAGGGATTTATGGTCTCATAGGGTTCCTCAGCGTCTCCTTGAGTTCACAAGGATAGCCTCTGAACTATATCCAGGAGAGTTTCCCTTCTTGACTCTTCCTATAGTGTTAAATTAAAATATTTCTTAGACAACTAGTTTTTTAACTGTGTGCTTGTATCAGGTGGCAGATATTGTACATGTTTTGTGATTAATATAATTTCCATTCTTCAGAGCAGTAACATCAAGTCAGTTACTCTGTGCCATCTCCAAATTCCAGCATTTAGTTAAATGACAGAATATTCTGACAGAATGAAAAAAAAGCAGGGCTTCCATTTTTGGGCAGAGTTTGAAGATAGGACATAAAAACCTTTACTGAATCTATTTAAACTTTTTGGCAAAATATCTGCTGATAATAGAGAAAGTCATTATATTTTTGGGAGTGATATCTCCAAAATTTCCCAGCCTAGGCAGAACACGTCCCTAGTGTCAGTGACTCCTTGTACTAGAAGTAGTTAAACTGTTCCTTTTTGCTATTGACATGGACAAAATCTGTGTACTGACTGTCCACAACCACAGCTAGTGGAGTCTTTTGCTGTGTTTCACTCTCGGTATCCTGTGGCTCTTACCATGTATTCATTCTATATTAGTTTAGGCACCTGACTGAGTCCTAGAGGTCTGTATGTCCTGGATTCCCTTCTGTTGTTCTAGCACTAGCAGAGGTGTTGAGCTCCCCTCCTTCCTCAAATGTCGGTAAAACCCATTTTAGTCAAGAGGAAATGGGCTTTCATGACAGCATCATCAGGACCCCTGCATACCTAATTTACTAATGCTAAGAAAGCAGGAACTGCAAGCATGTTTTATATTTCACAGTACAAAATAAAGTACAGATTTGTACGTTGATTTAATTTGCGCAAACATCTATCTAACTTCTCCCTAATATGAGACTACACATGTGCATATAAATGGAGATTTTTCTCTTACAGAATGTAACTGTTCTTGCTAACTTTGCCACAATAACATTTTATTTAGAAACAACCTAAATGCCCCTTCTTATAGAGCTAAATAGAAATAATTGAGCGATGTGAGCCTCAGGGGCTGCTCACTGCAGGAATCACTCGATTAACATTTGTACGGCAACCTGCATCCTTTGTATCCATCACTTTGAACTGAAGGCAAAATGAAACTGTCTCACCCTTGGACAGAGGTAGACAGTTTTTTCTTTTTTACCATCCCTAAGACAAATTAGGAATGTAGGAAGGCTTTCACTCAGAACAAAACGATAATTATAGCAGGTAACAGGACCTCACATTAATCAGTGCTTTCAAAGAAAAGGCCTCGACCTGTGCCCTTTGTCTAGCCTAGTGGTAGGTATGGTTTTTTCCCCTGGTTCCTTTCAGTGTTAGGGCATTCTCTTTCTGTGTAATACACTCTCTTGGAGAGTGTTTCTCTTTTCAGGCAGTCCTTCTGCATTGATCAAAACCCATCCAGAGAGCCACTGTAGAAATCTGAACTTATAATGACGTTCTTTTATATTTTCTTACAATGAACAATGGCTCTCTCAATTCTAATGGCAACAGTACATAGATGGAGGCAACAGTGCAAAGAGTTGGGGGTAAATAGCCATTATTTGCAAGACATGCTGTTTCATGTCCTGGGAAAAAAATAGAAACTCTGTCTTCTGCAGCCAAATCTTTACTACCTCTTGTTGAAAACATTCAAGGCCTTTGCAAACCTATGCTGAGATGAGGAAAGATAAGCATGGATTAACATTTTTCTTCTTTTTGGAAGAAAACATTAGTGACGATTAGATGGCAAAAGATCTTAGTTCTGCATCCCTCCTGAATAAGAAGAAAGAGCAAACATTCTGCTTGATAATCTTTTTTTGGTTTGCTGGCTTTGACCTTTAAATCAATTATCCCCCGAATATCAGGCTTGAGAGTAAATGAGGGGAACTGAATGTGGCTCCATTGAATAAAAGACTCCCTCTGCTGCCTGAAATACACATAACCAGATGAAACAGAATGCTTGTTTCCAAAAGAGGAACAAAATATAAAGAAATATGTCACTGCTTTGCCAGTCTCATCAGTTTTCCCCACTTTTAAACTCTGTTGGTGATGGGTTTTGTTTTGATTTGGTTTTGGGTTTGTTTGTTTGTTTGGCTATGTTTTATTTATTTAGTTGGTTTGGGGTTTTTATGTGTGTGTAGTTTTCTTGTTTTTGTTTCTGATAATTAATACATTTACAATCTCAGGAATGTAGGGAGTGAAGGAAAAGTTGTTACACAAGCAATGTAAGGACATGTTTTATCAAACATCTAGAAATAAGACTGCTAATAAGCACCCAGTTTTTGCTTAGTGTTCATGAATACTGGACTGACTGATACTTAGCTCCAGCTGAAATTCAGCTCAGATACTCTCCCAGCAAGAAATAGACAACATGATTTCAACATAGAACAACATAGAGCAAAGAACATTTTACTAGGAAGGCATTCAGTAATGCCTTTACTAGAAGGCATTATGGGGAGTAAAATGGGTACAACAGCTTAGAAAGTACAACCAGAAAATGGGCTGCTGCAAGAAGGTGTGGAAAGTGACTGAGGATTGAGCCTTGGAGTGAGACACCAAAAGCTCCTTTACTGGTGTTCTGTTTAAATTCTGTTTCCAGGTATTACTCTTTTTTATGAATTGGAAGATATGACAGGTATTCTCAGAACTAGTGTTTTGTAGACAGAGATGATGGACATATTTTGTTGGAATTTAAATTTTAAGTTTACTCATGGAATAACAAACATGCCAAATCAATTCTGCCTTCATACCAAGACGAATATTAAAACGATATTTAGCTCTTATCTTTGTTTTTTCTCAGTGCTTTCAAGACGTACAAAAGGCAGTTTTCAAAATGCATAACAAGTTTTGGACAATTTTCCTAAAGACGAAAAGAGTACATAAAGGAACATAAATAATAAATTGATTTTCATTAGCTGAATAAAATGTAGTGGGCTGGTTGTTGCCGTTAATACATCATTAATGCACTCCAGATAGAACATAAAGGCAGGTGGAGCTTTAAGCAACTGATAGTATTGGAAACTTCAACCTTCTGAAGCTGTTCAAGTGCCACAGTAGAACCTGAGACGAAAGGAACAGGAGGGGAAACATACAGATGGAAAAACACAGTTGGAGTTGTTCAAGAAAATCAGCTGATGCAGGTATTCTGGCAGGGAGGTCTTCTTCAGAAAGAGTGAGCCAGCTAAATTATCAGAATTTCTCAGTGTTTCTAACATTGTACCTCTCTTCTGAAGATCAGTTCCCAACAAAAATTTCTTGATGTCTTGTTTCAGGCAAACCTAGTCTTGACTTGGGGACTGTTTTTAGTTACTACTAATTAATGTAAAATTTAATTCTTGAGCTGGGTATTGAAGAAAGAAAAGTGTATATAAACATCTAAGTTACCACATTTCCTTGTCCTTTGCCAGATTCAACTTCAGACTCCTCTCCCTTACCCTCATAGCTTCAACTCTGCTCATTTTTGCAGCATGTATCACTCTGTGTGTCGCAATCTGTTTGGTGAGGTGACACACAGTTCAGGAGGCTGAGGTCAGTGTGTAAGATTTTTTTTTCTGCTAGTCCTTTCTTCTTGTTTTCCTCCACAGCTTCTTGCTTCTTAGACATTTTAATCTGCTCTGGCAAGCATTTCCTCTGTGCAGCAGTCCCTGTGGCTGTCTTTGCTCTGGTATGTATTGCCCGTGGGCTGTGGTTTCTCATGCTTCCTTCCTCTAGCATGGAGAAGCTCCTTCCCAAGAGCATGTCTCCAGGTGCATCCCTCAAAATGTCTTTCACCTATCTTGTTTGTTTCTCTTCCTCTGTTGTCACCCTCACGGTTCTCCAAGGCCTTTTCCTCATTTATCATCTTATACACTCCTATTGTCCACTCCTATTCTTACCTGTGTCCTGCCCACTGTGGATGCCTCTTTCATTAAAGTGTTTGAGCAAAGGCACCATGTGCTCCCCACCTGGTGTAAGTTTTGGTGGACAATGAGTGGTTTCCATCAGAGCTGTCTGGAGAAGGTGAGACCAGCACTGGTCCTGTCATGGCCTCCCCCCATACAGGGCACCCTGCAGCAGCATCCTGCTGTCCAAATACTGCTGGATATGCCCAACAGACTCCTTGCTCAGGATTTCCCATACAGACACTTTGTTATCAGAATGGAAAAGAAAGAGTAAGGTTTCATATACTACTAATAAACCATATCATCACAGTATTTTTTGCACTTTTATGTAGAAGTAACTTCTCGGACCTGGGAATTTGTAGTGCTATCTGATTTATGAAAACATCTTGAGAAATTGCCTGGCATGACAATTCAGTTATTATTAAATATAATAATTCTAATTATACTAATTATAAGAAGTAAGCATATTTTAACTATTTTGATCTCGCAGAATTTGCACCTTTGCATTCCATTTTCCTACAAGCAAAAGAAATACAGACTTACTAGAAAGCTCAGATTTCAATGTGATTCTGGAAATATTATAAAACAATCCTAGTTATGAAAACAGTATTATGTCACAAAATATTTGAAACAGTTCCTGTCTGCTCACTGACTCACTTCCCGACAAAACAGTTCTGTACTAATCTGAATCTGACTATTCCCCTTCCCTCCTGCATTCATCCCCACAATGAACTATGGAAAATTACTTTATGGTTATTTATTGGTTAAACCTTGAATGGACAGGCTGTCCTCCATTTTCCTCAGGCATACTCCAAAGTGGCCTCTTAGGAACCTTATCTGCATGCTCACCTCTCTCTGAGAAATCAAAATCCCTTCTCATCCCATTTCCTTCTTCTGTGTTGCTTTTGTTGCTGTTCTTTCTGCACATCTTGCTGTGAATGTTCCTACTCTTTCCACCTGCTTCCCAACATCTTTTGTATTTGTAGTCAGGAAAATGAAAATGACTGCATTGACATGTAGCATGTGATCTTGTATATAACACGGTGTGAAAGTTATAAACATTTCAGTCCAAGAGAAACCTGATTGCCTTCAGCAGGTTTTGTCTTCTAGGTTTGTATTTTTCCAAAATATTATTTTGGTAAAAACCCTCAAAAGTGAAAAGACAATTCAAACTTGCACTATGTTCAGATAACTGCATGTTCAGGTTCTTTATATTGACAAAGTTCTGCAGTTGTATGGGGAAAAAGATCTGAAAGCAGGAAGAGGTCAGGACCAAGGGAAGGGGACTGGAGCTGAGATGAATTGCCAACCTCCCACGGATATATTCAGCATTTCTAATGGCAAGACAGAGAATGGATGAACTGCTAAATAACTATTTGATTACTGCCTTATGGTTATATGGATTTAGCATAAGCATATTTAGCAAATTGCCGATTTAACATTTAGCAGGCTGTAAGGTAAATAATGTGACAACATTGCAGTTTAGACAGCTGCAGAGCTAGCACAAAGTGAGAAGTTTATCCCTGGGTCACTTTTGGAACTGAGTCACCAGGAGCAATGAACAGTCAGCCTGGACAGAGCGAGACAGTACAAAAGGCCACAGATCACGGTGATTTGAAAGGATTAAAAGGCACCTCAAAGACTAAGAGGTGAGATCAGCAGAAAAGGACTAACACTGAAGACCTCGTTGATAATTGAATTTGAGCATCAATTGCTGTTGAGGCACACATCATTTCCCTGGCTGTCCCACCACATCAAGTGAGATGTCTCTGGAATCTTTTACTGTGAACATGAACTCCAAAAGCCAAAGGAGGGCTCTCACCTCTTTTTTTTTCCTTCAAATTAAATGACTCAATTTCAGACCAAGTTCCCCAGAACAAACTTATGCAGGATGTAATAACGAAAACCAATATTCGCTTTAGCCTTGAAATCATCCAGTTGAATAATAATCCAAAGCATCATGCTGAAGGATGAATTCATGTCTACAGAGAAAGCTGACTTTCCAATATACTAATCTTTCAACCATTTTTTTTTAATCTGCAAAATAATAAGGCTTAATGAGAATGCAAATATGAATGCTATGATCTTCTCCTCTCTATTTATTAAATATTTTTTTGATGTCACGGCAAAACAACATAGCATAATAATTGCTTTGATTTTCTTCTAATTTTTCCTGTGTCTTTAATGCTGGTTTTTATTTTCATAGATATTTACTTTCACTTTTCCTTTATGCTTTTGATAAGTCGGGGTTTTTTTCTTTCCAGAAAAACCATTGTCTGTGAATCAATTCAAAAATCATAAGCTAGCAAAGATAAAAATAAATTATCTTCCTTCACCTGCCTTCCTATTGAGAAATTTCATGGACTACAGGAATTTTTTCTGACGGTCTTACAGATTTCTCAGCATACAGCTTTGCAAATTCTTACTTTCTGCAGTGAGAGAAAAGAGCAGAGGATGAAGTTCCTGCCATTAAAAACTGACGAAAAGAGAATCATGGCTGGGCTCATGCCATCAATCAGAATCCAAATGCAAATATTCTTTAGATTACATATGTGTTTGACTTAAAGATTTTAAAATCAGTCAACCTCATATTAACTCCTCTCTTCCCTGGAGCTGTATTTCTACACTATCACTTACCTGCCTGCAAGCCCTGTTTGCTTCACCTGTGAAATATAAATCTGTGGAGTCAATTAGATTATCCCATTAGCTGTGATTTTTCTGAGTGGAGGATGTGTTTTTCTTTGCAGCTTATATCAATCCCTGTAACTGATCTAGGAAGAAGCAAACTCAAAATATAATTTTATTCAGAAGCAATTAATAAAGAACTGTTGTGGGGTCCAATAAATGCTGTTGCCAGCCAGGTTTGGTATCAAGGATAAGTTCTCGGGCAATCAGGTGAGTTAAATTTGTGCCTCCAAAGACTTCACATCTCTGACTAAACAGGTCCCTCTTTAGTTATGCAGACTGAGGAACTCCCCTGGTTTACATGCACTCCTTTGAAATTTCTTTAGCATTCTGGGAAACACACAGCTGGAGTAGCTTTTTCCTGCAAAGTATGTGATAACCTTGGAAAGTTTTGTTTACATTTATTTTATATTCTAAGATAGAAAGAATGGCCAGGGAGAAAATGGCACATCCATAAGTCATCATCTTTTCAGGAGTAAGCCTGCTATTTGCAGTATGATTGGCTATCAAAGATATAGATTTTGAGTTTAGGTCACTAAAGCTTAGCTTTTTTAAACTTCTTTTGCATCTTTTGGAAGAATATATGAATCCAACAGGGTCTCATGTGACCATTGTATCAACTATCTTCCCATTGCTCTTATGCTTCTATTCAAAAGAATCATGTTTCTCATTCCCAGGAAGAAAAAAAAAAATCCCTCATGTAGTTGTTTTTAATTAAAACATCCTTTCTTTTCTATACAGAGACAAATGGCAAATAATGTAGCTATGATTAAGAAATGCCTTTTCTAAAAAGCCAAAGAATGCCTTATTGACTGAAGTAATAAGGTTATTTTTATGTTTGGATGAACTATCTTTTTCTTCATAAAAATATTTTATCTTGTACTGTAATTGTATTAGGTGAAAGAACAAGATGAACAGTGTCAAAAATTTGCAGTTTCATTTATGGAAGTAAGCCTGGAAACCTTTTGTTCTGGTTATAGTTTTAAAACCCTTACAGATGCAGCCCTTGTAAGGTCTGGCTTGACCTTACACAGGGTTCCATGATTCTACTAAGGAGAATTATTCTGTAGGTATAGCTGGTTTCAAGAATGTCTATCTACATAGTGAAAACCTTGTATGTAAAATCTACAACATATTTTATAGAAGTACCTTAGCAAATAGCTTTCCAAAATGAAGTGTTTATATTTTTTTTACCACAAAGGAATCAGAGTTCAGCTTTGAATTTTCAGTAATAATAACAGAGTTAAAACAAACAAACAAGCAAACAACAACAACAACAACAAAACCCCCAACAAAACAAAAAACCAAGAAACAAAAAAAAACAAACCCCCCAAACCAGCCACAAGTAAATAGAATATGAAACTGAAGTAGAAATAGTTTCATATTTGGTAATACATGCAATTTAAAATCTGGAGACGTTATCTGGATTCTAGTTTGGTAGTCGGAACCATCTTATGGGATAGTAAAATGATGTTAGCAAATGGACCAATCTGAAAGGCAGACCATGCTGAGGGTATGAGATATCACCTTAGTGCACATAATTAAATCAAAATTCTTTCCAGTGGGTCTTTAAGAAGATCTCTGATGACTGTGATAGTAAGTAATATGAGGCCAAGAGAGTAGTTGCAATGCTTTGCTATGGCCTGTTCTTTATTTAGTCACATTTTATTTTTAGTAGTATTTTAATTTTTCCTACTTTATAACAAATAAAACATGCTACTTTTTCCTGATTTTTTTCTGCAGCCACTTCTCTTCAAGCATAGGAATGGCTATTTTCAGCGGCCCTTAACAATGCTAGTAAGACTGCACCTACTCCTCATACATTAAAAATATCACTAACATTCCCTGATGATTAAAGCCAAAATGGAGAGTCTGTGGAAAGTCTACATTTTCTCCATTAGGGGGAATCCTTGCTCTATCTTCTAAACGTTTCAATTTATCCCAAAGTACATTGAAATTTTTTTTTATATTAAGAAATGCTGAACTCTGTAGCTTTGATTCTGAAATCTCTGTTTAAAGTAGCGGTCAGAGCACTGATGCTTAGAGTTTAACATTTTATTGTTTGCAAGAGGAAAACTGACTTCTGTTGATTTGTGCAAGAGCGTAGAATACTTTCTGTTCTCTTCTGTACATTATTGGCTGTTGCATGAAAAGCATAGTCCTTGCACAGAAACTTCAAACAGTTCGAAGACTGATCAGGAGCCTCCTTTCAGAATATGTCACTTTTTGAGAGTCAGCATGGTGAAGAGTTCAGTGGCAATCATTCTAAAAGTTCGTTCTTCTGCCAACTTTTGTTTTAAGCCAACACTGGCTCCCTCACTTGAGCAGTTCAAAATGTTCTGCAAAAAAGGCAACATCATATGAAGCTGATCTGCTTAGCCAGTTTGAAAAAAAAAATAATTTAAAAAAGTTTTGAATTTTAAACTACTGTGATGGTGGTGATTCTTAAGAGGGATGCTAAAATTTAGCCTTGACTAAAGGTTGCCAACTTTTAAAATTTTGAAGTCATGGAAAACAATTGTGGCAAAATCAGTACTTTTGCAGAAATTCAAGATTTTCCTTTTGTTCCAAGTAGTAAAAGATTATTTGTTGTTTTGTGAGCTGTGAAACCATTACAGAACTAGGAAACCATGGCAGTGTACACTGTGTGATGTTTTTTTCTGAATCTTGGAAGATATTTGAGAGTTAAGTATGCTTTTGGAGAGCAAATTTTGATTTTATTAAGTAGGAGTGAGTAACAAAAGAAGGAGATAATTACACCTTTGAAAGGGAAGTGCTGTCTTTTGGGGAGTCTTCCATCTTTGTCAAATTCCAAGCAATACAAAGCTATTCCCTTACTGTTTTTTTCAGAAACGAGATAAGGACGAAAAATTAAATGAGAATAAAAATGCAATATAGTTATCTCGCAGGTAAAAGGAAATTAAGTTAGTTTTTCTACTGGCAGAACATGTGGTCAGAACAAATCAATGCTGAGTATAGTGGTTTCTACGGCACTGTCAGGCAAACAGCAAAGTAACAATAATATCTCCTTGTACTGGCTATAGTCAGTGTCTCCACATAGTTGCAGTCCCTGTACTTGAGGCTGAACGGACCAGAGAAGGCTCAAGTTTGACCTAAGCTATGCAATTTCCACTTTGGGAACATCTACCTACAACATCCATCACAAGCTCATTCAAGGACAAAGTTTTACCATTTTTAGTATTTTAGTTCAGCTGAAACTAAAATAGCTGTAGGAGGTACTAAGGAAATCCTGTCTTGGAATCTGAAAGGCTAAAGTGACAGGTACCCAGTGATGCCAATGAAGATTTCAGAACATTTCTAATAGACAAAAAATCTATCACAATCCCAGACTCCTAAACCCCGGCAAGCTCGGTGGAGTGAATTGTGATAAGGTCCAAAAGAAGTGGAGTGGCGGCAGAGGGCTGATAAAGGACCATGTGGGGTCTTAAGCGTTAGCAGCTCCTGAGCACCTTTACGGTCCAAAGGGAGCCAGCAGCACAAGACAGAGACAAAGCCATGCAAGCCCTTTTAAAGAGGGGTGGTACAAAAGTCAGGAACCAATCAGTAACTTTCAGAGGTGGGGTATGGGATCACACCCTAGGGGGAGAACCAATCAGGGAAAACACGAAGGTGTGGTTTGAACATATTGCCAAATGGGGAACAGAGTTGGGGAGAACATTCCAGAACTGGGAGGTGGGTCTGGGATGATGGACATGGGGTGGGATGAGGTAACAGTTGGGTTTGACAGACATGGGGGCTGAACCATGGATGGGGTTTGGGGGAATAAACCATTTTTCAGGGGATACCACAAAAATGTGTTGCAAAGCTTCAGTTATGTGACATAAAAAATAATCTTCATCTAAGTTCTTCATTTTAAAAATGTGCTTTAGGACCAGAGATTGACATATTCAGTGCAGCAGAATTCCACATCAGCAACACCAAGCCTTAAGAGCTGTCTCAGGCTCTCTAAATACAGCAACAGGAGCACTCAGGGCCCCATAGCCTTCAGGCAGCATCTGTTCTCAAAACTAAAGATAAAAGTATTTTATCTTTAAATAAAAAATAAAAATAAAAATCATAAAAATCAAAGTATTTTTCCTGCCTGCCCCATGGGTAGAAGTAGTTTCAGACAAAATGGGAACTGACCCTATCTATGCTTTTTCAGAAGTCAAATTATCCTTAAAGAACAACAGATAATATCAATACAGCAGTATTGTAATAGGTGAGGATTTAATTATCTGTCTCTGTTTTATGGGGAAAACTGGGATATGCATGGCTGAGACAAATAATGGGCCAAAGACTGAAGTATATTATTTACTGATTTCTCTTTTATACTTCTTTAGCAACTGTGTGTTCATGTAGCCCACATGATTTCTACACTGTAAGTGCAAAGAATATTTATAGAATATCTATATGGGCTGTTATTTTATTTTCATGTTCCAATAACTGCATTAGTTTTTGTGAGGCATCATAATAGTCATGGCTTAATCAGCAGAATAAAAACAAAAAATTGGAAAACTAATGATAGCAGGGAATTTTACATACTCCATTTTTCAGAGGATAAAGTGAAAAGAATAGCTATTCCCTTTATGTGAAAGATACATAGTATAATTCCCAACCATAATATTTTTTGCAATTATATCAAAATATATGAAAAATATGAAATAGGTAATTTTTATACTCAAATTATCCTAGCTCCAGTAGCTTCTGTAATTATAGAAAGAAAGGATAGATGTTCTTAAATGAAGTGATTTGAATTGTACATGGAAAACAACACAGGATAATATTCAAAATTTACACTGAATTCTTGAAGGGTACAGAGAGTCTCTGTGTTAGATAAGATTTTATCTTTACAAGAAATTGTTGGAATTTATGAATATCTACTACTTTACAGCTTATTCAAGAGCTTACTGTTTGTGTCTTTTGCTTGGAAAGACTTTTAAAAAATAGTGCAGATACACAATTATAACCAAGGAAAAGTGGAAAAAACCTGACTTATTCCAAAAATGGACTTGACAGCTGACTCTGGTGCTACTGTTTCCAATACAATGTGTTTCACTGTAAGGGATAGAGAGTCTAGATAGAGAAGCTGGAAATGTATTTCACAGAGCTGAAATGTTTCCCAGATAAATCCACGAAAACATTTTCTTAGTGTTTTGTTGTTTGTTGAGTTGATAAGGAATGAAGATTTCTGTCTCCTAAGGGAGGACCCAGTTGGGATGTTAGAAAAGCAATTCCTGCTGATCTTGCTTCCAGCTATCAGATGCTTTTTCATCTTCGTTTTCGGCACTACTTCTGCCATTGTTTGTGTGACTGATTTTTTTTTTTTTNTTTTGTTTTTTTTTTTTTTTTTTTTTTTTTTTTAAATAACAAAACAGTGAAAGAGGCCAGAGGAGGCTGATCTTTGCAGAGTTGTGACCAGAGGCAGGAAGGGAATGTGAAGGCAGCGGGTAAGTGGCAATTGTAATGGAGTTCAGTGCACGGGTCAACAGACAGGGGTTTATTGGAAATCTGGAAGTATTTAACAGAGGTGATGGCAGAAAGTAAAGGTGAGGGAATAGTAAAGGCCAGGTACTCTGCACAGAAAAAAAAGCCATAGGTTTTTTTTTTTTTTTTTTTTTTTTTTTTTTTTTTTAAAAAAAAAACTTTTTTTTTTAAAAAAAAAAAGGGAAANTAACATAAGCATCTTTTATTTCAAAACATAAACAGGAAGCTACATATAAAGAAAGTAGCGTTACTGTGAACTCTAAGAGCAACAGCTCCTGCAGCTGGAAGACTTGTGACATTTATGTCTTCAAGGAAGACATCCAGGCTGCTGAGAAAACAGCAATACCATCCTAGATAAGGCAATGACGAAACACAGCTATGATTAAAAAAAACCCAACAAACCAAACTTTAATGACTACATGATGGCATAGTGATGCTTCAAGAGCTATGAGCTAAATCTTGGGTGCATTATAAGCCATGTGACCTCAGAGCTTATGTAGAGGAGTCTATATTAATTTTGTAATTATATTTTCAGAGGACCAAATAATCGACTGCATTAACAGCTTATTCTTCTCTTTTTACTAAGAGTTATCTCCGTCCCTCATTAATCTTTTTAAAACAAATAGATCTTTGATGATTTGGTAGATGGAAGTGTGTTCCTCTGTGTCAATATTGAATCAGTCTCTCCATGGGATGACATGGTATCTGATTCTGGTTAATGACATGGCACACAAGTCAGTACTTAATTACTAAAAAATAGTGATGTACAGAGACAATGCCCTGATGCAGAGGCACTTTATGTAGCCCAAATGAGATGCATGAAGTTGATTTCTTGCATTCTGTTTGACAAATTCTTGAGTTTGCAAACTGAAATATAGGCAGTAATCTATTCTCCCCTAGATTCTTAGGGACACTTGTCATTTTTCTCTGCTGTTAGAGGCCCCAAAATTTCAAAAACCTGGACCTAAATGTCCTTGAACTATTTAATCCCCTTTTCATTTTCTATTTCTCTGGATACCTTTAAAATGGAGATGAAGAATGTCTAGCCAGTGCTAAGATTATATTTCAAAATTTTCTCACAATGTGTTTAATAGAGTCTTAAAAAGGCATATATTGAAGTGATTACTGAAACGTTAGAGGAATTTATATAAAAGCAGCTTTAATGAACTTTAGTTTCAGCTGCATTCCCTAATTTCTTTTCCAGTTTCTGAATATTCTTTCAGAAAGTAGAGGGTACCCTTATGTTTCCTGTTGTGCTGTAATGCTTCCTATGTATGTTTTGACTTTGACTTTCTATAGTCAGAAAGCATCTCTGGGTATTTTTTATCCATGGATTTGCTTTGGCACTCTGAACCCTCTGCCTGTTGGTGTCAGTCTTCTGGAGAGAACACCACTCATTAGCTCTGCTATAAGTAGACAAGGCTCTGCAAAAAGGGCAGTGTTGCCTAACAAACAACTTTTAACTATTTTTAAATAGTTGTTTAATAATTTTAGAGCCATTTAAGCTTGAAAACAGCAATAAATTTCCCCTATTTTAGATCCAGTGACAAATTATATATTAGTTTTTGCATTATGAAAACAAGCAGCTGCCAGGCAGGATAGTCCATGTTGCCTTGACTGATGGCTAGAAATTCTACTGAGTAACATTTAAAGTACAGGAGTTTGTTCAGGGCTAATCCCAAGGGAGGTTTCTGGAGCTAAAGATAGCTGAACTTTAGCATAGGCCATCTCCTTAGCAGTCCAACAAAATCACCTCAGTGACAATAGAGTGACTTAAAATTTAAAGCTCATATAAAAAGATAGATTTGAATTGGGAGTATATTCATGAAGAGAAGAAACTGATACATCCTTTGCTGTTTTACTGTGCTTACTTTTAATGGCCTTAGTGAAAACCCAGAGAAGACCTTTCCTGCGTCTCTAGAAGGTCAATTTACTTGTAACATGGGATGAAATTTGGTCTGCTTCTTGCATTTAAATAGGAGGCCTTTCATTGTGTTGCTGTGGGTAATTGATTGGTAACATTGAAATGGAAAACTCCCAAACATGTTTTACTACAGCAAATGGCTCGATTAGTGTGCCTATGTGACTCTCCACATACACTCAGTAGATGTTTCCATGAATTGTGTCGAGGCATAACCAATACAGGCTTTCCGAATTTGATGATGTTGCTTTTTGAAGCATGTATGTACTGCTATGAAATACAAGCCCTAACAAATGGGAAGGTTAATGATCAGGAAAACCATGTTTTCGTATCCCTGGCAGATTACTGATTTCCTGCCTTACTTTCTAGTTGATTTTTTCTTCCTATATTCTGTAGGTTTGGCAGAAGTGCATAGTAGCTTAGAAATGAGCTGCTAATAAAGAAGTATGGTACTATTCATCAGAGGAACAAGTTCCTCTGGACTGGTGACATATTTGCTCTTGACTTGTATAGAGTTATATCCACAATGTTTTTATGCAAAGGGCCATTACATTCCCTTGTAAATGTGTTGTGTGTGCATCTGATACTAGACACATATCTATTTGAATGCAAAGTGTCTGTGATGCATACATAGCTTGGATAAACGTTTACATTCCCTTTATTAGTCTTCCTTTTCAACTGTTATTTATGATATTTAAATCAGAAGTCTAAATGGGTACTTGTTTATCAGATTATTATTTAGAGCTGGCTAAATTAACTTACATTTAGGCAACAGATGTTGCAATTGAAATTATCTCTCTTAGGACTAAATTTTCTGGATAATACTTATATATAAAGTTCAAGTTGCTAACTAGTGTTAATATTCTTGTAGGTAGTGACAGATGTGAACTATTCGTCCTAAATTTTATACTCTTTCCCTCGACATGATTTTTCATCTAATGCAAAATTTAGAATGACTCACATTGCTTATTATTTGCCAAATATCCTTAAATATTAAATAAATAGATGTGCCTCAGATGGTGTGAGCAAACTAGTATTTAAGATTTTTTAACTGAAGAAAGGAAATAATGAAGTTTATTTTTTTGCTTTTAAAGTCTAGACTCTAACCATTAAACAACTAGAAGGCCTTAATTATAATATCAAACATCAGATATACTTCCAAACCTGGTTTCAGTATGTCATGTCTTCATTCTGCACTTTTATCTATTCTGGTGTTGTAATAACATACCAAAGTAATTACTGATACTGAAAAGCATTTTGTCACCACAAAGGTCTGCTTACACAGCCATGCAGATGAAAAAAGTAGTACCTGCACAATAATGAAGTGGTAATTGTGAAGAAGTATTTTTAAGACAATTCATAACTTTAATGTTGCTTTTTGTAATTCCTAACATTTTTTGTTACTTGCTGACATGGCGAGCACGTATGTACAGAAAGCACGTGGCTGTAAAAGATGCAGACCCATGCTTTTAAGATGTTGTGAGAATTGGTGGCTTCTGTCAGTGAGGTCATCTGTGATGTCTTCCTGGCAATATCTTTTTTCGTTTTTCCCTGGCTTTGTTTTGCCAGATTGAGTTATGATGAAGAAATTATTCTTGTCTCTTTTATCAGCACACTTTGTAAGTGCTGCATTGAGTTGCTCCAAAAGTCTTGCTGCTACAGACCTGATCTAATTCACACAGGAGTTTATAATATTTGGATTAATAATAGAAGGCATATGGGAAGATACCAATTTGTACTTTTCAGCCCTCGATAAATATAAAAATATAAATGCAAAATTTTGAGTGAGCTCATCTTAGTAGATGTAATTATGCACCAGATCCATCTTATGTACATGTTAATAGCATTTTAGTATCTGGCAGTAGTTAAGACTTTATTCAGTGAGGCATAAATGTGACTTTGATTCAAAGAGCTGCCCTATCATGTTAATAAGCAAAATTATGGACTGTGTAAATATAGCCTCTGTGCAATATTGATGATCTTAACAGAAATGCTATGGTTGAAATTTATCTGATACTTGAACAAGTAGCTGCATTCAGAGGTAAAAAAAAGAACCAAGAGTGCATTCTTTGTGCACAGTTCCCCAGTTGTTTGGCTGCAGGGAAAGAGTTGCTTGGGGTTCAAACTGCTTTCCCAAGATGGTTTGTTTTTTATTTAGTTCTGCTCCATGACTGTGGGGTTATTTTGTTGTTGTTGTTGGCTTGTTTATTTGTTTCTTTGGGGTTTTTTTTAATATATATTTTTTTCTGTTCCTCTGTGACTTAAACTTCCTTGTCTATATTTCTGATTCTGTCTAACCAGTATCCTGTTGCTGGATTCAGTCATATTTTCATAGGGAGGGGAACCAGCAATGTACTTTTTACATGTTCTCTTCAGCCCCAAATAACGTAATCTTTCTTTGTTTGTTCAGTTTTATAGTGAGTTGATTATGAAGGAGAAATTTTTCTTTAAAGATTTTTGACTTTATTTGGGATCTAGGAGAGAAACGCTATTTTAATCTTACATACAGAAATAGCTGTCCTATCTTATAACTCTTGCCTCAAAGGATATAACATTAATTTTTAAGAGCTCCTAACTCTATTGAATTCAAGAAATATCTTCTACGACTGTCTTTACCTCAGACCACAGATGCTATACTGTACAACTATTTATTCTAAGTCTCTTCAAGGGATATTTCTGGCTTTTCAAACCATGATCTTGATGTGGCTTCTCATCAAACAGGTTAATTTGATCTGTTTTATGAGAATTTTAATTTTCCTTATCTTGACTCTTCTGGCAAGGTAAATGATAACTATACTTTCCATCCAGACAGTGACAAAATATAGATACTCAGATAAATTAAGATCTTGCACATGATGAAAAATAGTTCAGCCTGAGCTCGAAGTTAGAGGAGTCACAGGTTTGCTTTGTAACTTGAGAATCTAGTTAGTTCCTCAATTTTTACTTAATGTGTTCATTTTGAAATATCTAGGATTAAAAGATCTAAATTAAAAGCTTGCTGAAATCAATGGAAGTTGGTATCAAATTTTTTTAGTGTTTCTTTTCAATTTGATTAATCTGAATTAAAGTTTTGCAGGGTTGCTTCCTATGGTTTTGATTTTACTTCAGGCAAATTTATTTTGTGGTGTGTCTTCCCTTGAAGCTGGGATGCTTTTTAAAAACTATGGAGTTGGACTCCTGTTCAGTTCTAAATCCTATCGAAAGAGAAAGAGACAATGGAATTTTTTTCTGTTGTGTACAGATCTTCACTTGAAACATGTTTGCTGCTGACAAAATTTAAAACTGCTGAAACATAATTGCTGTCTATTCCTATGTCCTCCTCCCCCCACCTCCCCCACTCCCTTTTTCCTATCTCACAAATCAATCAAATCCTGGTTTTGGAGTCTAGCTTGACATGCCAAGTGGGACACCTTACTCTTTGCTATATCTTCCACCATTACCTCCGTGACATCATCTTTATATTCAAAGACTTAAAAATAAAGACTGAGACAAATGGAAAAACTTTTTGTATTCTGCCTAAAAACTGATAAAAATGCACTGTGTGGTTTTTTCCCTCCTTCTATGACTGAGTGGGGTTTGGTGTTTCCCCCAAAGAAGATGATGAATATGAATGCTAGTTCTATGTTAAAGGTGATAGTTTTGTGGATGTTTTTGGTTCTGCTAGCCTCAGTTTCCAGTTTGTAAAACAGTAATATAGTCACTTAGTTAGCTCTCATTGGTATTTTAATATTTAAGATTTGTGAGAATATCAGATGGAAATAATAATTAAAAAAAAAAAAAGGAAGGAAAATGAATTACTGTGATGTAAGAGCAGTAATGCGTGGAACAATATATTGAACCCACAGGCACAAAGTGCAGTAACTTGCTGGTGATTTCATTTGCATATTCAGTGAGGTAGGATGATATGTAGTTCTGCAAGTGATGCACCTTAATTCTTGTGGTCTGTCCCATGAGTGTAGAGGGAAGAAAAAGTTCAGGTGTATTGGTGTATTTCACTTTTTGTGCAAAATGTCTCTTTATGTCTTGGTTCTATTAAATTATTGCTGGACTTCTAAAACACTAAGATATGTCCTCAGAACTATTTTGTCAGTTGCTAGAGAAATTCATGCTGGATAGGGTGAGAAATATAGCCACAGAGAAACAGTGAAGTTCAGGTATTTGCACTTCTCTCCAAGCTTGGGAAGGGAATGAACTTTGGAAAGAATGAGCTCTTCAATAGTTTCCTTCCAGGAGGGTTGGATTTTTAAAATTCCCGTTCTTTCAGTCTAAGACATTGCTCTCTCTCATTGCATTAGGTTTCCTGAGTACAAGATTGCTTACCAACTGGTAAGCTGGTCTGGCCTTTCCCACATCCTTAATTTCATGTCTTCTATCAGAAGGCACACAGCTTTGCTTTTCTCTGGTTTTCTTGTTGTTGTGGTCGTGTTTGTTGTTGTTGTGTTTGTTTTCAGCAACTGCTTTCACTCCAGTTGTCTCTGTAGGGGATCCTCAGTCCTTTTCCCAGCTTCAGCTAGATTTTTCTTTATCTCGGTCTCATTTCTAAATCACACTTACCACATTATTAAAGCTGTGCCAGGGATGATCTTTGCTCTTCCAAGCCCCTTTATTTGTATGATACATGTATTTGTATGATACAAATACAAGAACCTTCCAAACCTTCTTCTGTTTCTTTGCAGTACTGAAATGTAGGGAAGATTAACACTGAGTCAAATGCCGCAGACCTGTTTACACATATTAGATCACTATGACTGAATGAGTGAGGAAGCACTAATGCACTGGAAGGGCTGAATTGATTACTTGACTGTCCAGTTTGGTTTTCTTAAAGAGCTTAAAGAGTAAAACCTTATATTATTGGTGATTTACTCTATCACATTTCCTTGTAGGATATATTTATTACTTTTCCTGCTTCCTTATAAGATTAAAGCCAGTCATGTCTTATGTTTTCAGATATATTGGTCTGTTTATGAGCAGTACTTTCCACAGAGTCTAGTTGTAATGGTTTGGTTCAACTGGGGGGAAACACTAATTTTATAGTGGTTTCGTGTTCACTGAATTCTGTTTACCGAATTTAGTGCAGTGGTTTGAGTATTTACTCTCTTTTCCACTCTGTGAGATAGGATCAGGAGAAGCAATGCAGGCTTAAACTTAAAAGATATAAAGATATATTTATTAATATACACTAAAAGAAGAAAAATAAGAATCAAAATGAAACTTTCAAATTACTCTTCCTCCCACCACGAAGGGTTCACTTTCCCACAAACAACATTAAGAGACAAAAACTGTGATTTTTCAGTCAGTTCTTTAATTTAAAAATAACCTTTCATCAATTCTTTAGGAAGAGGAGTCTCTCTTAGTTTACCATGGAATTTCCCCCACTGACAACCTAGAACAGTTCTCTTGCGGGTTTTAAGTGTCACAAAAACAGCAGCCTGGGAAAATCTGTTTCTGTGAAATCCCCTCCCATTAGCAGTCTCCCAAGTTGCTTATGGATCATGTACTCGCATATCCTGGGGTGTCACTTTTTAAAGATTAACAACTCCAAGGGCGAAGAAAGGATTCTTCAGCTCAGGGAACAGAGATGTCTTCACTTCTTCACTGGTGCAGAGCGCTTCTTATTTCTCTCTCTCTTCAAGCATCTCATGGGTTCACAACTACTGATTCAATATCACTCAGTCCATCACAAATACTTTTGCTCAAATCCACAAATCTGAACAATCATCTCCTTAAATGCATACTTTCCCCATACGTATAGAGTTCATTACCATGACTCAGTAATGTTGGAAATGAGATGCTTGACACAATCAATATATCAAGCAGCAATTTAANTGCAGGCTTAAACTTAAAAGATATAAAGATATATTTATTAATATACACTAAAAGAAGAAAAATAAGAATCAAAATGAAACTTTCAAATTACTCTTCCTCCCACCACGAAGGGTTCACTTTCCCACAAACAACATTAAGAGACAAAAACTGTGATTTTTCAGTCAGTTCTTTAATTTAAAAATAACCTTTCATCAATTCTTTAGGAAGAGGAGTCTCTCTTAGTTTACCATGGAATTTCCCCCACTGACAACCTAGAACAGTTCTCTTGCGGGTTTTAAGTGTCACAAAAACAGCAGCCTGGGAAAATCTGTTTCTGTGAAATCCCCTCCCATTAGCAGTCTCCCAAGTTGCTTATGGATCATGTACTCGCATATCCTGGGGTGTCACTTTTTAAAGATTAACAACTCCAAGGGCGAAGAAAGGATTCTTCAGCTCAGGGAACAGAGATGTCTTCACTTCTTCACTGGTGCAGAGGGCTTCTTATTTCTCTCTCTCTTCAAGCATCTCATGGGTTCACAACTACTGATTCAATATCACTCAGTCCATCACAAATACTTTTGCTCAAATCCACAAATCTGAACAATCATCTCCTTAAATGCATACTTTCCCCATACGTATAGAGTTCATTACCATGACTCAGTAATGTTGGAAATGAGATGCTTGACACAATCAATATATCAAGCAGCAATTTAATTTAATAATTAATTAATTAGCATGGTAAAGTGTGAGCAAAGGCAGCGCTGGGTGTACAGTGGTAGGGGTTTTCCCTTCCGACTGCACACCTACTGCTGGACTTGCTGGTATTTTATTGGCTATATTCATACATATTCATAAGCTTTTCTCAACAGTTTCTATTTCCAGTTTTTAACGCTATTATTCAATACCTATTGTGGTCTATTTTAAATTCAATATTCCAGGATGTACATCCAGGATATGTATCACAGGTGGTGGTGGGGTCCAGCTTCCAGATGTGGGGTCCAGCTTCTGTTTTCCAGGTCTATCAGTTTTTGATAGTGATGTTCAGTTTTCCTTTTTCAGGAACCATAAATCAGCGAGCTGAAATCTTTCTTCCGTATCCAGGATGTTTTTCTACCACTCTGTGAGAAAGCCTTTTTACATTCTAAAACTACAGTTTAAAATTCTTTAATACAAAACAAGCTTCTAAAGTTATAATTCAAAGACACTTATTACAGAATAGCTTGAGATTTATAAAGGTAATTGCAAGCAAAGTTTGTTTAAAAAACCCCCCTTCTTCCATGCTTTCTTTGGTAGTTTATTAGAACTCATTTTCATAACTGTCCCATGGCTGTGTTCTACAATTACAATTACACAGATTCTTGTTATTCCCCTGACGCAAAACACAACTTTATATTTCACATTAAGAGAAGTCCAGCCCAAAATGGCAAACTCCTTAAGCCCTTCTCCCAACAGTCTTTTAAATCTCTCTTCCCTGACTGTCCATGTTGTGTCTCCTTGTAGTTCAATCACTTTGTCTGTCCTCGCTCAGGGAAGAGCCAATACTCTGGAAGTTCCATCTGCTGGCAGGAAGAGTTAAGCTTGCCCAGGCCTGCGGTGTTGATGCCGGGTGGTGTGGCGGTGTGTTAAAAAAGGGTTTATTTGACTTCTTATATTTGGTTTAATAAATCTGGATTTATGTACCCTAAACCCAGTTCTATGTACCCTACCCCCCTTCTCCCCTCATTAATATTCCTGTGGCTTCTTCAGCTTGTGTTAATTTACGCAGGCATCTGCTATGTTATGTAACTTTCAGTTATCCGTCTGTCATCTTTCCCGCCTTGTGTAAACCCAACCCATACACCCTGGATTGGTCCAAGTTGTATTTCCCCCAACCCTGTTACTACCCTGGATACTTTCCCCATTGGTCATTGTTACTTTGCCACTCCTTTTACCCCTCCCCTAAGTGCCTATATAAAACCCACTGCCCGAGACCTGCTCGGGCTTCTGCTGGGGTGTTTTCTCTTCTGTTGCTGCCTTCAATAAACCTCTTCAGTTCACCCCCAGAACCGTCTCTTCTCCACTCCATCTCTGCGCCCATAGGCTCTGCCGAGAACTAAGGGGTCCCTAAGTAGGGAGGTGAGAGCTCCCTAGGGGGAGAGTGTCGCATCCCCCTGCGCTGCTGTGTGCGCCCTGGGAAGGAGAAAACACGCACTGTGACAGGGTGGCAGCTGCAAGATTTCAGAGACAAGTCCCTCAGAAAGGGCAGCCAGGATCTCAGTATCAGGCAGGTCCATGGTGCCTCCCCCTCCACCCCTCGGTCTCACCCGGGGTGGCCCAGCTCGGAGCTGCTCCCTGAGGGGACATCTCCCTCGGCCGGAGCCAGTGGATGGAAACAGCCACGGCTTCTCTTTCCCTGCCGGCAGCTGGTGGGGCTCGGGGGGCATGGCCAGGCCACAGCTGGCTCCCCTCAACGGGGGAAAGCAGCAGGTGTTTTACAGCTGCTGGAGACTCGATCTGGGCCCGGAAGGGGCCATTGCTCCTCCCCTCCCCTGCCCGGGAGTCACCGGTCCCGGCGCCTTCCCGAGAAACGCCTGGGCTGGGCAGGGGCCAGCTGGGCACGGCCCCTTGGAGCCAGGAGCAGGGGCCAGCTTACCTCTTCCAAGGCAGGAAAGAAAAAGTTTCCTAGGATACTCCTGATTTTAAGCCTGTGTAACCCAGAGGTGTATCCCTATATTTAACTGGGTAATCCAGTTGTCAATTTCAAAGTCAATCACTGATTTGTTTTTACCATCCGTGCTAAATCAACACACTAGCGAATTCCTCAAGGTTTGCTTCCCCATCCATACAGCCCAAGCCTGCATGAGTTCTATGAAATGTATGACACTGTAGGCCACCTTTGAAAAATTTTTACTGCGCATTTTCTTGCATTTGTAAGGGTCATATGCTTGTGTTAGCTTCAAAGTTTAATTAAAAAAATTCCATCATAACATAGTTGAATTTTTAATCGCTTCTATTATGATTAACATTGATAAAAAACTACAGTTTCTTGTCATGCAGAGACTGTTTGGTTCTTAGCCAGAGTTAGTTCTACATTTTAAAAAAGTTACTAAGTAACTTCCTGGGATTCTGATGACAAATTAAATGGAACATAAATCTATTTTCTGACTTTCAGACTTCATATAACAGTAAAGAGCTCCCTAAAGAACACTAAAGGGTTTAGTGATAAATCAAGATTAATTTCCACTCTATTCTTATTGACTTCATTTTTTCCTGTTGTTTATTTTGGAAGCAGTGCAGAATTCAATATCATAGACTGCAAATTTTCACAGGACTGATTCAGGAGCTGGAGATGCATCTCTTATACTTAAATGGCTGAGCTTTGATGAAAGAACCAATTTTCTTCAAGTCACTATTTTTTTCTTCTGTATAATCCATGCTCATTTTTGTGTATAAGACCATTGCTGTTGGTTGATCTAGTTTTTCAGGAAGAAAAAGAATTTTACATCATGATAAATAGCAGTGTTACTGTATATCCTGTCATTAATATACCTTCTAAATATTCATCAATAATTACAATAAAAATGCACATCTTTATATTGTAATAGCAGCTAACTTTTTGGACTTAATTTTGGAGAGTGGGTCAATAGACACTATGAGACTCAGATGCTGTTCATTTGCAATTCTTTCCTCTAATGCATTTTTCATATGTGTAGGTGTGTTCCAACACACTTTCCAAAACAATCAGATATTGTAATTGTAAATGTTCAAATATGGATTTTTTCTTCTACCTCCCATCTTTGAGAAGAACTTACTCACTGTGATTTTACTTTTTTTCTTTTTATTGAGCAAAGGGTAGATACAATGCTCACATTTTATTCTTAAATGTAACCAGAGAAGGTCTACAATGTAAAGCCCAAATGATTAACAGCTCAAGGAAAGAAATAATTACTGGAAATCTGTGAATGCATAGTCTTTCATGAAAAGAAATGATTTTTGAAATTTATAAAGTAAATGGTTCTACTCTATTTTATTATTAAGATTAACTTTTAAGCTATATCATTGCAGTAAACATAACATAAAATTTTAATTTACCACTTGAAGTTGACTTTTTTTTTCTTAATTATCTTTGAAAAAATTCAGCACCTGCCTAAGGCTCTTTATTGTGATATCCTGAGTATGGTTGGACTATTTGACATATCAGGTTTTATAACAAAACATCTACCAAATGCTATTGCACTTTCTAATGATCCATGAAGACCATGAAAAGACTGCTATAAATCATATAGGAAGGAAAAACAATGTTGTTCATATGGATGGTGAAAACAAAGGTTTAAATCCAGCTATGTGATGCCCTCAGATAACTCTTCATCTTCTCAAGAAGATATGCTACCTTTTCTGATCCCTTCTGGTAAAACATGCTGTTTTGAAAACTTCACTTTGACTGAAATCTTAAAAAATAAATAAATGGAGTTATGATTTGCTGACTTTCGCCCAGAAGGCTTGTTAAAATACTTGAGGTATAAACATGTCCTTACAGAAGGAAAAGAAAATGCACAGTTCTTATGAGAACCCCCTGAGGATTTTGTGTTAGCCTTTGCATTCACATTGAGCATTGAACCAAGCCCCAGAAATGGGCTAAGTTTAGAACAGCTGCAGCTGCTGGCAGGCTCCAGCCAGGGAGTAATTTGCTCACAATCTTTTACATTCAGTGTGCCTTCTCTCTGTCTGCCTGTATTCCAGTAAGCCTGCTTCCTGGAGATTTACAGCTCCTCTGCTACTTGAGCTTAGTGTGAGTTACCTGGAGTAACAGCTGAATGTGCTTCTCTTAACGGTTTAGACTCTAACACATGAGTAAAGAGGAAAAATATTACACAGCCAATTCCCTGGAATTACTAGGCCCTTATATTTACAGCACATGATCTACAAATGACTGAATAATGGATTTTGACTGATAAAAAATAAAAATCTTGTAAAAGGACTTTAATAACACTTAAAGTTATTCTCACTGTGTTTTGGACATAGGACCAAGACCTCATATACATATATTTACTTGTGGAGTTTACTTATTTAATTTCACTGGGACACTTGCTTACAAGAACACAAGTCAGCCTGATCCAGGTACAGAAAGTAGTTTACAGTTCTTTGTCCTTCTAATGCATGCAAAAACACTCAACATTTTCTGTAGTTAGTGCAATTGAAAAGTAGCTAGGTATTGGCAAGCATTGTTTTTAGATACCTCTGGGGGCAGGTTTAAGGCTTTTTAAGACCTTTCCAGCTGTATGAATGTACCTTTAGATTATGGAACAGGATTTTGGATTCTGTGCTCAAATTTTATAAATTGTTTATAATTTTATAACTTATTGCTTTTAGCATAGCCCAATGGAAAGTAATACACTAAAATTAATCATATCTGTTCTTTACTTCTGTTGTTTCACCAGAAATTGCTGAAAAACTTGCTCACAGTATTTATAAACAATTCAGTTACATAGGTATTTAAATATAACTAGTCCCTTTAAAAGCACTCTGAAACTGTTGAGAAGTTGTGTTATTTGCAGTTCTGTGATTTGATTCAACTGTCTATCTGGAGAAGCATCTTGGAAGAATGATCTGGAGAATACTACATGTAAGAATTGTAAATCAGCCCTTGTGCTGGTCCTTGCAGCAGAAGGTTGGGGAGGGTGGGACTCTGAGATCAGAGGGTCTGATGTTTGCAAGCAGTTTAATGTGTATCCATGAGAAAACATGCCAGCAGCTATTTTCTGAGTGTTTTTTACACAATTACAAGGTGAACAGCACTTGGTGGTTTTTACATCTGCCATCTGAAGTGTTAAGGCTTTGATCTTAGGAGTTGACCTGGTATGTCTAGAAAGTAAGAATTTAAATGTTGTTCTGAAGTTATGAATTAGCCAGAGTGCATTTTGTGTGGACACAGCATAATTTAAAGCATTTCTTATATTTGGAAAGTTAGTTACATTATCATAGAGAAATAGCCTTCGTTACTTAGTGGAAGAAAATGGCCATCACAGATTATGTGACTTAAGCAGTATATATCCATTTTGTGGCAACCACAACGCCATTCACTGAGCAGGTGAAATACTGACCTGTGACACTAGTGATAAAACTTTTCTAACTCAAAGTATCATTATCATGGACTGTTCCCTGAAAGGAAAGATAGGTAAGAGGAGATGAAAAGGCATGTATTGTGCTCAAGTCATGCTAACAGATATGAAATATTAATTTGTGGCCACTAAGATCCTGGTGCAGTGAATTGAATAACATGCAGCCAATTTCTCCAGATGGAGAGCTGATTTATTTTGGAAGCCAGTGCTGACCTGCCATATTCCTGAAGCACTGGGATCTGTGCTGCTAGCTGCCTAATAGAGATGATGGTGAATTACCTAATAGAGATGATGACAAATGTGGGAAGATAGAACTAAAGCTAACTATAACAGTCTCTGGCACTTACCCACATTCTTGTCATTCCCATTTTCTCTGCCTCCTGTAAGCAGAGAGGTTTCAAGAGATTTTGTGAAAAAACAACTTACTGCACTGGTATTTTACCAAGATGAGTAAATATTGTAAATAATATTTTATTGTTGAAAGTGAATAAAAATATATCCATGATAATTTGTTGAGTAAGGCACAGACCAGAGGTATCAAGAACAGGTGTTAGTGAGGAGACGGAAAGACAGAACCTAGGTGGAAAGACAAAGTCCGAAACATGCAGATGGAAGGCAGGAGGCGCTGCTGTCTGAATCTTGGGTGACTAGGCAAAATAAGAGGCCTCTGAAATGAAGGAATCAGGATGAAACCAAGGCTTTTTCATTAAAAGCTTTGCTTGAAGGTGGCTGCTTTTTACTTGCTGACCTCACACTGCAAATGAGCAAGCCTGTCTAATGATACCACACAATATGGGATTATTCAGCTATATCATAATAACTTTCCTATCTCTTGCTTCATCTGCTACTCAAGGTTGCCCATTTATTTTAAAGTCTTCATGTCCTAGGTAGGGCTATTACAAACTTTCAAGCTTATCTGAGAACCTAATATGCCCTGCAACACCTTTATAAGACATAATGATATGTAAGACTGAAAGAACTCAACATGAAACAAATTGTATTTCATATGAACATCCAATAGTAGTCAAAAAACTTGTTTCCTACTTATTCCATTTTATCAAGTCATCCTAAACCTAACTGTATTTTGGTAGAGATGCTAAGCTAACTTAACTTTTCTGTGATTTTTTCTTTTTAGATTTAAAAGAAATGCTTATTTGCTTTTAAAATTCAATGTGTGTGTTCATTCAATGGATCTGAAGGGATTTGCAAATCTATTCCTTCTAAATGTGCACTTTGAAATAGAAACAATGGGGTGTTTGTTAGATTGAAAAAAATTGCATTCTATTTAATTTCAAAAGGAATTTTAGAAATACTGTTACGATTGGTATGGCAATTTTCATATCTGATACTGTTGTCCAGCAAGATTTTGGTTCTGTAAAAATAATTCATATTGTAAATAAGAAGTGAAAAGTTTGCACTAACTCAGAGGAAATTAAGAGGTGATTGGGTGAAGGATGGCTGCACAGTTTTAAAAGATCCTTTTCTGTGAGAGAAGTTCTGGACATAAGTGTTGATGTTTTCAGTGCTTTTTATTTCATGGTAGTGAACTTAGAAGTTCATTATACCCTCCTCTTCTCCCCTCCTCCCCAGTTAGATTTACAGTAGGTGACCCCAAGTGCATTTTGACTCTTCAGGCAGACCTGGTAGATCTTTAAGGATATTTTATTAATGTGGAATTCTTTGCCTTTATAAATGCTGAGTGAACTAAATGAGAATTAGAGCGATGATACATTCGTGTTCTTTGTTTTCCAACACTGAGCATATACAAGTAGCATTCTAATAGCTCATTGCACAGATGTAATTAATGTACTTTAATGAGACTTTGATCTTTGACGTCTGGGGTCTCCGTGTATTGGAAATAGCTTATAACTGCTTTATTTATTATGAGAATGAAAGCAAAACATTTCTGCACTATGCTTTCAAGGCCAGAAATGGTGATGTGCTAATCTCTTCTGCATCAGCACCTACAAGTGGCATTTAGCAGAAAACTGATGAACACAAAATTTGAAGCAAACAGAAAAACTCAGGTGTGGAAAAGAAGTAATAAGTTAGTTATGGTCTATTTTTTGGGGTGGATCTATGTCATTGCTGTGCTGAATAACATTCATAACCTACATAAATGTACGGAGTTGAAAAAATGAAAGGCCTCTTAGACCACTTAAGATTTGCCTGAGTTAATTGCTTTTATTTCATTATTAATGAGGACTACTTAACATCTTTGAGTCTTAAAAATGTACAAACAAAAACCTGTAGGGTGTTTTTTTAGAATTTTGTGTTCTTCTGCTTTTTTGAATATGAAATTCTTTCCTTCTTTATTCCTTGTGTCTAGTAACCAGAAATTTCTGGCCAATCCCCCTTTCCTGTTGCAGGTGTGTTTTGCATTGGTTTATAATTGACATAAAAAGCTTTTAGATATTTTTGACTATTGAATGTTAGATTTTTCCCCTTGATTGACTATCCATAACCCTTGATGGCATGAGTTGGAACTTGCAAGAGGCTTCAAGCATGTAGCAGTCACTGCAGATACCACAATTACGTGTGTTTCCTGATAAACATCGCTCATGACTCCTCTTGCACTACACTCATCCTAAACAGATCAACAATTCATCTCAATACTTACAAAATTTGTGGTTTTAGTAGGTATTTGGACATTAGTAGGTCTGTGGCTAAAATAGCACACTTTTAATGACTTGTGTAACTGCAGGCTTTTTCTTTGGTATTATTTACAGCTGAAAACTGTTCCTAGGGAAATGTATCAGGCATTCCTGCAAATTGACCCACAGAGGTTTTCTTCTATGTCATAGGCTGTAGTAACCATGAACCCTCCAAATTATCTTAAATGAGTGACATATTCATATGCTCATTAATATCTTAGTCCTACTTTTTTATAATTTATTTCTATTTTATTTCCATTTGCTTCAGATTTTCACCCACCCTTTTTGATCATTCTCCTATAGTGACTAAATCACAGTGAATTGTGACTAAGCTAATTTTAATGTGATTATAATGTAATGCAATTATAGTGCTTCCTTTGTGTTTTCACAGCTTGTTTAAACAATAAAAGCTATAATTGTATGCCGACGTGAAATGGGTCGGGACTTTCACTCCGTAAATGTAATTAACTTATGAAAGTGCCATATTACTGATGTAAACTGAGGATGCTGTATTATGTTATAGCTGAGATAGCTCTTGTCAAACTATTCCATGCTTTCTCAAAAGCTGTACAATCTGTATCCATGTCATGGTTATATTCTGATGATGTTCGTCAGTAAACTGCTGAGTCTCCCATTTCATAGCTCTAGTGTTCTTCATGAAAGGAAATTGCTTTGATTTCCTATTTCACTTCCTCTTCCTAGTCTGGAAAACATTACAGATAGCTAAGTTAGCGTATTTCTTAGAATGAAGAAAACCTATTACTCTTCTTTCACATAAAAAGCAAAATGTTTTCTTGCACTCTGTAAACTTCTAGGTCCTGATCCCCACTAAAAAAGATGCAGCTTATAAACATAGTTGTCCACCTTTAGTTTAGTGATATGTGAATTTCCATTTGATAGATATGAATAAAAGTAATCATGTTCTTAATGGCTGTTCTACTCTATGCATCTTGGAAGGAACAAACGTTGCAGAAAAAGGGTGCCAGTAATAATTTTTCAGGAGTTTGTTTTTCACTTCAGTGGGTCACAAAAACCTTTAGATTCAGTTGGTGAATAAAAGTGATTTCCCAAGGTGTGGGAGCTATTATTTCTTTTTTTAAAACTTTGTTCCTGTATTTATTTTATTTGACAATCTCATCTTCTAGGTTTGTTGCCAAAGGCTAGAAGTGTCCTACCCTCTTCAGCGACAATCTCTATTACTCACTCCTGAAGGTCCTTGTGGGAAAGAATACCAAAAGATTGCATGACTTTTAGCAAACAATGAAGTTATATCTCTAGTGAATTAAGTAGATGCAGGTGGGGATGTCTCTATTTAGCCTTGAAATGAATCATATAAAAATATCAGGCAATTGAGCCAAAGATATCTGATGTATTTTAAAAAAATATGCACAGGTACACTGACTTGTAATTTAGTCATGGCCAAATGCTTTTACGCTTCTCCATAAAATGAGTGACTTTTAAAATGATGCATCATGCTAAGTGAAAGTCATGAACTTAATAACCCTTTGACTACAATGAGCATTTAACCTCTTGGTATGAGAACTACGAGTTACTGCCTATCTCAGTTCAGGTTTGAGTGTTACTCCTACAACATGTAGGCCATTCCACTGCAGAGTTACTCATTCTGTATTTCACAGAAAATGTCAAAATATTTATGCTTGTCTTTATGGACCGCATTTAAAATGTTGTTTTGATCTCCTCCTTCACCAAGGCTTGTGCTTTACAATACTCCATGCTTTATACTTCCTTTTTCTCCCTGCCCCTTCATATTGTATCTTTGGTTGTAAGCTCCTCTCACACCATTGCTATGCTTAGAAACAATAGCTTCTCCTTCTCTGGAGTAACCACTTTTGAACAGTTTTTTAAATTTTTTAAATTCCATTTGCTGCTATTTATACTTGAAGATAAATATTAAAAAAAAAAGATAAATCAATCAAAATATGACCTGGTAAAATGAAGATATTTGTTTGTTTGTTTGTTTTTTAAAATTATTTTCCAATTAGTTTTCAAGTCTCCTGACTAAAAAAAAAATAAAAAAATCTCATTTTGACCTTTGTGTTAAACGCAGTATGTTTCTATGTATGTCTCTCTTTGCCTGATCAAGGAAGTTCCATCTATTTAATTTGAGATATTTCAAAATGTCAGTTTATCAGCTGAAAATCATCATCATCATAGAATCGAGTAATCATAGGAATCAGATTTCTGATAGTAGACATCTGATGAAACCCAACACTATCTAAGAGCTTTTAATGGAACACTTGCAAGTTCAGGTTAATGTGACTTTTCCTCTAGGAAGAATGACAAACTATTGTAATAATTTTTACAAGATGTGGTAGATTCTTTATCTCTTTGGACATCTTTTTGAAATATTTCTTGAGCTATTTTGAACTAATAGTTAATTGCTTGAAGAATGATGGTCTGGATGAACCATTAGGTTAATTTTTATATTTATTAATCTGCCGAACAGTCCTGAAAAAGAAGCATTACAAAGTCTTATAAAATACTTAATCTTGAAGTGGATTTTAATCTATACTAGGACATAGTTGGGAGGCTAGATGTAAAGCACCAATTTTCTCTCCAGTTGTCAGTCTATTGGGTGTGTCCTCAGTTCCCAGCATAGCTGTGTTTGATTTAGCATGCATTTTGCTAGTGACAGTCTCATTTATACAGTATTTATACAGTATTTGCAGAGAATCTGATTTGAGCCACTGCCAAACAGAGTGTCTCCACAGGGACACACAGAATGTCTGCTCTCTTTAGCCTGGGATTGTTAGTTGTTCTGTCCTCCCCCAAGAAGTGCCACTTGGTTTGACTTTGAAGCAAATAATTCATAGAAGAGTAACTAAAAGTGACAGTGACAGCTTTTCTACTTCAGGATAATATTTCTCATACAACATTCAGAGTTCTTGGCATATCATGTACAAACTGAGCTGAAGCCAGAGTCCATACTGAAAAGCTTTGTTCTTAAGTTGAATTCACGTCAGTGTAGGAAGTAAAAGAAATTATTCTGAGTTGTAGCAACAGTTTTAAAAGACTATAAATTAGAACATTTTTCTTAGTGCAAAAATTCATTTAGTAACTCAATTTTCTTAACATTTTAATTTGAACTTTAAAATAGCCCTTTGGGCTGAGATTATGTATGAGAAATTTCAGCCCAGTAGGGACTTTTTCAGAGGTAGACTTTTTCAGGGTAGTGAAAATATTGCTAAGGATGGAATTACTTCTGTAGAACATTTACTGTGTCTGTACTATAATTACCTTTCTTAAATGAGACTGCAGCATTTCTGTTTTGGAAATGTCTTTACACTTTGAAATTATGTCTCAATTAAGTTGAATCCTCTGCTGCTTCATGTTTGTCTCTGGCTGAGCAGCACATAGGAGACAAGTGTCTGTTTTTATTGAGTGAAAGCTGTCCAAATCTATGAGGTAAGTTTTAGGTTTACTTTAAGCTGGTTTTTTTTGTTTGTTTGTGTGTTTGTTTGTTTTAAGAAGGCTCTTTATGATCTTAAAAATTAAGTGTATACTTTTAATTCCAACTAGTATTTGGTTCTGCTAATTTTGCATTTTTCATTGAATTCTGCTAGCCAAGTAATTTAGATGGCTCAGTAAAAAATTAATGTTTTTCATCATGCTTTTACTTTTTTGCCAATCTCATAATAAATATAAGGAGAAACCAAAGAAACTTCTGAAGTATGAATAAAAAAGTATTTAAATGAAAATCTTAGTCATATTTATTAGCCAATTTCTTAAAAGAAATATGAAGTAATGAATATAGTAACACTTTAATTTTAAGATATTGTTGTACTCAAAATAGGAGGAGTAAAATTAAGCGGAATTGTCATGAATACTTGAATATTTCTAACAGGGGAAATCAATAATGCCACCCTACAGGATAATAGTGAGACAGAATAAACAGAATAAAAACTGAAGTTTTAATATAAGAAATAATGCATGTTGATTTTATTAGATGTTCTGCTAAAGTATTTAATCAGAGTCACATTAAAAAAATAATTAGTAACATCTGTTATTATCATGCCAAAAACCATAAAGCAGGATCAATTGCAACTTAAATATTTATATGACGTTTCTGTTAGAATCAAGAACTCAATTAATACATGGAATAAAGCTTTAAATCAGTATTCACATTTCAAAGAGAAAGAGTACAACAAAAAATGAATAATTTTGCTGGAAAATGTCTTCTTCAGGCCGTTTGTTGTTACATGCTATGCCCCCTGCAAGAGAAATGGTTGAGTCTTTATTTCTGTGCCCAAAATTTATATGGTCTATACACCTGACAGCACTCTGAACAAGCATATATCGATTCTATAAACAGTTTTGTTTCTGGTCTCAAACACATTTATGTCAGATGATATAACTCTTCGAGCATAAAAGTCTCATCTAAGGTAACATACGTTTTGTAATAGTGAATCACAAGTAGATTTTCTCAAGTTTCCAATCACTGTCTTAGTGGAGTCTGCTCTACTAACATGAGAAACAGGTTTTTGCTTTCTCTGACAAAGAATTCATACCCAGCTTTAAACAAACCTGCAACTGTATACAGGAGTAATACTTTTTTTTTTTTGTTTGAGACTTGCCCTGAACACTGATATTGGGGAAAGTACTTGGAGAATGTTTGCACAGATTTCTTAAGCTTTCTGTAGGCTATAATTATCTCTGTAGGTGGAAAAGGAGGCTGTATTTGTTCATGCTCAATACACTCTTACACTAGGTGTGTTTTACTAATTCAACATTCTAAGTATTTAATTGTCTTTATAATGATTCAATCAGCCATATGCCTCAGAGGTTATACTGAGAACTTGTTTGATCCCCAGCCAATGTTTACTTTCAGATTATAATGAGCAGTTAGTAAGTACTCACCATCTGTTCCTGAGAAAAGGGAAATCTTCTTTTTCTTAGTGGACAAGAGGGAAAATAATTCAGAAAGCTGATTATTAGTTCATGTAAGTAGATAATGGGCCAAATTTTGTTAAGAAAAAAACAGAGAGAAAGTAAAATTCTTACTGCTAATACAGACAAGCCCTGTGCACCAATACACAGAGCATTAACTAACTAGAAATAAGGAGCTGGGGATTCTACTGGGTAGCAATCTGAATAATTTCTGGATAACAAATTCAGACTAGATATGTGTTTTTTTACTTTTTTTATCATCATGTTGATCAAACACTGAAATATGTAGCACAGAGAGGCTTGACTATCTACCCTTGATAGTTAAAATTGGCTTTGACATGGTCCTGAACAACCAGATTTAACTTGGCCCTGCTCTGAGTAGAAGATCAGATGATGACCAAAGGTTATGGTCAACTTAAATTGTTCTTTGATTCTGTATTTTAGCTACATGATATCACTCCTCCAAATTATGTCAATGTATAAATCTAAACCACTGGAATGTCTATTTTATTCTGAGGTGTAGTGGGCCCAGCTTTCCAGTTATTTTTGCTTTGGTCCTCATTATTCCTTGAATATGAAGTGTACTGAAAGGAAGTAATGTGAGATTGTGTGGCAAAAACTACATTCTTGTTCCATTTTAGTAGCAAGAGAATGAGATATTTGTCTTACCTGATGCTAACTTTGAAAGTTGTGAGTTTAAATTAGAAGTCCAGTCTTCAGAAGGCTCTTATATTGTCAAAAAATAAAAACTCTGAATAATCTGTGAAATTTCATTTTGGCTATATATGTTAAGAATTGTGGGAAATAGTCACACAAAGACCATACCATATATGGAAAAAAGGAATCTTTATTAGTAGAGTGCTTATAGGAATAGGCAAACTATTGGTCTTTATAAAGTGAATTAAAAAAAGTGTAGTATTACCATTTTCCCTTTCAGATTTGTATTGATGGCAGACCTGTGAAGGACAAAAATGAGTCTAATAAATTCTCTTTCAGGTACCTGTTACTGAAACATTTGAGGTGACTCAGCTAAGGCAAGGCAGGCCCCTATATTTTAATATGAGGTAATTTTATAACCAGTTTGCCCTGCAGGTAGCAATTTCTTCCAGCAAGTAGCAAAAACATTATATTTCACTTTTCATACAAGAGGATGGCATAAACAAACTGTGAATCTTACAGTGCCAGGACAATTTAGATCAAGTCACTAAATCAGTAAGAAAGACCTCGGCACAAGTATATTGCTCAGGCTTTTATTTTCTGCTGTTTGCCAGTAATCACCTTGTCTTTAGTAGTCTGGCTTCATGATATTCATCACTCTGGCACTTATTGTCACTTTCTTCAGTGAGCCCTTGGACCTTTCTCAAATGCTGCTCTCTGTCAGCATCTTTACTTTTCTACTAACTTTGAAAAAGCATAGTCTGGACTCATGAATTACAGTTGATATTAGGCTATTTCAATCTTTTTGATTTATAACACAGGAAAAATAGTGTGAATTATATATTTATCTGTTATAAATCTTGCAGTATTGTTTAGTTTGTAATACTGTGAACTTAAAATGCAGTAATGGTTAAATAGTTATTACATTAACAGCACAATACAATACAACACATCTAATGCTTCCTCTGTAAAGAAATAATGTTCCAGCTTTATGCTTCTCTGAAGAAAATGGTCCAGCTTAAACCAATTAAGGTTTGTCTTTTTTTATACTCCTGAAATCCAATTTTATACATTCATTTAAACAAAATCCAATTTAGGATATTGGTTGGCTGGTGAACTCCTTGCAAGAGAATGTGAATTGGTTAAGAAAATAGACTTTCTAATTTTCATACTGATTCTCAGCTATTGAAAATCTAATTTGAAAACTCAGTGTCATCTTCATACATCATACAACACTTGACTGGGAGATACAGATTGACAATTGATTTTGAGGGAATGTGCTTCTAGAGAAGACATTTTCCTAATAAGATGATAATTTATGTTCACATTTTGTAAAATGAGAAAAACAAAAAGTACTTCTTACCAGAATTACCATAAAAATATTAAAATTTTCAAAATGTTGTTCAATAATTACTGTTTCAGGTGTAATGTCTCCACACACCTAATACACAGTATTCTGAATTTTAGCTGATTTTTTTTTTTTTTGGTCAAGAAATTTACTCACTTCTAGCACGGAAAATTGTTTTCAATGGGATATTTTTATTATACAACAAACTACTCACCTCAGAATTTTGATTCTGCATGTCTGTGGAGATGATGTTTATGAAACTTTGCTGCTGATGGAAAGGGTTAAAAAAAAAAGGCTTAGGAAAATTTGGAGCAAGAAATAGCACGTTTCCTGAAGGAAAGACTCTGTCACTGGGAAAGAAGCAGCTCTGGTGACCGTGGTGAAGAGAAGCATTTTCTCTGACTTCTTGGGGATGTTCGCATAGTGAGCATGTGGTGATGCTGGCTCTCCAGAGGAGGGATGGCTGGAAAGGGAGCACATTGCTGCTAGATGCATGCGGGGCTTTGCAGGAGCCAAGCAGTAGGTAGCAGGAAGGCTTTGGTGAGACTTTCCACAGGGAAGGGGGAACAGAAATCCTCACAATTCCCTGGGATAAATCTAAGCATGTAACTGCCTTTACTCCTCTGCAGTTCTCCCATAAAAATCATATTTCTCTGCATTCTTATTTCTCTATGAGATTACCCTTCTGATTTTAATGTAGCAAGAAAGACCAAACTAGCTTCAAACTAAGTGTTTGGGATAGCTGAGTATCAATGTGCCTGCAGTCACTGTTCTCTGCTCTGTTTTTTTCATCCTCTTTCCTGTAGTGATCTAAATGGTAGGAAGGGAGAATATTTTTGATGCTGTTTTTCTTTTGTCATCAACACAGGAGGAGGCTGCATATTCTATTTCCTTGACTGCAAGATATTGTAGCTGCTACCAACTTGGAGTTGCTGAGTACATACTTGTGTTGGAAGCTGTGACTTATACACACAGTTGATACTCTAATCAATATACCTTTGATGTACTAGAAGGTACCTGTGATGTCACATTTTGCATCAAGCAATGATATTTGACATTACTGATGCAGTTTAAATTTATTCTTAGTTTTCTAAGCTATTTAAAGGGTCTGTTTCAGGATTTGTTTTGAAAATAGTTCTCTTATTGTTCTGTAAGTGAATCCTTCCATTACGATTACTGCTGACAAATGATCAGGCTGCTGCAATGGAGAAGTATAAGGAAGATGTGAAGTTCTTAAAAAATAAAAATACACTTTCTTGGTGCCTATAATAATTAACTCGTTTGCTTTTAAAAAAATTAAGCCTCAAAGAAAAAAGATAAATTATTGCCTGGAAGATTTAATAATTATCTGATGTCATGTCATGTTTCTATTGAAATAAAACCTGAGACAAATTATTTTACATAGAGATTAGATGATCAATATTGGGACAAATATACTTAAGACATGTTTTTGTGTTTTCTAGTAAAGATCTCAGCATTGTCTTATTACTGAAGAATCAGTGTGGTTTACCTTACTTAAAATTGTCATCATTTGTAATTGGGGAGATAACTCTATACTTCCTCTGGCAAAGTATAATGGTTTATTAAAAATGTTTTCTCCACAGAATATAACCATCTCTGAGCTGTACGGTACTGCAAACATCTTAAACAAAATCAGTGAATCCTGAAATATTTAATTCTACAGAACAAAAAGAGGCTCTTTTTAAAAAAATATTTTATTTTCTTTGGAGCCCCTGGAGTGGAAACTGGGAATTTGGGGTCATATTACCTCTGGTGAAAAACTCTGGTGTGACTTTGTGTTTGTTTCTAATCTATAAAACTATGGTAATAATTAGTTTCTGTCACCTGTGATCTAGCAGTCTCTGTGATTTATGAGATTTCCAAAGCTGTCCATTAGATCATGTTTGGAACCTCTGCTTCAGCTCCTTTTTTCTCTATTACTCCTTGCTCTATCCATTCTCTTATGTCCCTGTTGGTGTTTTCTTCTCTCAACAAAATTCTGACAAAAATGATAAATAAAAATTAATATGAGGAAACTGAGTAAAAAATTCCATATAGATGAACAATGAGAATATTTTATAGTCACAGTCTGAACAGGAGTAAGATTAAAGAAATAATAAATGTTTTAAATAAAATGTTTGTAAAGATTTGCATGATGAGCCGTTTGTTGTTGGGGTGTTTTTATGTTGGGGTTTTTTTGTTTTGTTTTGTTTGTTTTTATTTTTTTTCCCCTAAACTAGCTGTATGCTTGTAGTAGATGATGTTTTATGTTCCTTCAGCATATTTTAATCCAAGGGTATTCTCATGATACAATTCCGTGCCTCTTGGCATCTGACCAATAGAAGGTAATAGAGATATTAATGCTTTTTCACAATGGAAGGAAAGTGTTGTAAAGGAGCAGTATAATCACTCCACTACGTAGATGAAGATCTGATTTGATACAGAAGGAGGTATTGGTAGCAGTTACTGTGGGTTTATGAGGGACTTGTTAGCAAGTGGATACAACAGTTTGTTTTGTCTACTATAAGGCTCTATTACTTCATGATATTTTTGGCATGAGAAAACATTTTTGTGTTGTTCTTTATCCTGCTTTAGATTATTAGTGAATATGAATGTGGAAGGTCTGGGTGGGAAGCACAAAGTGTCACTTTTGTGACCTGGGAATCCTATAGTTCCCTGTTGTGGGAGAGCTGCTGCTAAGGCTGCCCATACAGGGAAGGAATTAGAGCTGTGCTCATCAGCTGTATGCTCAGGAAAGGTCAGGGCATTCTGAAACCCTCCTAGAATGTGGTTAATTGAAAGCCCTTCCATAAAAAATTTAAAGAAATTATTTTGAGAAAACAAAAATGTACCATTAATTTTACAGGGTATAATAATCTCCTATTACAAAAGATATCTAAATATTTTATGTGAAAAAATATCACAAAACACAAGTATTGTAACAGATTTTAATTTTGTCATATTATCTTTTCTCATGTAGGATTTTCTGTCCACCTCACAATGAAAGAAATTTAAAGTTTTTTTCTTTCTGAAGCCAATTCTAGATGTTAGAATTACTTGAGTATCTATGTGTTTACTTATTTGGCTTGCAGAAAAAATTACTTAAGTCCTGTATACATATCTGTGCTATCCTATAGATTAAGGCTGTAGAAAATTTCAGGTCACTTGAAACTCTGGCAAGGTTTTTAAAGATTTTCCTTTTAAGGAAGAACTTTATCTAGATTGATAATACTTGTATGTGATTTGGCAATTACTGATTTTCTGCAGTTAAAATTCTTACTAAGTAATGGATAAAAAGATTTTTTTTTTTTAATATGTGCATGCATCCATGCAGATTGCAATGTAGATTGAGGGAAAATTCATCCTCTGTGAGATTTGCCAACAGCTGATGTAGTGGAGGCTGCCATTTTTCTTCATGAGGTTGACATGAGACACACTTCTTTCACAGATTTTGCAGCATAGGAAAGTATGACCCTCCAGACCCTCCACTGTCATATTTCCATGAAGATGAACCATATTAAGATTAATCTACCTGACGTAGAGAGACATTCCTTACCTTGTGTTTAATACTATGCTTTTTTAAAGTGGCATCTAATTATTGCCGTTGCATAGCAGAAACACCTTTGAGGAAATGTGTGTCAGCTGTTGAAGAAATATATCTGCCTAGTCTTAAAAACGTGTAAATTGTTATTTTTTTCTTTTCTTTTTTTTTTTTTTTTAATTTTGTAGTAGTAATAATTTAAAAATGCCTCTGTGAAAAATGCATGACATTATGGCATTATGGAGCAAGTGGCATCTCAGTGAGCCTGCCCTGAGAACACACACATTTTGTTTGACTTCAGATGTACTAAATGAGATCCCAACACATGCCAACATGTTAACATCCAGAGAGGGCTGTGGGAATTTTGGAAATTAGATGAAAATACAAAGTTTGTAGAAAGATATTAGTAAGACATTAGTACTGTTGTAAGGCTAGTCTGTGCCGTCTGTTTTCTTCAATGTCATTTCAGTATACAAAGACACGTAATTGAAGAAGGCACAGGGGGATAATATCTAAATATTGTGTCATAACGTCAATATGAATCTTCTGGATATTTTAAATGTTTTTCTCAGTTCAGTTCAGTGCTTTGTTTGGTTCCTTGTCTGATTTTCAAGTACTATGGGAAATTCTACAGAACATATATCTCCTTTTAAGTTTTGAGTTTTCTTTAGTAATACCTTCATAGAATTGGGCAATTCACCTTAAAAGTAGTGTTTTTTATGCTCACATAAATACAAATACTGCCCTGTAGTTGCATAGCTTTTAATTTCTGATTTCCCTACATTTGCTACTTTCTCTTTCTGCTCTTTAAATGAATTTGCAAGGTCCTTGTTTCTTTTAATATCTCTTCTTACACTACAATAATCTTAAAATCTTTGTCAAGTGATGACTCTGATTTCCATGGTGATATCCTAAAATTACTAAAGTTTTTCAGCTTCCTTAAGTGTCTTTTAATAATCAGTACTCCTTGCCAAAATATCACTGAATAGTGGATATTCTTCATGAAGTGTGCTTGAAGGACTTTTGTCATGGAAATTGTTTAAGTAAGTAATTGCCATCTGTGATCTGTAATTCATCATGATTTTTTTTTTGGATCTGATTTAGTGATCTTTGTGAAGGATAAAAAAAGTTTGATAGTCATATCTCAAGAAAATAATACTTAATGGATACTGGAGCTAATAATATAAATCTGATATAAACCAGTAGTGTTTTGAAAAGACAATTTTATCTTAACTATAAGATAATTTTTAATCTAAAAAAAAAATAAAATGTAGATTTTAAGAATAAGATCTAAACTTTTATTAATATTTACATAATGTTTGATGGAATCCACTTTTAACTTTTTTTTCTTTGCTTTGCTTACAAAAGGGAATATTTTAAAAGAGATGTATCACTTTTTAGTTTGTTGTGTGAAAACCACAAGTTCTTGTTTCTGGAAGGACAGTATTCTATGAATAAATCTAGATAAAGATGGAAATATTTAAAAAACAGCTAATGCTTCTTTGGCCTCGTTTCTTGTAGCTCAGCTTTCTCAATAAACAGACAGAATATTTGGTCTGCATTTGTTACATTTGTCTGATAGATATCTGGAACATTTGACCTGTGCAGGTATCTTCAGACTGGGAATGTTTTGTAGTTTACTTCTTTCCTTATGCTCAACTGTTTCTTTGTCTACTCTTAGAAACATGTAGATGCCAAGAAGATGAAAGTAGTCTGGGGAGAGGAGAGTAGTTGGTATGGTATTTAGCTCCTTGCTGGGCAATATCAATACAATCAGATATGAGTTAAATATAACAAAAGTTGAATTAATACACGAATTAGGCTGATGTTAGACTGCTATCTCCAGTGACAGGAATAACAGCTTTTTCAATTTAGATGTACTGTTTTGATGAGTTCCAGTTATCTCTGTGCTTCTTCCTCTTTTTTATTTTTTTCTAGATACAGAGTGTTCCAAATTCATTCCACCTTATAAATTTTATTTTTCAACCCCTGTAAGTTTATGACTCATTCCCTTTTTCCTTTGCTAATGCTTTGCAGGTTTCTTTCAATAATCCCTTAAAATCCTAGCTAATACTCTTTTATGTGACATTTATTTCTCCTTGGAAAACATAAACAGAACTGCTGATTTTAATATGACTGGGAAAAGAAAGGGAAGAAATTGCACATAATTTAAATTTATCTTTGATATTTTAAAAATCCTGTGTATTTTTTTCACATTTTTCATATTCCCAATCAACATGAATGTGACTTATTGAACGTTTGGATTGCATGCAACATTAAGTGAACAAGATTGCAGCTCTTATTAACCAGAAAAATTTACTTTTCTTTGCATTAAAGTAAACATGCTTTTAGCCATTAGGAACACACTATTAGCCATTAGGATTTCTAAAATCCATGTCTCTATATTGAATTTAATTTTTGCAAAGCAGATGTTATCTTAAACAATGTGGAACTGACTTGGAAACCAGTAATGCCATTGTGAGAAAACAGATCTGTCTGTTTGCTCTTCCTCTGCCTGTCCTGAATTCCACATCCTGTGCTGTTTTGTGAAGGAGTAAACAAGGGAAAAATGACTTTGACAGTTTATTGTGTCTTCTGAATTTTCCAGAGGAGATTTCAACTTCCTTTGTTTACAGATGCTTTTTCCCTTCCACAGCTTATGCATATGAAGACTATGGAGCCAAAAGAGATCTGCTTATATAGAAATTAAGTTTTAATGAGATGCTTTGCAGGACAGCCCACTACACAGATTCCATTACGAGAGAGAAGCATAGGCTATTTTACAAGTGCAAATTCTGTGAGCTAGGAACTGTACATATAAATAAACTTAAAGTGGTTTCACCCTGTCTACGAAGCTAGTCAACTGCTTATTATGAAATTTCACAACTGACAGCATATGTTACTTACCTCTTTTTTACATCAGGGAAAAGAGGACAGCAAGATTTTGACTCTGACCATAGAGAAATAAAACCTAAATTCTGAAGGATGAACTTAATCAAAACACACTTTTATTAATTTAGTTCATCTGTGAGCTGCCTGGCTTGGTCACACTGCCCTGTGCAAGATAGTGTCTTGTTTCCTCTTTAGTTTTTCCATCTGATGAAAGTTGTCACTGTCCTCACCTGTCTTGGTTTTAACTTGCTCTGCATATCTACTAATTTCTTTCTAGAACATTAAGCAGCTTGTGGCAAAAATATGTTTTTTATATTGGTCTGGGAGTCCTAAGTGTTTTGGCTACTATTTTTCATTCCATATAGCAGAGCAACAACTTTAACCTCACTTTCCTTTTTCTCTTGTCAGGTCATGAGCTGAAGGTTTAGAAGACATCCATTGAAAGACCTGAGTTAGCTGGGAGCTTAAAGAGTTTGCCTGTTAGATCACTCAGGAATGGCCACATGATATGGTGTGAAGGGAGGAATGTCAGCACGAAAGTCTTCTGGAGAAGCTTAGTGTTTTTTGGGGAACCAGTATGAGAAGAAGCATGAGTACAGGCTGGTGACTAGGGAAAATGTGACTCCGATGCTGTTCTCAAAACTCTTTGTTTTCCTCCAATACCTGTCAATGAGTGTTAATCCTCAGAGAAGTCAACCATACTCTTGTGAAAACTTGGTCCTCAGCTTGTTCACAAGTTGTCCAGGGTTCTCTTACAGGGTTTGATAACTGATGTTGTATAGGACAGTATATTCCAAAAAGTTTTAACCTTGCTTGTGAGAGTTTCTTTGATGCTAATTCTGAAAAGAAAAATCCTGAACTGAAGGCTACTCTTGCGCAGCCACTTGAGAGAGTTTTCTCTCTATTGAAGTCTCTGCTGGCTCTGCTATCTATTAATCTCTTTGCCTTGGGGAAGTAAAGGCAGTAACATTTTTTTAGTTCTCTTCATTGCAGTTTAAGCACACGATATATTGCTGGTGCTGATAAAAACTTCCAAGTACAACCTGGAGACCTAATGTGTGTTGCATAATACAGTACAATCAATATGTAAAGTATGTGAGTATTTTTTATTGGTTTTTCTCTTGAGAGACAACTCCTCTTATTTGTTTTTATATGAGACACAAGAAAGTAAGATAAGGGCTAAAAGGAAACATAGTACTCGTATTTAAAAATGGAAGAAAAGACAACCCTGGGAACTACTGACCTGTCAGCCTCACCTGTGTGACTGGAAAGATCATGGAACAAATTCTCTGTCTTGTGTTTTCCTGTGAGAACAAGGAAATATGACAGATATGCTGAGGACAGAATAAAGAAATTTACTCATATAGATTCAGGAAATTGTGTAGTATTGACTGTGTTTCAAAGCTGACATTAAAGACTGAATAGAAATTAGCTAAAAACATGAGAGGATTATTTTTTTCCTGTGCAAGCTGAATTTATTTGATTTTAAATCAACTTCGAGTTAATTTAATTTAATTTAATTTAACTACGAGTACTGTAATATTGTTAAATATTGTTAAATATATTGTTAAATATATTGTATAGTAGTATATTGTTAAATACTCTTTTTTCATGATGCATACCCTAATATTTTTTACTAAGGTATGGTAAAATAAATAATTAAACAAACAGCAGTGGGAAAACATGCCAGTAAGCATGAATTCTTACACACATATGAATGGGGGCAAAAATAAATAATGAACTAAATGCCCCTCTTTTTTCCTAGAGGACTCTCATTTAGGTTGTGCTTTTGTGGGAGGAGTACTCTGGCATAAATTCGTAAGAGTAGCTATTGGACTATGAGCAGAAATTGTGGGTAAGGGGATTGCCTGCAGAAATGATTGGCCCTTAGGAAAATACTCTCATGTAATCATAGCTGCTATGTTTGAACTTCACAAATAAAATATTTTGATTCATATGAAAACTTGGTATGGAATTAGTTAATTACATTCCCCTCCTTTATTTTAAATAGGCAACTAAATATCTAAATAATGGTACTAACTTTCTTGCCTGAAATCTCTTTTTTTAAATAAAAATGGGGAAGATGAGATACACAGAAATGAACCAATGATTTTTTTTTTTTAAGACATGAACTACTGTTTAATAGTTTTGGCTTTGACTTAAATACTGAGCTAATTGTTTCTTGTTACTTTGGGCCTTTTGAATTTTATTTTTTTTTAATGAAGTCCAGTCTGGTGATGAATTAGAACATCTGATTTGACCTTATCTCTAAAATGAAAATTCTGCAACACTGTTTATGTTTGCATTAGTCAAGAACACTAATGTTTCTTGATGGCAGTCGTGGAAATGTGTCACAAGTCCTAATTAAAAGGTAGGTAAAAGGAGTAGTTACTCTTCCATGTGTGTTGCACAGGGTAATTCTTTAGCAACTAACTTCATTGATTTAACACAGGCAATAACCTTAACCTGTACTTCCATTTTCATTAAATAAGAGAATTCCCTCTATTGGTGCTTCTCTTTGTAGCTTGAAAATGGAAAACTAAAATTAGAAAAAGATGTAATCCATAAGTAATTTGATAACACAATTTTTAAATTGCAGTTCCTCTGGATAGTAAAGTCAAGCTTCAGTCCTAATCCACTTTAAAAAGTGGATTAGTGGATAATGCTGAATTTGGACAGTTTGTGCCACTACAAAGGAAATTTGAATTTCTAGTGAAAGCATCTTTGATCAGATGTCAAGAAATATTGTCAATTGTGATGAAAAAAAATTTTTTTGCACACCTCTAAGTTGTCATTTTGATTTACCTTTGTAGTATGTGTTAGGCTTTTTTACAAAGCCATGTAGTTGCATCATGGATAACATTTTTGCAGAGCCACTTTTATGATTGATGTAAAGTTAGACAAACTTTAGAAATAACTTTGAGGACCCAACAGGCAAAACTGGGATCCCAGCATGATGTATGCATGTGAATAAACATTTCTGAGTGCACTCTTTTAAGTGTAAGCTAGAATTTGGAGAAAATCTAGAAATGTTTTGACTTCTTTATTCCTTTGTTTCTTTGATGAAAGTCTGTGACATTTGCATGTAAGCATTACTTGTTGGATAACCTAAAATAAAAGTCATATGCAACTATTAAACCTGGACACCAAAGAAAGATTGCAAGCATGCTCAAAGCATTACTGAAACCATGTTTGCCCAAAACAATTGAGCACTGTATCTGCTCTGGCTGGATGTTGCTTAGTACTGTTAGAGGAAACATTCCTGCTTACTTTTTTCAAAGTAAGTCAGTTAAAGATGTACAGTTTATTAAGGCTTTGATAAATGTAGAGTTGTCTTTAAGGCGTGTGTAAACTGCTTGTGGTGCACCTGGATAAGTTTATGATGATCCTGGAGAATGTTGTACAACAATTTTTTTATTATTATTATTTATATTATTCTCTTGGCCCTAAGTAATGTATTAGACATAGACACTGTACTGGTGCTGCAACAAGAAATAGATCTACTGAGAGAACAGCCTTTGCTTGAGGTATCTTTAGAACTGTGAATGGGAAGCTGTATGATGAACTGGATAGTCTGCTTCAAAGGACAGATATATAGTGTCTGAATATGAAAAAGCATAAATGCATGAAATCATGCCACAACCATATGTAGTGCAGGCTGCTCTCAGTGATAAAACAGTTTACTATCACCTTTACTACCAATGAAGTATGTCAATTTGGGGTTGAATGTTCTGTCTTATTTACTGGTGTCCGCATACATCTGTATACAGTATAACATTTTCTAGTGCCTATTGCTAAAAAGTAAAACCCCCAAATTCATCTTTGTCTATACGAAAAAGAAAACCTGCTTCCTTCAGTTCATTTTCCCCCAGAAACTGCAGTCTTATTTTGATGCTTGCCTCTTCTAGTTTTTTTTGTAAAGCACAAAATATATGATGTATTCTAACTGTAGTTAACTTCCGGTTGGAGGACTGAAGCGTTTCATTAGCTATTTCATGGAGACAGAATTTAATATTCCTCAGAAGACAATAGAATTATGTTTGGATAAGGTTCAAAAGAAAAAGACTTAAGTTTCTGGCTCCAGTTTTATGGATAAAGTCTTAAGCTGACTTTTCTATGTCTGCTTTCTGACCTGGATTGAGGTAAAAGTAAGGTTATGATAGATAATAAGTGGTCTTCTAACATATCAGTTTATAATACACCAGAACAAGATTCATGACATGGGAAGGACAAAGCCTAAATTAAGAACATAGTAGACCTTGCTTGGGGCTGTACACACCATACTTCTGCCAGTAATATTCAACTTTCCACTTGCCTGTTTATTGGAGGTGTTTTAATAATCTTTATGTAGTTTTTCTTTTTTCTTCTCTGTTTTGATTATGATTCTTCCTTTATCTTGGGGGTTAAAATGTTTGGATATTGAAACATGCTCTGTATTCTTCATTTTGTATGCTTCTGTGCACATTCCCCTTTGTCACATTCTCCTCTTGATGCTCTGTCATTTCAGTTTAGACTGAATTCTCTAAGAGTAGTAAAATGGAATAAGAAGGCTCTAATTCCTTTAGAATCAGCCTAAATTAACAACAGATGATGACTGGCTAATCAGGTGTTAAAAAAATCTTTAAATTTAGGCTGAAAAATCAGAGATAAAGAGGAAGACCTTTTTCTTATTTTTAGTACTGTACTTTTTCAGGCCCTTCTCTAGAAGGTTTGAATGTTCTTAATGTCCTTTGAAAGAACAGTTTGGAGAAGATAGAAATGATCTTTTTCATTCCTGTTTCTAAAAGTTCAGTGGTCAGGATATTTGCTTGGGGTAGAGACAAAAATCCAAATCTCTTCTGTGAGTTGGGCATAGTCTGCTACAAGACTGCACTCATGGCCACCACAACCTTTGTAACTCTTGTGATTACTGGGGGAAGGTTTAATTGCCAATATACAGCCAAAGGCAGTCTAAGAGATTTTGTCTGTTGTTCTGTATATTCACCTCTGTGTTTACTACAGCTATTAAAGTTGTGAAGGCAGAAAGGTTGCAGGGTATTGTTCTCTTTCAGACATGGACCAAATCAATACCAGGATTCCACAGTCTTGGTTGATCTGAATGTGGTGACTGACCATGGACATTATTTAATCTTAAATACAGACAACCCTAGAAATATACCTATAAGAATGAAAGGGTCCATAAGATATTGGCTGGAGGAATCACCACAAAATTTAGAATTATTAATTATTTTTGATAAAAATAAATATGTTTATGTTACATCTGGCAAATGATGGTTTTGAGTGAATAAATTCATCATCTGAATTATGTAAGAGAACTGGGCACAGAATTAATGACTTTTAGGTATGCTGAGAGCTCCAAGCTTTACCAAAGAAAAAGAAAATGAAAAAAGGAATGTGAATTCAAAAGTATCAGATAGGTAAGCAAAGTGTTCTGTTCTAAATGTTCGATATATTTTCAGGAAATAAACTGTAAGCTGTCTGTGTGAAAACCATTTGACAGTTTGGAGTAATAGAATGTTGCCTAATGAATTTCTTGTTTAGTCACTGTAAGAATTTGTATGTTTACTTTCAAATAGTTCATGAAGGAATGAAAGGAAAGAGAATAACAAACCTTTCTTATGTATTTATCTGAGGGAATAGCTGTAGATTCAACTATCTAGATCATGTAAACTGAGAAATACCAAAAAAGCTTGCCTTGAAATTCCTGTGAAAAGACAGTGTTTGGAAATATTAATGTGTTCAGTAGTCATAAGATATATGTAAGGATTCCAATGCAAGATGGCATTACTTGTGAAAGAGCGAAGACCAGTCAAGTATTGTCTTGTAACCATTGGCAGCAGTGAAACAATTAAAGACCTTTCACACAGCAATTAATTGTATTAATGAGCAGAGCCTTAAAAGACAACATTTGTATTTGTAGATAGCTCAATTTATGATGCTGATAGTTGTGAATGGCATGCTTAGAAAATGCCTGTAAATGTACTGGCTGAATATCTGTAGTGAACAGTGTTATTGCTGTGACTGACATGTGCTTGTCTTTCTGTCTGAACCCCGAAAATTCTGATACCAGAACAGGGCTTCTACTTCTTTTGCAGACTTCTACTCAAAATCCACATTCATTCCTTATGCTGCCTTCTTTCAATAGATGCCTGCTGCATTCCATCAGTAAGTTTTTCTTTATACTTTAATGATCCATGTGCTCTTCACAGAAGTAAAAATAAATAAAGATAATTTTCTTCTGGAGCTGTGACTGAAAATATCAGTCTGCTAATACCTCATTTATGCTTGCAAGTATCTTTTAATTAAAGCAAATGAAAGTGAGTTAGTGAACTCTGTAGTATGTTACTGACTGATCTACTTGTAAGATTTTTATTTAGAAATATTTTTCTAAATTTGTGCTATTTAATTATATAAATCAGTGCCATAGCTCTACATTGACACAAATAAAGTAAGCAAAGCAAAGTTCTGGGGTTTATTTATTTATATGCCGAGTTTAGAATTTAAGTGCATTTGATAAAATACATATAAGCATTCCTAGAAATGGCTTTATAATAACTACCACTTTTCTCTGCAGAGGGAAGGAACAATGTAGCTTCCTTTCCTGTGTGACAAGAAGGTCAGATAATAACCATCTGAGAAACATCTTCCATGATTACAATAAAGCTGTCTTTTCTACAGAAAATGTGTAATTTCTGCAGAAAGAAGATGGAAAAAAGGAAGTATTCTCCACTTTACAAGAGCATTTGAAAATCTTTCAATTTAATAGGAAGCTTGCTTGATTCCTTAGGTATCAAAACTTGTGAAGACAGTTTGGCATATCTTCCTAATGAGTGAAAGTAATTAATTTGAGCCAAAGACTCCCATTATGGGACAGGTTTTCTCAGCATCTTAAAAACAGATAAATAAAAAATTAAAAAAAAAAATCCTTCAAAGAGAACTGCAGGTTTTAATTCAATTTTTAGCCTGCATTTTTTAAAATTCTTTATTCCCAAGTATGATTTGTTTGTGGCTATTTTTCTTTATTCTTTCCTCTTCATTGATTCAAATGGTCTAGTATTGTTTTCTTATTAATATTTCTGTGTTCTTTTATAGAATAAAATAGGAAAAAAAATCAACATTCAAAATGCACATGTAACATTCAAAGTGAATATTGATATATATTTTTGTTTCCTAGAGCTTACAATTCCTTCAGTTAGTGCTAGAAAACATTTTTTCCCCAAATATTTTGAACTCAGAAACTCTTTGACGTTCTTAATTTTTTTTTTTTGCTGGCCAATGGTCCATGATTGGAGTGGAAGCTTTTGTTTACCATCTCTGAGTAGGATTCTGTTACGTATTTTGTGGAGATCTTCAGGCTCCATCTGTTCTCAATACCAGAAATCAGATACTTTTGCTATTTCTTGGCACTCGTAGGTCACCTGTCTCTTCCTGCACTCCTATTGTACCTTTACCCACAAATTTTGAGCTGTATTTATTCACTCATGTTCCTTGCCTTTAAGATTTTCCATTTAAAAAGTTAAGAATACTTGTTAGTGTATACAATACAAGCTTTCTAGCATGGGAATTGATTTCAAGTAGATGGATTGCAAAGTTGAGCTGTACTAAATCAAGGACTCACCATATTTTGTATCTGGTGAAAATTTGTGAAGTGCTTTTGTTTGCTGTTTACTCTGTTCTGCCTTGTTACTGTTGGAACAAAAAAACCCCCTAAATCTACTAAATCATGCCAGAAATATTCATAGTTATTGCTCCAATTGTGCCTATCTTTCTAATTTACTGGGGTTTTTTTTTGGTTGGGTTTTTTCGTTGTTGTTTAGATGAGGACTAGGTCTCTGTTCCTGAAACACTGGAATTGCTGTTAGAGTAAGCAAACTTATTTATGTGTGTCTTCTAGAAGACATCTCCTGTTTCCAACTCTTACCTTTTTTGGAATTATAGTGCTAACGGGTGTTGCAAATACTGTCTTTCTTTACTGTATAAATATACCAGTACTGTTGTTAATGTTCTTTCTTATTTTCAAACATGAGACATGGTCTTTTAGGAGCAGTATTTGTGCTAAAGATATATAAATATTATCCAGGTATTTTTAGTTTCTGTTGCAAACCAGACATCAGTAAACATTTCAGAGTAAGATGAAATGATGGCAAAACCACATTTCATTAAATATGTTACATAAACAAAAATAAATGAGCAAGTAATGTTATTTTTATAACTATTTATGCTACAGAAATTTTTTTTATATACTCACAGTATTAAACATATCAAGAAGTATAAAATAGGGTTTCATCTTGCAGAAATTATGGAGCGAGTTTTACAAGCAGAACTTAGATTCAGTTGTGCTGATCACATCAGGCCAGCTTATGGAGTAGTGCAAGGAGGTATTTCTTCCTTTCACTAAGTACACCAGAATATGGTCTGCACTTGACTTGCCGGTGATTAATCACTTTTTATTTACTCAAGCATAAAATTTGATTTTTCTGTTCTGTGAGGTTAAAATAGAATGCATTTTTGCCAAAAAAAAAAAAAAAAAAGTTTTATTTTGATAAAATAATTTTTGGCCCAATATATATGTCCTAGGAAGAATAGTGAAGTCAGTCAAGGCAGGCATCAAGCATTTCTTATTCAGTTCCAGTGCTGAGACTAAACCTAATGAGTGTTCAAGTGCTTAATTTTTCCTTCCCACCTAAACAAAGACCTTTTAATGTCAGTATTATTTAAGCAATATTTACTGACAAATTGTTCATGTAATTTTGTAATTGGATCATGATCTTGCGAGGATAATGTTAATAATCTGAAGCCTGCTAAATGTGGTGAACAAAGAACAGTTTTAATTGTCATGCACATATGTACAATGAAAATGTTTCTATTAATTGAGGAAAGCAAGCATCTATGTGTGATTTTAATAGCAGCACTGTTTTTTGCTAATTAGTTCTACTTTCTGTGGACAAATATGAAGATTAAATATGCAATAAATATAGAATTTTAGAGTGCCTTAGCTCAGAAACTCAGTATTTTACTAATTCCTGGGAGGCACTATGCAGATCATACACTCACTTCAGCATTGGACATCAGGAGCTTAGCACCAAAAAGCTGTGCTGAAAGATGGCAAGGGGAGAGACCCAAGGAAACAAAAACTGGCCTGGTAAGTAAAGGCAGGAATAATGAGGTCAAATGCATTGACTCAGATTTTGTTTGGAAGTTTCTGTTATGTTGGCACTAACACCTGTGTTAGTAAATGTTGGTAAATGTTTCTGTCAAAGAAGTCCTTCATGTGCCTTTGTTCCACTGCTTCCCTGCACACCAGACAGTCCTCACATCCTCTAGACAAGTATGAAGTAGTTTCAGTTGTACAACTAGCATTTCATAGCAGTGCTTAACTGAACAGGTAATTTTACCTTTTTGAAGGTCAATGTTTTATTCATATATTTTAATGGGACTTTCAACCACAAAAAATTCTTACCATAAATTGATAGTTGTGCTCAGATACATGCAAAATTTTTAGAGCAATTTTTGCCATATAAAAGAATTGTATTTTTCTCCAGTTGGGTGTCTTTTCCTGTATAACTTTCCTCAGTGGAGTGTCATAGTAATGAGGGCGATGTTGTTCAAGTTTTTTTCCTGAATCATGTAGAAATACATACTAATACTGACATTAATATTTAAAAAATCCATCTTCTTTCTCTCCAGGAGGACTTTTACTTTGCAAAGCAAAGCAGCTCTCTGTGGCAGAACTGTTTCTAAATAACACACAATTTAAAAATAAAAGGAAAACCTGAAAATGCTTGTTACTGAATATTTACTCATAATGAACAACAATCAACTATCTTAGGAGATAGGTTAATATTTTCTCAGGACAAATAGGCCTTTAAATTTTTTTAAGAGGCCCCAATAACATAGCTGCTCATTAAAATCACATTTTATGTTGAACATGCAGGATTAGTTTAATAAAGAGGAAAAAACATTTTCAAATGCAATTTTGCTTGATTAAGACTGTAAGATGTTTTGAAGGTAGAAGCAGGCACAAAGAATGTTATTAGAAAATGTTTTGATCCTAAAAACTTAGACCTCTTTTAACAGAAAAGTTTAATGCCTCAATGTCTTAAGAAACAAGCTGTGATAGACAATTCATTATTTTTCTCAAAGTCACTGTATTTTAAAAGGAAACATCTTTAGTCTTTTTCTCTTTAGGTAAAACCCAAAGTATTTTCAGAGATTAAATAGTCCTGACTATCTTTTTAAAAAAACAACATATACAGAAAATATGCTTAATTTGAATTCACTGTAATTGATAACAGTATGAAAGGTAAAGCTTATTTTTGAGGTTGCCAGCCCTGTTAGCAAGGATTTGATCTGGAATTTCAAGTAAATAATGAACTGGGAACCAGTGAAACCCCCATTTTAAAATTTCTTATCTTATTTTACTCTTCTAATATCTGCTCTGAAACCAAGGCTTTGTCCTCCATTCTGTTTTGTACAACTAGGTTCTTCTGCCTGTATTCAGCTAGAAAGTTCACATCAAACATTAACATCTACTCCTTAGCTTTCTTCCTCTTCCATAAAATACAGGCTGTGACAGTGACAAATGTGTGGTGGCTCTGTTCAATGGCTGAAGAATATGTTAGCATCAAACTCCTCCATGAGTGGCTGTGCTTCTCACACTTCTGCTGCAGGGAGCCCAGATTTCAAGGGGTTCATAGGAACAGTACTGCAAATGCTGGCTCTGGCAGCACTGCATAGCAGGATGAGGATACTTCTTTCTTCTTACATTGGCTTCTGTGTTATTATTGCTAAGATAAGGAATAGCTGAACAGGCCATTGCCAGGCAGAACCACTTACACTGAAGAAAAGAAGTTTCTTTTAAGCTTATAAAGTGCTGATGTTTGCAGAGCTTTCATGTAGATTGCAGTATGTTTAAATATTATTATGGTCATGCTTATAAGGCTTGTCTGATTTTGATTTCTTTTGTCACTGTGCGGTCATTATCCTTCTCTTTACTGTGAAGCTCATAAACACACAATTATAATATAAAAAAATCTTTTCAGTTATCTTTGTGTGGGACAATGACAAGGAGGAGATACTTAGGGAAACTATAAAGAAGAATGGCATTTTGGAATGATCCTAGTGCTGGCACATCCTTGCATTTTGTGGCAATTATTGAATTAGTAATTTCTTGAGTTAATGGTGGAAGGCCAACTATGGTGCATAATTATCTCCTACAGACTTGTATGATGAATGTATGGATCTTTCAGGTCTTTCATGTTTTCATTTCCTGTGTTTTTTACATCCTATGTCCTGTGCATATTTGTTTTGTAAATTGTGTGGGTAAGATATTGTGGATAATGTGTGGGTAAGAGTACTGCTTTCTTTTGGTTCAAACCAAAGGCAGGCTAAGTCCTATTCCCAGCTCTACGCACTTGCTGTGTGATTTTGGCAAGTCATTGTAAATATGAGATACAAAATAGGATTTGAACGGCTTAGTTTTAGACACCATGGGTTTTGACTTTCTAGCTTCAGTGTGTCAGGGTAATCTAGAGGCATGTGTGAAATTCTTGCACTTTCAGGACATGCCCATTTTTCAAACCAGTGAAACAAACGAAAAACCATATAGGAGATGATGGGGTGTTTCCAGCTGTCTAAATCGGAGTTTTCATTTAGAAATGTAAATATTATGGCAACAGACTAATAATATGTCTGCAGACTGAAGTGTTTTATGAACCCAGCTCTATCAAAATGTTCCATGTTCTGGGATTTTCTTACTGATTGGGAATTCCAAATGAACTTCAGTGAGCCTGAGACATCAGGTGTCTGATCACTAGCATAAGAAAAAGTGTTCGAAAAATACAGCATTCCTTTAAATGCAGGTATAATATTTATACAGAATACTAAAGTCAGCTCTAGTATTAGTTGGGGAATTGCGAAAACTTCAATAGTCCACCAAAACATTTACTTCCATTCGTCCTCTACAGACAAACTTAGCATTAGTATAAAATGAACAGACCTTGGAATGAAATTTGTATGCTTGATTTGAATTTTGCTTTCATTATTGAAGAATTGTGGAGATTCTGTTCCTCAGAATATCCCAGTTACTTTGCTCAGAAATCACTCAGCACAGTGATCTAGTTGCACAATAAAGCTCATCCCCCTGCACCTTCTTTGACTACACTCAAATTGTCTCCATCTGTTTTGTTTGCTTGCTCCCTCCACTCCTTTCCAAAATCTGTGCTCCCGTTTTCGTAGCTAATGCAGTTTCTTTAGTGACTTGGCTCAGCTCAGACCCACCATGTAGTGCAGCCGTCTGGCTACTCTGTGATTTTTGTAGCTGTACTGATAATCTAAGAGAGCTCAATCTCATCATGTCTCAGATCTGCATCCAGTTCTGTCTTTCTGTCAGCCATTTCTTACTTTGCAATGTAGCAATTGATTGTGTCTGGAAACGGAGATGTTGTGAGGCCTGGACAGCAATTTTCTTAGGTCTGGATAAATTCTGTGGAGCAGGACAGATCTGTCTGTAGATGTCTTGTCTTAGATGCTGCCAGAAGTATTTTTCTTACTATGTTTTCCTAACCTTGTCTAACAGGGAGCAAGCCTTTCCTGGGCAAGAATCACTCCACAACATTAGATTGGTCTTGCTTACAAAAGATAATTTTTTTTTTTTTTTAACCTTGTGGGAATGTAATCTCTAAAACTATGAGTAAAGGAGTGTGAGAAGAAAGGAAATCTTTGCTGAAGATAGACTCAATTTCATCTCTCTTTTGAGCAGAGAATGATGATTAAATAATTTCCTTTGTATTGTCATTAAAATGTTCTGAGCTTCTGCACAAATCAAAAATTATTTCCAGCCTTTTATTTTCTCTTCTTCCTCCCTTCCTCTTCTTCCCTTTTCCCCCACTTCCTTCACTAGGCTGGGAGGGGCATCCGAAACATTTCTGTGGCAGGAAGGGTTTTGAGTACTTGCAAGATTCTAGGATTTTGGCAAGAAAACTTGGAAAACAAAAATAGACCAAAAATGTGTACTACTGCTTGCATGCAGTTAATTTTATTATGGTTAACTCTACATGCTCAATTCTTTCCTTTTAATCCCAGATATATCAAACATAGTAAACAAACAAACAAAAGCTCAAACAGAAAGAGCTTAAGAGGAAGAACTTTCTGTTTCAGAATGTTGCCCAGATGAAATGTGAAGATTTTCTCAACTAAGTATCAGTAGTTGTCTTGGAAGACAGACAGGAAGGTAAAAGTCTTCTGCCTTAATGCAATTGAGAGCATGATATCCAGGTGGGTAGTCAATATTATTTTCTTTTCGGGAACCTGCAGGTGTAGTGAAGTTAGTGTATACCTGTGTATTAACCCTTGTGAATGAAACCCATATAGACATCCTTTAAGTGGGACATATTTATTAGTATAGATATGACTATTATTTTTAAAGTATATTGTAGTCTAGTAATTGGCTGAATTTCTACATGAGTTATGTCACTTCTCATTATTTTCTATAAATTTCTGTCATTTACTTAAATCTGTATACTGTTTCCTCTCTTCCTCTTTGATTTGGATTTTAGAGAGGCAGATGACAGAAAATTTCCAAAACACTTGGAGAATTTCTTGTTAGACATCATCCACGTTTCCCAGCCTGCACTTCATGGTTACTCAGAGGCATATACTTGTTCAACCCTCTACGACATTCTCTTAATAATTGATACACATAATGACTTCTGAGCTACAAGCATGTCATATCTGTTCATGTGTGACTGTGCTGGTGACAAAAGGGACAGCGTGCTAGTAGTTCCTGAAGGTTATTATGTAGATGTCATTATGATACACCTCTTTGTTCTCATTGCCTTTTGTGACAGACGTCTGATTTCACCTTGAAGCAAATTGCAAGCTGAAAGAATAGATGGCTTTTAAAAAGTGGGTCATTTCTGACTGATTTCAAATTTAGAAAGATATGCTTGCTGCAGTTTGCAATTATTCGTATTTGTATGTAAGAAAATTAAAAAAAACCTCATCAACAATGTGTTGCAGTAGGTATTTTTATTAAAATTACTTCACTTAGAAAAAACAAACCTTTCAAACATTGTTCTGATTTGCTCTTCTCTTAGTAAAACTATGTTCATGACTGTAACCTCATGTTAAACAAATTACTTGCAATTTTTGTTTTTTGGCTTCAAACTGAAATAACTTGCACAACTTTAATAAATCATGGACTGCCATAATAGCAAGCAGGCTAGCCTTGTCTAAAACTTCTCCCTGTTGACCCATAAACAGAGATAGGCTTTCTTCATAAATTAGTGATTATAGCTGATTCAGGGAATACTCCTGCAAGCCTGCAATGTGTATATAAAGATTTTGGTGGGAAAGAGTGAAAGAGAATAGGAGGCTAAATTTTTTTTGCATAATTGAAATTCATGTGCTGATTAAAAAGCATTGCAGTTCATATCAAATGCATTTGTAGGAGATATGGCCTTGGAGATCAAAAGAGATTTTATTATCAGTGTTTATTCAGGTTTTTCAAAAGTGTGGAAGAGCTGCTCAGTTGCCACCGAAAGTGTAATAAAGTTGGTGTCCATTGTTATAATGTTTCTGTAAATCAGAGATGCTCCTAATTTGAGTTCACAGGCTTTTGATTCTATGCAGCATGCTTGCACACTATCAGTTCAGAAAGCAGCTTTATGTTCTGTGTAAAAGAAATGGATATAAATGCCCACAGAGAGGAATTCGGCCACATGATAAAAGATCTTATTGGGTCTTATTTAGCTAGTTTCCATTTGGAAAAACATTGATGATTTAGTAGTATTTGACAATACTTACCAAAAGGTGCAACATACTTCTGTCATGTTTATTCACTTGAGCACTTAGGGGACATTACGGATTGTGAAGTGAAAATACTTTTTTTCATTAAGCTCTTATGAAGTAACCAGAGCTTAGCTGTTTTAAATTCACAATTATTAGCAGTATTTAGGTCTAGAGAAAAATTTGGTTGTATTCCCTTTCTTTCCATGAGTGTGTGCATATAAACACACATATATACTCTGTCATTGTTTTTCTTCCCCAGGAAATTTTAAAGGTACTTGATTTTATCTGCAGGAAATCAGGATGAGAAGCAGTGAAGATTTTAAAGGACTAAGGTGAGAAATTTCTCATACCACTTTAATGTCCTCCCTTGGCAGTTCTCTTCCTTCTTTCTCTTCCTGTCTTTCCACTACAGCCCCTCCTGTCCTCCCCTCAGAATGAATATCTGAATAATTGTGGGATTTCTAGTAATAATGTAAACTTGAGACAGGCATTTTATATTTTCAATTCTCTAAAGTTTTACTGCTCAGGATGCAGTACTTTTTGGCCTTTTTGCTATATGCGTTTATCAGACACTCTGAACATGTTAAGGTCATATTGGCAAGCCAAATACATCCAACAAAGAAGTGAAATTGTTTTCCTGATGTGATTATATCACCACATTCCCAATCTTCTAAACTGTGGTACAAGATTTTTTTTAAGGACACTAATTACTGATTTAGTTTAAAATGCCAGTCCTTATTAAAAAACTAATTTTGAAACAAATAATACTGTGTTTTTGTGTAATGTAAGCTGTAAAGAAATGGAGAGTAAGGTCTCAAACCTTACTTCTTGCTCTCACTTGATTTTTTTCTTCTGTGCTTGAAGAGATTTATAGTAATAATTATAATTATAATAATGTCCAGTACGTGTTGGTAGATGGACAAAAATAACTTTCAAATTTCTTGTTAATTTTCTATGACTGATAACTATATACATGTTTTTCGGTAGTGTGCTTGTAATTATTATTACTCAAGACTGTATTGGCTAAGTAGGCATCCTTATTTTCTTTCACATGATGTAATTTCTGATTTGTAATAATAACTTTCAACTTTTCAACTATATATATTTTTTCCTTTTTTTTTTTTTTTTCTTCACAGCAATGTGTTTTCTGTTTCCATGCTGTGTGAAATACCAGTCTTTTCTTTGACTGACATATTTGTTAAATTGTGTATTTATTTTGAGCCAACTTCATGTCTTCTTTAGTTATGAAATGAGAATTAGTAAAGTAAATAAAAAAGGAAAAGAACTTCCAAGACACCACAGTATACTTGAGAAGAATGTGTTAAGTCTGTTGTGTTCAGCTGCAACTGTGTATGATTTTTGTTTAACTGTTAGGAGGCTCAAGGAAAACAAGTTCTTCATTATTGAAAATTAGTGTCCTTCACACTTAGACTACAGTTAAAATCTCTACAATTTCGGGCAGTTTCTAAGGACCAGACTCCCTTTTAGTCTGGCATCTCTCCATCTGTGCTAATCGTCTTTCAGTCTTGAACTCCACCCCAAATAAGTGGAACAGGATTTAAGTGTAGAGATAAAGCCAACCAAAGTATCATAGGGCTCCTCCTTTGAATTTTTCATCTCTTGAGATAGTAATTGAGAGGTCTATTGTCTGCTTGTCCCTAAGCAGATCCACTGTAGCAATTATTTAAGTTAGAAAAAGAATAACTGAAGGCCACAGAAAGAAATGCTGTTGTTTCAGTGGTTTAGAGGTAAAGATTTCACCTAGAGAAACTGTCATTAAGGGAGATGCAGTCATATTGTATTTCTTTTGAAAAATACATGTGTAAAAACGACAAAATGATTATTTCATTCCTGATGGAAAGGAGAGGAAAAGGTTGTGATCTAGGTTGCTGATGGGAATGAGTTCACAATGTAAGATAGTGGAAGCTTTGAGTTTGGGTTTTCAAAAGTCTTTCAGTGTACAGAATTATATATTTTAAATTGTCAGTTATGTAACAGTCCTCTGATTCTGCTTCTCAAGGGCTGGTGACTTGCACCTTCTACTGAATTTTTTGGTTTTCATCTCTGAAACCGCTTACTCAGCAAAAGCAAGAGGCAAAAAGTATATAAATTTTACAAGGGCAATAATACAAAAACAATTCGTATATTTTATTGTATATCATTGTATATATTTTGAATATTTGTATTTCGTGATACCTCTTTATAGAATAATTCATAAGGAAAATTCACTTTGAACAGTTGCATAAAATTTGTTGTTTGGTTTTCCTTCAGTTTTAGGTTTTCTTTAAGAATAAGAAGGTTTTCCGGAGTTACAATACCATTTAAACTGTTTTTTTAGATGTTGTGTTAGAGAAAAGAAAAATAATTTGTTGAAAGACATTGCCTGGTATGTCCAAGAGTCTGATGAAGGAAAATGCTTTACAAGTACAGTGTTAATAATACGACATATCTAATCCAGTAGAGGGAGCTGGAATGCTGTTTTACTTTCTCTATGTTTGTACTGGAGATAGTTTATCTAACGGAACTATGTTTAATTTCAATATGAATTTTATCTTTAGAGTTTTAAATTATTTTTGTAAGAATGATCTAGACAGAGTTGTCTTTCTTATACTTTTTCTCTCTTTTCCATATCAAAGAATCACAGAATGGGTGAAGAAGGACTCTCTTCTGAGGCTGGAAGAGACCACAGTGATCCAATCCCCCTGCTCAATCCTAGAGCACAGGGCACAGGATTGTGTCCACGTGAATATCTCCAGTGTGGGACACTTCACAACCTCTGTGGACAATCTTTTTCAGTGCTCAGCACTCACACAGTTAAGGTGGAACTTCCTGAGCATCAGTTTCTGCCCATTGCCTCTTGGCCTGTTGCTGGGAACCATCAAGAGTCTGGCTCTGTCCTCTTGATACCTTCTGTTCAGATTCTTAAAGACATAGATGAGATAATATCTCAGCTACCTCTTCTCTGACAAGCCCAGCTCCCTCAGCCTTTTCTCATAAGAGAGATGCTCCTGTCCCTTAATCATTGCTGTTGCCCTTGCTGGACCTGCTCCAGGAGCTCCATGTGTCTCTTTCCTGAGGAATCTTTAATGTTAATTTGCTTTTGTAATTAATTCTTTGTATCCCTTCATAAGAATTATGGAAAAAAAACAAAAAACAAAACCTGTAAGGATTAGTAGCCTACAAAATTGGTTCCTAATCTATGTACCTAATTAATGGATACATGTACACAGTATATCCACAGAAGGAAATATACTGAGTAAAAAGCTCTGTTAAGCCAGCAATACAAATGACATACTGGTAGGTCTGTTGTATCACAAATTTGAGATATATTTGAGGTCAATTGTTGCAGTTTGTAGGTGTTTCATTCTGGGTTTTGTTTGGTCTTGTATCTTGGCAGATTACCTGCTTATGTAAATAAGCTTACTCTATGCAAAAACTCTTTCCTAAAGAATTTAGATCTAGTTTTTAGTCTTAACACCACATAATGCTAAAGAATTGAATTTTACTGAATTTTTCATTACCAGTACATGTACTCCAGATTGCTTTCTTTCCCCAAAGCACTTATGCTTACTGTCATAGGCTGCTTTAGCTTGCAGCTTGGGACGGAAGGAAGAAAATTCATACTGTTCCTAAAATTGCCCAATTCTTTTGGATAATGTCCTGATGAAAGGTATTTCAATTATAGCTAGAGATACAGTGAGAAAAGCCTTTTACATTTTTACTGTTGAAATGAGAAATATTTTTGATAATGTCATGGAGAGTATCAGTCTTAGAATGGATGAGACTGGAAGAGACCTCTTGAGATCATCTGGTACGGCCACCTGCTCAGACAGGGTCACTACTGAGTCCAGATGCCTTTTGAATAGTTCTGAGGATGGACCCTTCACACCCTCCCTGGCCAAACAGAATGAGCAAAACAGAACATAAAGGGATGAATAAAAGGTAGTCCATGGTACTGTAAGGCTTGTAGCACTAAATAATCTTCCACAGTTGCATTTAATGACAACAATTCCAACAGTTTAGAATTGTAACAATTCCGGCTGTAGAATTATAGCTGATGAGGTCATACTGAGAAAAGTGAGTGTTTTGTCATTTAAGTTTTGCATAATTAAAAAATTATGTAATGGAGTTGATTTTTTTAAAGTACTAAAACAAAATAAAAACCCCCAAACCTGTAGAAGTCTAGTATCATATTGAATATAGCATAAAATGTGATACTAGAGATTTTTCTCTATATTGTAAAAAGTAATACATTTGCTTCTTCCATTTGTTTAGCAAGCAAACAATCAATGGAAATTCATGATTTTAACCAAGAGATTTTATTCCTATGTTAAAGTTATAAGGGCTGTGGTCTTTTTATATTTTATTTCTTACTTTTTTTTCCTTTATATTCTCAGTTGATAGGTTTTTAAAAGATAATCCTCCTAATAAGATTTCAACACATTTTAAAAGTGGAGTCCTTTTCCAATTGAAGGAGCTTGTGCACTGGCAGGGGAAACAGCTTACTAGCTTACTTCTGCAAGTGTAAACCTCCCTGCCATTTAAGGGTTATTATTCTTTAGAAATACATATTTTGATGACTTAAGATTTAAAAATGTGGCAAATTAATATGGCACTGTGATAAACTGACAAACTTGGTTCTTATGTTGCAGGAAGTGTTCAGTCTCTTGGTGTTTTGCTGTGATATTGTTACAGTGGTAGGTATTTTATAATGGAAAGTTTGATGTTGAGGGTCTTGCAAGGACTACAGGTGGGCGTGAAAGTAGTCTTTGATTTGCTGTTTTTCAAAGCATTTGTGTTATCTGGAAAATTGGCAGCAGAGTCAAGGTAAAACCTTAAAAGTCAGGGTTATCTTTCTTTTATTTCACTACTTCCATTTCAGGGGTATTAAGTAATAAATGCAGATAGGAATTTAACTTGCAGGGTACCCAGACATCAGCCTGGCCACTCGTTTCTACTGTGGATCTATGCTGTGAGACATGTCGAGACTTCTGTCCCTCTGCAGAATTGTGATACTGGACTTCAAAGTTGGCCAAGTTTCTGATTTTTTTGTACAGAGAAATTGAATTGAGCCAAAGCTACAGAATAAAGGGCATCAAGTGCAGAATCCATTCTGTAAGTGTGGCACACCTCTCAAATTTAAATTTTGGGAGGAAGGTATGATCAAAGTAGGAGATCAGACTTGCCTTAGTCTATTCTTCTTTATTTTTTAATGAAAATACTAAGAAGGTCTCTTCCCTGCTGTTATGCCATGTTTCTGTATGCTTCCATATATGGAGCCATTTGGAAATTACATAGTATTTTACATCTGCTCTGATTAAAAATAAAGTTACCCAGAGCTGGGTGTCTTGTACTTGAATCTAACTTTTGATTTATAGCCTCTTCCTAACACTTCATAATAATCAATGAAAGTAAGTTATTATTTTACAGTACACAAAAGATGCAATTACATAAACAATGTAATATTGCTTTGCAAAAATTTAGACTGAGTACAAAAAACACTGGATAATATATGTTATTGAAACTCTGTGGACTCCTGATGAATGCAAAACCACTAGAAACGTGGCCATCAATTCTTTATACCATGACCACTTGCATCAAAAAGCTGTTAGCAATTACATAATAAGTCAAAGAGCAACATTTTCCAGATCAAAAGCAATGAGTCATTGTTTGACCTTTGTTTAGATGAATTCAATAATTTATTAGATTTCAAACATCTGCAAAACTAGCGATAAAACCTTGCTTTCTACTTATGGAATAGAAGCCTTATGGATCAATTTAAAAAGCACTTGGACATTGAAAATCTGAATTTAGCAAACATTCTTAAGATACTGTTTATTGAAGAAGCTGAATCTTTGAATAAATAATGACACAGTAATACAAACAGGAAGGAAGGAAGGTAAAATTCAGAATAATTAGGGTCCATCATATACAGGATGTGTGGTTTTGTAGTTCTGTAACAGAGCATATTTGCCCAAAATCTTATTATGTTTTTCCACGCAACTAAGTGACAGACTATAACTGAGAAATTTACTGAGTTTATACTACTCAGTATATAAAATAAAGAATTTTCTACAAGAGGCTGTTTCAGATTGAAGCATAAGCATTTATGTGTCCCTGTATACAAAATATCACACAAACACAAATTTCAGTATTACTTTCTGTACAAAATCCACATTAAAACATGATCTCAATAATGTTTTAGAATCTATATTCCATAGCCTTATTGTTATTTGAAGAAACTTGTAGCCAAAGAAATGCAATTCATCTCCAGCCCTTTGAGACAGGCTAGTATGCAGGTTACGTATGGTCCTTGCAAATATGTGCCATTACCCTAGACTTGGTTAAAAAGTTTTGGTGGGCAGGATGGGTGTCTGAGAATAAAAATTAAAGAGAAATGTTCAGTTTTGGATTTTTGTTAATTACTGGTTCTCTGATCATCAGTAGATTAAAGTATTGAATATGTACAGCTGAATATAGCTTCTTTCCTCAATGCACTTTTAGTTTTCTACACTTCAAGTCTGACATTTATGGGAGAGAGGAGGAAACATGCCAATAATCGTAGCACTGTACTCAGCCATGGAGAAAGGCTGATGTGATGCAGGTGAAATTGCTTCAGTCCTTGTGGATAGGTTTTGTGCCTGGGTAGTTCAGAAGTGAGATGCTTTCAGTGTTGGGAAATAGAGATCTGTGGAATAGTATTAAAGAACTTTTCTCAAAGTAAGCTGGTGCTGCACAGTTTGCAGTAACACTGAAAAACTTTTTGATTTAGCTAACTTGAAAATTATTTCAGTATACCACTGGTTAGAAAAAATGCTTACCTTTCCCTTTCATGGGGAATATTTTATATTGACAGAATGAATTCTGTAAAAGTTACAGAACTTTTTTAAGTATGTTCATATTTCACGTGGATTTAATGAAGAGAAATTTTTCTAACTATCATGACTTTAAATTTTAGAAGATGAATTAGCAAATAATGTTCAGTTTCTAAGGTGGAAAGGTTATTGCTATTGCTCTGCTTGCAAGAATAAAGAATTATTTACACTATGAGGGAAAAGAGAATACAAAGGATACTTTCATTTATTTTTATCTGCCAGATTTTATTGCACTAGAATTTTTCCCTTGAGCTATTTTGCTATGGGCATTATTAGTCCTACTGCTGATTTTTATTTATCTCTCCTTCTCCTTTCTTTCACTCTATCTAAACAGGAGTAATTTATGTCTTAAGAACATTTACTCTGTAAATGTACTACCTAAAACTTCTCCTTCAGATTAATCTATAATACCTTTTATCAGTATTAGAGTGTACAATATTCCTGAACTGGGTTCTGACTGGAGACAAAGCAAGGTATGAACTCCTTAGGTTGCAATATAGTGGGAAAGGACAAGTCAACATTTACAGCAGTTGTTTCAGGTGTTGTGCATGTAAAATGTAATGCTAGAACATACACCTCCAACTGCCACAGATTTCCTTCCATTTCTAAAAAGAGTGTTCAGTTCTGCTCGCTTGCATTTCAGTTCATCCTTTCTGATTTTTATGCACTTTCTTATTCCATGGAGAGGTAGCACAACTATACTGCATAAACAAAGACAAGAAAAAAAACCCAGCTGATAGAAATCTCTCTTTGATTCTGGATATATTTATTCCTTGTGCATGGAAAGAGATGAGAAAAGAATTTTTAAAAAATATTTTTATTAGGAACATTCACATTTTGAAGGAAGAGTTTCATGACTAGTTTCCCAGAACTCAGTGAAGCTCCTGCTGCTACTTGCTTGTAGAAGTATTGCCATATATGAAGACCCAGTCTTAGAAGCATCCTACACTGCAACATGGTGACCTGGTGCTCTATAAGGCTGGGGCCATTTGAGACTGCTTATTCACCTTTATCTTCAGATGTTTCTGTTTTACCTAAAAGCCTTCTGTTGCATGTGTCATGACTAGATGTCTTGGAGAATGCTATGGAGGAAGTCTTCTTGTCATCCAGGACTCTAGAGTCAGGTAAATGACAATCAAATATATATATATATATANTTTATGTGTAAGTTCCAACAAATATATATATATATATATATATATATTTGTTGGAACTTACACATAAATCTTTGCTGAGTTTATAATCCAAATCCTTGGATTTCAGATCAGGCTCTTCTTTCTTGACTATCATTGTTCAAAAACCTTAAATTGAATAGTTCTTACGTTCTTGGGGTATTGAAAGGGAGAAGAAATAAGACCGTGGGAACTGTGACTGTACAATTCACGTAGGCCTGTCACTCTCTACCTTGAGGCAAACATATAACTTCTATGTAAAAACCTGAATTTTCTTTGAGAAAAAAGATTCTTGACCTTTCATTTTATCTTTTATTTTTAAGGTACTTGGCTCTGACTTCAAAGGTAGGAGTATCAAGATGTTCTGAATTCTTGTCATCTCTAAAAAGCAAAGTGCCTTGTGACAGATGCCAACACAGATGGGAAGTTGAGGAAAAGAAGTTTTTGGAGCAAACTTGAACCAATTCAACAGAGCAATAAAAATATCTGTAACTGAGGTAAGGTCAGTGTCTGGTATATAATATTTCCTTGAATATGAACAAATGTGACTACTTAGTTCTTTCGACACTTTTTCTCACACTTAGTGATTTTTTCTTTTTCCGTAGCCTGGCTCATTATCACAAACTCAGCTTATCTTTTGAAGTGGTGGAAGGACATCTATGACTTTACTACTGCTTATCAGATAGGGTAAAATAAAACCTTGTATAGAAACAATCTGAGTGAGAACATAGGTTTCTTAATATACTATTTTTAAAAAGTTCTATTTCTGTACATGTTTTCATATTTTGCTTTTAGTTGTTTTTAGTACTTTGTCTGAAATGCGGTTTGGTTTCGGTCTTAGAATGATGGTTTCAGTAGAAAAAAAAATTAAATAAAATGTTAGAAATCTCTTTTCAAATTGTAATACTCCCTGATGGAACCATGCTGCCATGTAGGCTGCTTAGAGAGGAAGATTTCCAATTCTATGCAATTTCAGTGCTATGTTTTTCCTCAAATTATTTTTTTCATAAGTTCCTCCTTGAAATCTGTTCAAGATATGAGTTTGATCCTTAGATGTGAGGGCTGATTTGATGTGTGTTGACTCCAATGGAAAAGCAAATTGATATTTTAAGAAGGAAGACTAGTTTCAGGCTGGCAAGTTTTGTATTACTGAAGCGTTTTTTTACTTCAAGGAAAACTCTCATTGCTTCACTCAGACAAAGTGTTCTGATCTGCAGAAACTCATGCATCTGTGCACATTATATACAATCTTCAAATATAATTATTTTCTGTTTTACTTCCTTTCTGTTATTGGATTGTGCATACTGCCCCTCTTTCAAGGCAGTCATTGTGTCTTCTCTGCTCCTGGTGAAAGTGTTATGCTTTTCGTTAGTTCTGAAACAATGGGAGTACTTTAATTACCCAGTACTGAAATGTCTGGTCAGGCAGACAGGTGCATGTTCTCTTGCACTGGTTGTGCAGAAAATCAACAAAACTTAATCTTGCATTTCTTCCCACTGGTCCTACACCCTTGCTCTGACACTCTGATCTTTTGACAGATTATGATGCTCCCTCCTTATGACACTGAAATAATTGAGAGGATTCTGTCTCCTATGAACTTCTTATAAACCTAATGTGGCAGTCCCTGAGCAGCTCCTTTTCTGTTACAAAAGGTTTTTGTTTTATTTTGAAGCATAAATATTCAGGAAATACAAGGTGATTAAATCTGTAAAATATAGCCTTGTTTTTCACTAGCAACATTTCTTTTTGGATGTGTTTTTCATTTGCCTTACTAATTATCTGCTAGTCCTTCAGGGAGTAGAAAATATTGGTGTATATTATGATTTATATTTCCTTTGCTCTAATTTGTTAACTACTTTTGCCATTAAAATGATGGGGTAGAAAAGTATGATCTTTGAGGCTCAGGGCTTCCAAACTAATGCAGCATTTTTTGTTTTCTTAAGTGAAATGTAAGTATGCACAATTTATCTGCTTTAAATTCACTGCACTTTGACTTTTCTTATTCCTTTGAGTTCCGCAAGATTAGTAGTTGTAGTTATAATTCAGTATTTTGATAAGAAAGGGTGGCTGAAGACAGTGGAAAGAAAGCTGCATAGCCAGATATCATTCTATTTCTCTGAATATCTTTCCTCATTTCAGATATTTTGGGTTTAGTTTTTCCACTGCTTAACATCAGTGTGGCTGTGCTCGTGGTACTTCCTGGCACTCTTGCAGTTCAATAATCCAGTGATGTGGGTTTAACATAATATTAATTAATTAAATTAATAATTAAATTAAATGGATCTCTTTTTGGTATATGTGGGTGGCAGGAAAACATACCATAGAGGAAAGGATTTGGGTTGTTAAAGCTAAAAGTGCTCCTATTGTAAGCAGTGTTATCTTCTGTCAGTCCCTGTAATGTTCCCAACTCCCTCATTCACATCAGCAGTCATTAGTACCATTTCAAAAGATGCACTCTTTTTCCCCTGCCAAAGATCTAAAATATTTTTTCTGAAGGTATCTTACTGATAAGACAAACTGATTAATGTTCACTTGCTCACACAATATTGCTCCTAAATGAATATAAAACAGAGAACCCTCGGAAGTCACCATATTTTATGATATACTCCATCAGTTGCTCAAACCTTCTAACCTGGAAATTTGTTTTACTTTACCTCATCTGCTACAAGCAATTGATAAAAGATACTCTGTCATAGTTGTCAAGGTAAGAGGGATTCCAGTTTTAAGCTACATAACTAATACTGTTGTTTGGTTTAGCTAATATTTAACATATCTTCTATACCAGAGGTTTTATTTTAAATTTGATTGTATGGGATTTTTTTAAGTTGGGGATGAATTCAGATTTTGAGTTATCACAAATATATTACTGGATCTTGGTGGAATTTTTTGTTAAAAAATGTATAAGATTTTGCACAGTTTAGGAGGAAAATCAAAATGGAACAGAACAAATTTTCTTTTGAATTGAGAGCAATAGGCCTGGAAACAACAGGTTTCTGATTATTTACTGCAGACAATCATCTATAACCTTGGAGCTCAATTTTAGTAGTAATTTCAACACATGTCCACCAGAATGTCTGAGGTGCTGGTTTTAGTTTTTTATATTTTTAGTATTTCTGTTATTTTCATCAGACCTTTGCAAAACTGGATTACACATCTAGTGTCCAGCTTGTGTGAGCACCAACATTGTGTCAAGCCTTTCTACCTTGTGCAAAGGAATAGTAATTCTGAAGCATGATGTCCCTACACAAAACAGCAGGAGGCTTAATGCTGATGAGAATGTAAATCATATAAGAGTGATATGCAAAGGTAGGGAGAAACATGGATGGCTGGAGAAGATCATCTGAGCCAACTCCTACTTCTGTGTAATAGATGGTTCTTTTAAAATTGCTGTTTCTTGGTTTTCAGTATCAATTTCCATATGTTGCCATATAACCTCTCTCTTACCACCTCATTACTAAAGACTATATGAGAAATGAGAGGTGGGATCCTTCTGTTAAGGTATTGCTCTCCATTCACCAAGAAGATACTTTGTATACGAAATTTTTCCATATTTGCATATCTTGCATGTATTGTCCTCTGACAACTACGAAGGAGAGTGTTCTATTGAATCTTCCAGAGCTCTTTCTCTGGTTTATCAACATAGTTTTTTATTTCTAATTTTGCACTCCAAAAGTACTTGGAATTCAGGTTAATTTTTCAAATCAACAGATTATAAAATCTAAATATGAAATTTATTATCCAAATATTGATACAATATTTAGTAGCATTGGACCAAAAATGGATCAAATCTGTTCTCTCCAATAACTCTCAGATAACTGAATACATAAGGACTAAAGAGATGACTGCCTGTTTGAAAATAGATTAATGCAGTTTTTATCCTCATTGCCTAGGGAAATGTTCTGTGAGAGTGCTTAAATGTCTGCAGATATGAAGATACCCCCCATTTGCTGCTGCTCTTCCATTTGGTCAGAAATTTAGACTGGTTTGATCTCAGTGGTGCTTATAATTAAGACCAGTTTTCATATCTGTTTTTATGTCTGAGTAAAGATCTCCTTAAGAAGTCTTTCAGGGAATCAGATATTGTTTTGGAATCTCAGGAACATGTCAGGATCCTGGGCTCCTTATTCATATTTCCTTCCTTGATCTGTCTCTCACCCATCATTTTTTCCCCTTGATTCCTCCCAAAAGTGGTGGTGTCTATTACTTGTCACTTCTCTTCAAATGGCTTGCACAACCAATGGGTTTTTTTCCCCTCTGTGGAGAAACTTGTCTGTAAATTTATCTCTGTCCTTTCATGGGCTAATGAAATCTTTCAAATCCCCTTTAGACTCCTCTCTGTTAGTTTTTTGAAGGCAATAAACTCATGATTCAGAAGAGAATTTCATTAAGTTCTTGGAATCTGAAGCTATTCTGATGTTATTTAGGTACTTTATTTTTTGTTCTTTTTCTATTGGTTGTCACAGCCAGACTGAGGCTGTCAGCTAGGTTTTAAAGGACATATCCATTCACTGTACCTCTCTCTCTTCCCCCAGCATATGCACAGTGTTAATAACAAAGTAGAATTAGGGATTAAAAAGATCAAGTAGTTTATTTTTCTATGGATCACAGGCAATATCATCAAGCTGTCCTTGTCTTGTGCTCCATTAAAATGTAAGGTATCCCTGAGGAAAGTTTCTTGTGTACTGGCATTCTGAGAGATGTGAGTCCTCTGCAGAGGCACTGGATGATGCACTGACACTGACTGGCTCAACTTTGCCTCTGTACTGGTCAGCAGAAGTTGTTAGCTACCAAGGTCTGGGAAGAAAACAGACTTCTTTTCCATGAAAAAAACTAAGTGTTTTTTGATATTTAAAGTCATGTGAATGACTAATTTGATGTCTCTATTGCTGTGTGTCACTCTGTATTCTCTCTGGCATGGGAAAAGTGTATTGTTTGCTTAGAGTTCTTGTATGTTTTAACCTTGTATGTTTTAACCCTACTTGTTTATCTTGAAATGCATGGAAACATAAGCAAAAACCAGAATTTAAACCCAAAAATGTTTAATGCTGATATAAATTATTTCAGTTAAAGGATTAAGTTATCAAACCCATGGATAATTCTGGTCTGTAAAATTGGAAGAGACATGCAATGAGTGCATCTTTTAACTCCTTTTGTGCAAATTTGCCTCATTGAATTCATAAAGTGGTCATCCTCACCAATGTTCAGCATATAGTTTTTTAATAGGAAATTTAAAATTGAAGCCCATAAATAATGTAATAATTATCAACCATATGAATACAAGTTCAGCTAAAATTTCAGCTGTTTGAAGTCCAAGAGAGGTGTAAGTCCTGCTGCAATGCAGCAAACAGTCAGAAAGCTCAGATTAAAATTCTACAAGAACTAAAAAGAGAAATGCACTGCAACTAGAGCTAGAAGTTTAGAGTGAAGTCTTGAGATTTATTAATTATTAATACAGAGTATGAGCAATGAAAAGTTCATAAGGAAACTACAAACTTTTTTCAGCTGCAGATTTCTTGGGGTGAGATGCTGGTAAGTCTCTAAATATTATTATTTAAATAACACTGAGAAGTACCAGTGGAACCACAAAAAAATGGCTTGGAAAGGCTTTTGTTGTAAGTGCTGTTTCTGATCCAGTGTGTGTTCCTGCATAGGTCTAGGGGGACGCTGAGCACTGGAGATCACACAAGCTTAAACAAACCATGTTATTTTGTCTAGCACTCTGCTTACTTGATTTTTTTTTTTCATCTCTTTCTCCCTTAGATCTTTACAAAATTCCTAACAGACAGAATTAAAAATGAATGTTAAAACTGTGAACCAAATACAGTCTGTAGACATATAACTTACGTATCATAATAACAGTTCAAGACTTTTTTTTCCTTATTCATAGAATAAGTACTTCCCAAAGTACAGGGTTCAAAAAAGAAATTTAGTGTGAGGAACAATAATTTAATTAAAACCATAAGAGAAAATCATTAATTCAAGTGTATGAAATCAACTTAAAGTGACCTACAGAGAGGTAACAGAACATTGTTACCTGAAATGATTTTTATTAAAAAAGTTAACTGAAAGTGTTAGTCAGTGAGCTGTTTTTTGACTGTTCACTGTCTTTTCCAGAAAATAGTGTAAACTCTATGAACAAAATTACTATTATGTTCTTGCTTTTTTTCCCCCTCCTTTCTCAAAGACTAACTTTATACATCAATCATGTATATGTATATGTATGTATGAAAAAATTCTAATTCTTATTAAATTAATAAATCTACAAAGTCTTCCCTGCCCACCTAGTCCCAAAATAAAGCAGGTTTTTTATACTTGCTATTTTTCAGATATTTTCAAGGGAATTCAGTGGTAGAATAAAGTGAATATTTGGTATAAAAACCTTTCTGGAGAATAGATTTCCATATTGTCAGTGTGTATTGGGAGACTTTTCTTTACTAAGTCTATTTTTTTTGAAAGTTATTTCGCAAAACAAATACTACTTCTATTTATCAATTTGCAGGGAGTTCACCATGCTTTACAAGGCTAGGGATACCTGACTTATGTCAGGTTATACAAAAATAGTGCAGAAACTGGAAAATGAAAGTGGCGGTATTAATCAAATTGTGAAGCAAAGGGTCATTAAGGAAATAATTTACCAAAATGGCCATCTCTAGTCTATTGTCCACAAATTGCTGCGAGGCACTCAACAGCTCTTTGTGAAAAAAGAAGGCAAATCACTCACACAGAATTTTTAGGAGAAATTAATCTTTAGTTCTTTAACAAAATCAGGTAAACCAAGGAGGCTGTGTTGCTTAAGATGAAAGACATGAAAAATACCAATCTTCTTTTGATACAAATTGGATTTTTTCCATATGCAAATAGTTTTACAAAATGTCCCATTTTACAACGTAATCTGTCTACATTTTCACCCAGTGTGATCTTTCTATTGCCTGCAAAGATTGATCTTGCATGGTTTTGGTGTACTTAGCTAGAACATTTTTTGTAAGGGAATATATATTTGCATAGATGCAAGGTACATTCAATTTTTGAATATGATTAGTCTTCGACATTTGGCCAGCTTTTCAAGCCATCAATTCCTTCTCCTAAAATATGAAAAAAATCCTTAAATATGGCCTATGCCTTGCTGAATGCCATAAAAAATGCTGTGATTGTGGTTCAACTTAAAAAAAACCTAAAAAAGGTATAATGTGTTGGATCCTGGTAAAAACTTACTTGAGCCTGGTGTCTGATTTTTAATATACAGTTGCAAAATGCTTTTCCACACTTTTTAATAGTTGCATTCTTTTCACTTTTTCTGACAGAACAATACAATGAGAACTCTATTTTGTATGTCTTTTAAATAAACTCACCAGTCAGGGAAATTTGCATAAAGAACTTCACTAACCTGGGAAAAAGAGATGGAGGAAACCACTCAATTTTTTACCCAGCTTTGCATGTAAACAAAGAAAAAACCCCTTTTAATGTATGTGGAGGGCTTGATTTACTCTTCAAGTATCTAGCTATTGTTGTTCCCAGGTAGGGTGGATAATGCATGTTCAGATAACTTTTACTACATGATATTCACAGGTTTTATATGAAGTTTATCCTGGATCCACAGATTTGAAGACTTTGGCACCACAAGAAATATATATGCAAAGAAAGCTCGTAAGTCATTAGAGCATAGAAGAAAGAATTTCTGAGGTTTTGTAGTTTTCTAAAGCATCAGTTTTGTCACAGACCATCAAACATACCCAAGGTATTCTTAGAAAAATGTGTGAGCATCATGCAGTGTATACTTCATTAATCCATTCTTTCTGGGTTATGCATATGTTCTGTGCCCAAAGCTTATTAACCTTCAGTTAATTTGATGTGATGGGCTTGTTTGACTTGCTCTGAATAAACATATCAGTTGGGTTGTGTATATAATATATAAAAATATACATGACACATGTACATAGTACTTGAATCAGCACGTTGACGTACAGATGGTGTACTTAGAGTTATGTATAATAGAGCTGGAAGAAATTAACGAAATTTAGCATTTAAACACTGAGTGGCATAGTTTCATTCTCTGTCAGTTGTCCTACAATATTTCCTCAAATAGCTTAGTAAGTAAAATATCCCAGCAACTAGAGGGTAGCTGGATGTACTGAAATAATGTTCTGTTTATTTTCCTATTTTCTTTCTGGTTATTATCTCTTTCTCTTACCTCCCTTGAACTCTGATGTATTTTATTTTGAAATTTTAGTATAATTCACTGTTCTGTTTGCTATTTCCCAACATCATTTCTTAGCAAATCCATTTGACTCCAAAGTGACTGTGCTTATCCCTCCTCAAATTTATCTCCTTGAATCCTTGAATTCTTGAAATCCTTGAAAATCCTTGAATACTGTTTTTTCAAGATTTCTGAATTTTTTTCAACATAGTTCCAGATTTCTCCAGTCTAGTGAAAACAACAATACTAAATTCTGTTCTTCCTGTAATACATTTCATCAAGAGTAACATAATTTTTTTTTTAAAATCTCAAAATATTTAAAAATTCCTTTAAAATATTTAAAGTATTTTAAAATACTTAATTTTATAATAAAATTTAAAATACTTTATTATAATTTTTAAATACTTTATTTTATTTTATAAAAATATTTTAAAATATTACTTTAAAATATTTACTTTTTTAGGATTTAACCACACAGGAACATGATTAGAAACAACAGTGTATACATTAACCCTTCTGTACAATATGGTGGACACTACATGGATATCTACAGTGTTCTGAAAGTATTTGAAGAAATGTAAAAGATATCACCACTCAAACCAGGGATATAGAGAGCTGTTAATAACCACTTTTCTTCACCAAGATAAATCAGCCAAATTCCATCAGATCTGAAAAATAAGAAATAGTTTATTTCCCTATTGCATCTTCAGGTACAGGCATCTAAAATGTGTTCGGCTTGAAACTTGAAGAAAGACGTATGAAAGTACACAAAGTTTTCTAACTTTTTTTCCTTCTCTTTTCCTCACGAAATTTTCCAGCTTCTTCAAGTCCTATTTGCTCTTACTCTGTCTAGGCTAAATCCTTAGGTACATTAACTTTGCAATCTGTTTGGGCCTCCAAAAGTTAGGATGAGTAGGATGAATGTACTATATTTCCTGCAATACTAAGGATTATTGTTGTGCTCCATGAAATAAATCTCTGTACATACAAAAGCTATTACAGCTTAGCATGTGTTTAATAGCCTCAGACACCTCTGTGATTTTCACTCTCCATTTAAATCAGTTCAGGATCAGGCGTGCTCTGGGAGAATTGCGATCTGCATGTTTGTACTTATGCAATATGAATATTAAGCAGACTGCATTCTTTCTAATCTCATTTTGCAATAATTTCCTTTGTACATCTTTTAAAATTACCATTGTGAAAGTTTATAATTGGGGGTTGTGAAAATATTAACTTGATCATGCGTAGTTTTTTCAAGTCCTCTTCTGATCTTTCATATATGAGAAGGTTTTAAATGGAGCCTCTTGATATTTCTGTCCAGTGAAATATGTATGAATAATTTTGTTGGTCTGCAGCTTTTACTATGCTGGTATTATCTCCTTTATTGTGCTTGGCAGTGGGTTTTTCCTCAGATACTTGCCTGGTTTTGCCTGATTTTCTCAGACCACTTCATGTTTTCCTTTCCATACAACAGTATTTGTGTTTTGCTCACCTCCAGATCCTAGATGAGTTGTGCATATCCATATCTATATATTTATCAAAAACATTAAAATGGTCTTAATTTTGAAAAATTGTTGTTTAATTGATGTCAGCAAATCTTTACTTTATTGTAAGATATAGGAGACTAAAATATCTCTGGTTTTTATGGGTTCTTTTGGTGGCACTGAGATAGAATATCCTGTTTATTCTCTCTCTCTCTTCCTCCCCACCCCCTATCAATGTGACAGTTCCAATAATTACAAAGTAAAGTGTTTAGAGGGTATACCTGTTCTTAGTTGCTTCTGTTGAAAATTTCTATTTATATTTGAACATTTAGGTGTGGAATAAGCTGTAGGACTGTTTACTTCAAAAACTTTGAGAATCCGTTTTTCAAATGACTGCTTCTGGTTGTCAGCTGCTGCTCTAATGATGTTTAAGTTTTTCTAATAACAACTTGTCACCCCTATTAGGAATGGGAAACTGCAATTATGGTACTCTTAGAGTATTCAAATAGATGATGCACAGTGTTTAATTAGTGAAGATAAAGGACATATGCAAAACAAAAACTGCAGAAAAAGATTAGCTATATATCTTATCTATCTTATCTTATCTATCATGTTTATTTATTTTGGATATAATAGACTTTCACAATACAGTACTGGACAGAAAAATTCTCAGAAAATTATATTGCTTGCCTCAGTAATTAGCTCTCAAGTAAGACTTTTATCTTTAGATCTTTGAAAATTATTTGGTAATGAATTTACTAGCTGTAAATTTAAATGAGTCAGTTGCTTTGTACCAATAACTCCTTTATTTTTATTTTTATTTTTTTATTTTTATTTTATTTTTAATTTTTTTTTTTTTTTTAACATAGTGTAACTATTAACTTGTTAAAAATAATCAAAATCCTGGAAGACTCTGTGAGTGCTTATATGAAGAAAGAGATGTGTTTGACTTTTCCTTGACTATGTTTAAAACAGTACAGTAAAATTCAGTAAGGTTTTCTACAGATCCAAATAAATGTTCACAATATTGAGTCATAAGGTGTCAAATTTATCTCAAAATCCTTGAATGCAACTGTTGCTCTGTTTTTTTCAAGATTTTTGTCTCAAATTTCTTAATCTGTTTGAACATAATTCCAGATTTGTCAACTCTAAACTTCTTGTAGAATCCACTGCATCCTTACCTATTTGTAATAGAAAAAAATATCTTTTCTTCCACTCTATATGTCTTGTGGACCTTTGATATGATAATACAGTTGGAAAATATTTCCCAGTACCTGAAGGGAGAGTAGGACCATCAGAGTCAAATACAGTCGTAAGACTATTAAGGTGTTCCCACGTGCTGCATCTTGGTTTAATTAAAGTAAGATAGTCAAGCCTTCAGCAGCCAGTAGCAAAATTCTGCCTCCTGCTGAACTTTGTTTCCTGCTAGACCCTGAATAATCTGTGAACTGAATGTGTTTTCAGTACTTCCTGATATTGTATTTTCTGGAACTAATTTTAAAAATAACCATTGAAAGACAGGTGAATTCTACAGTATATCCTTTTTATTTTGCTTTCTGGCAGCAAAAATAAAATCTGATGCAAGGGTACAATATAGTGCTCAAAGGTTAAAAACAGTGAGTAGCTCTCTTGTGAGGTTTACGTACATTCCAGCAAAGGGTAGGTCTGCATAGAACTTTTGAGAAGCTTGTGCTAAAAATGAAAAGTACATTTAGTAGTTCATTGATTGCTTAAACTAGGGAAATATTACAACTTCTGCTGATGAATGTGGATAGCATTTAAAATATCAGTTATATAGACCATTTCACAGAACTGAACTTACCTTCCTTGAGTTAATTTATTGAGAGGGGCACATTTATTTTATTTTTTGTATTTTGTTTCTTGGTCATTAAAAAAAAAATCTGCAGTCATTGAAGCTCTTTAGGATTTTATGCAGATAATAGAAGCAAATTGACAAAAAATATCTGCATCAAGTCTTAACCACCAAGTAATTTTTCTCAATTATTCCTTTGGCAAGACAAATATGTTTTTGTATGCAAAATTTGTTGTTGCAGTTAATTATCTCTGTAGATACAGCACATCAATAAGATTTTAATTAAGAAGTTCTCTGGTTATCTCTTTAGCAATCTGTTTTGGAATAGTATTGTAACTGCTAGGTAATGAAGACGCTGTGATATTTCAACTCTAATTTAAAGACAAATTTCCTGTCCAAGTCTTAGGCTTTCTCTCTCAGAAGTTATTATCAGAAAGCTTACCAGAAATTTTCTAGATGAAGTTATTTTCACTTGTCAGTTTTGGTAATGATAAACACAAACTCTTGGAGATTAGATTACAACAACAGTGAAAGTTAGTGAACTGATAATTTTAATGGAGGAAAAAAATCCATAGATTTAATAATTAATAAAAACATCATCATAATACTCTGATTTTTCTTATTTGTGTAAAAACAAATCAATTCAAGGTATATATTTACAACATTTAATATATTATTATTCAGAAATACTAATTAAATTTACTTTTAAAATTTGCATTAAATCCCTAAATAAATATATGGGTAGGATATCAGGCAAAAAATTCAGTAACTTCTATATTTTTTATTTTAGTTAGTATTTCCTTATATAAAGAATATATGAGGAGTTTACAGTAAAAATAAATGTGTTTCTTTTGATAATTGATACTTATGTGCTCAGCACTATACTAAATAAAATAAACATGAAGGCCATCTTTTTCTCAAGGCACTTGGAAAAATGATCTGAGAGCCCCAAACCAGAGCCAGAGTAACGTGGCTCTGAAGCAGAGTCAAAAATGTTAAAACCATCAAGCACAGGAATTGTATATCCATTTTGAATCTCTATTTATGTATACCACAGAGGGCGTCTGCAGTGCTCTTATAAATTCTGTTATCAGCACTACTAACACTGGATCCACTGACAGAATTGCAGCTTAAATGTTTGAATTTGTAGTTGTGACTTCATTAAGGATATATTAAGTTATACTCCAACTACTTGCCTCTTTGACATAATTTTTCAAACTCTGAATGAAAATATTTATCTTCCTGCAACTGAACTAATGCTTGGATGGGTCAAAAAAACCCAAGTGAGAACAAAGAAACTCAGCTCATGATATATATCAGCTGGGATGATGGCTTTTTTGGTGCTGAAAGATGGTGAATTCAGGCAGAAGTTTTTAAAATCAGTTTCAGTATTGTTCCTTCCATTGTCTACCTCTCAATCTTATTTGCTTTCTGCTGCCAAAAGCAATGCTTCTATGTTTGTTTAGACATTGTTCCTAGGAAAAGCATTACACTCTGAAACACTATTTTAACATATAACCTCAACAAGGTGAGATAGATTATTACAAGGAGGTCATCGGCTACTATAATTTTTTTCTGTCCTTCTGTGGTGTGGGATCAATGCTGCAATTATTCAGAGTCAGCGCAACATAGACTCGTGGCTCTGTGTACACACCTGTGTTGACTTAGGAGTGCATGAATCCCAGAACAATAAAATACAACTATATATAGCTTATGAAGTATCTAAAAAAATGATCCTGCATCTGTCCTGCGTCTGTAACCTTGTGTCAGTTCTCACAACTGTATGCAAACAGTTTTTCTTCACAGTTTTTCTGTTTTACTCCAAAACTTTGTGCAAGGTCAGTGACTTTTCTAGTCTATCAGCTATAGTTTTACTTTTTTGATCATGGCTGAAGACTTTCTGTAGCATAAAAATGTTTTGGATTTTATGTCAATAAGCTGGCATTAAATTACCCATGATGTTAAATATGCATTTAGGATTTATTTTTATTATTATTTTTATCTCTTTTGGCTTTTTACTGTTTTTTTACCAGCTATCTCTACTCTGTAGTTAATTTCCTAAGAAAAAAGACGATTTCTGAGTATTTTCTTACTAAGCCTAATGTTACTCTACAAAAACATCTTTTTCTCTGAGTGAAAAATCTTTACAGTAACTGCAGTGATATCCCATTATTTTTTGCTTGAGCAAAAAATCTATTACTTTGCAGTGAATAGATATTTATAGTAATCACCAACAGAAGAAAAACTACTTGGCTTTTAATGGCCACACGATGGAAGTGTTTCTTAATTTCCTATTGTGCATTTAAGTTACTGCTTGATGTTGCTGTACCTCAGAATAAATGTTTCTGTAAGTAATGGAAACACTAACAAAAGTGGACTCAATTCCCTTGACTCAGGTTATCTATACCAGTCTCTTAAAATTATGCATTGAATTCCTTACCATGTGTCTTACACTTTGGAAGAAGTTTATATATCTTGCTCTAATTAACATTGATCTTGTTCCTGATGTACTGAGCTCTCTGTGGAGTTCACAGTCTCTTGAGCTCTGTCCAGGGAATTAGAGGTGGGCATATTCCGATTAAATATTTTATCAGACCCTTAACAATCTATTTTCCCCTAATTCCCTTGCTACAAATGGGAGTATAGTAGTGACCCAAAGAAGATAGTATAGAAAATATGTAGTGTGAAAGAGAATAATGATATATTTCCTGTTTTATTTTTTCCTGAGATACCATGACCTAAGGATAGAATCAAGAGAGAGATCTAACTTTTTCATTACAGATTTCCATTCTGTATAAACATCATCCACATAAATGGTGGAAGTAACAAATTATTACTATATGCAATAATACACCTATATGTAAAAACATCCCTCTCTCGTTTTGAAGGACGTGTGATTTATGTTCTTATCATGTAGAAACAAACATGCAGAGAGTTACACACTGGGAAATCAATGGCCTGTCCTGATTCAGCTTGATGGGTCCTGTTTTGGAATGATGAGAGGCAGTATGTTAAGACAAGTAGGGTGTAAATATGTTTACCAAATGGGTTTCTGTTATTTACATTAAGTGTCAAAGACATTGCTCAGGACTGGTGTATGGAACTTCTTTTTGAATAAATATTTCCTGATTAATTGTACAAAGCCAAAATTTATTTTCACTCACATAAGTACAAGTATACTGCAGGTTATGCAGGATTAAAAGTAATACTAGAGTGATATTTGAATTCTTCTAAGTGAAGATAGATCACTTCACTAATGAGGATTATGTCCATGTTCCCACTACAAATTCTCATTTTAGTGGGGAAAGTGAAGTCAGTACAATGGGCAACAGGTTGAGAGAAGTCTCAAAAATGCTGTCTTGTTAGTGAATGTTGTTGTACATTGTTTGTAAAATGGACTCTTTAGCTCTGTGGTAGGTGGCCAGAATTTTTGTGCAGTGAGTGGTAATAGGAGTCAGTTAGGATGTGGATCATAACAGTCTGAATGCTGAGCTGGATGACGTCTAACATGCTAAATAAGAGGAAAGAATCATTAATGCAAGCTGCATTGCATACTTTTTTGAGCCTCCAGCTTGGAGATGAAGGGAGTTAAATCATATTTTTCAGGGAAGGCCCTTCTGCAGGATTTGTGCACCAAGTCCCTTTGCAGAGCAGGTGATGTGTGTGCATCTTTTCAAGTATACGTTGTTGTGGATTTTGCATTCTTTCCTATCTCAGCCTTGATACTTTCCTTAGTCTGACAATGTTCAGAGCCAGCCTTCCAGAACCATCAGTTTAGTTTGTTTAAGAAGGGGAGAACTTGTCTTCTAGTTATTTCCACCAGAGCTGTTCAGTTTTGCATGGGATTACAAGAGTGTTGAGTTGAAGAGAATGCTTGGGCCACTGAGTACAGATCTATAGATCTCTTGTGTTTTAACCATAGCCACCTGACATGATCACTTGGAGTAGTTTATTCTCTATTTCAAATCTGATTATGTTTCTGATCTAGAAAATTCTCCTGAGGGCCACCAAATCACTTTTCTGATGCTTGCAAAGTATTAAACATTGAGCCAAATTATGTGTTGGCAAACTGATTAAAGCATAGGAAGTGAAAAGTGGATCTCTATCTGTACAGTATTTAGGGCTGGACATATATAGGAGTGCAATAATAAACTCTTGAGTACCCCAGGTCTTAGGGCTATAGAGTATATCTCATTTTGGGATTGCAGAGGCATTTGATGTGAAGCTGATGTGAAGCTGCTCAGTTCTACATCTCTAAGATGCTGCTGGACATGATGTAACAAATGTGTAGTTAAAACATGCTGCTCTCAAATAGTCCTGGGTAACCTGCTCCAGCTGACCCTGCTTAAGCTGGGAGGGTGGACTAAATATTCTCAAGATGACCCTTCCAACCAAAATAGTTTTGTGGTCCTTCTTCTAAAAAGATACAGGAAAGCAATTTGACAGCATCTATTTTAATGTGGGATGAATTGAGAGACATGCCTAAGAATTCCTGAAAATACTATATTAGATATCTAGCTCTGAGGCAAATACCACATGAGAGAAGTACACTGATTAAACTTAAATGTTTGAGGGACTGTTGTCTTTCAAGTCTTAACACTCAGATTTTGTTTTGTGAAGGAAGGGGCCTTGCACTTTAAGCATGTGTTGTTCTTAAGTCAGGATAAATTTGAGCTGCTAGTATTTCTGCAGAGCGAAAAACTGTTTTGGTTCTATTGTACTCTTAACCAAGTGGGTTTGTGGTTTTTTTTGGGTTTTTTTTTTTTTTTTTTTTTTGGGGGG
>VXBR01006743.1:1256280-1346066 GCA_013400215.1 Cisticola juncidis
TTTTTTTTTTTTAAATATGTTACTGGCTGCTACTTTGTAATTTATACTGCAGCCCTTAGGTAACTAAAGGATAGCAGAGAAACTGACTTATTAAACTGTGAAATATGTCTACTATACAAACACAACCAGCTGGTTTGAATAAGTGTATGATGTTACTTAGGAGGCAAACTTTCATTATATGTGTAATGATAGCAAAAGATCTGTTATAGATTTGTGGGTTAATGAAGTATGTGAATAATTCTATTACTAGGCTGCAACCCAGCAGAGCACTCAGTCCTCACTAAAGGTAACATTACAGTGGTTATGACACAGAAGAGTAGATAAAAGAGAGGTTGACTCATGCCTTCAGTCTATTTTTGAATCATACTTTGAATAATGCTCTACTTTTCTGTTAAAAATGACCAAATGTCTCTCTGGTGGAAATATTAAAGTCTATGCCTCCTTTAGTTTCAGTTTCCTTTCCAGATTTGATGATCTTATGTTATAATGAGGACATAGAGACCTGCATTAATTAGTGATAATAGAGGTACCTACTATCTTTGTGGAATGATAACTGAAATCAGAAACGCAGTCTTTTGATAGACTTTTTTGGGTCTCTTGACCTTTGTAAAAATAAATTTCCAGGGCTGCAATAGAAGATGGTAAGTCCAGGATTTTCCTTCCAAGGTTGTTACAATTTATGAGTATCCATCTCTAAAATGTTTTGTCTTTGAATCTGTTTGAGTTTCAGATAATTACTAGTATTTAAATGTAAGCTTTAAAGTCGCAAAGGAAGAAAACCTGGCTCTATGAGCCTTATTTCTTGTATAAGCTTTTCCTCTTTTGTCCATCTTTCCAAACTTTCTCATCCTGCCAGATAGACAATTGGTGCTAAACCCTGTTAAGAAGATTGATCCTCCTGAATGATTTCTCAACCCTGTTACAGAGGATAGTTTCAAAATGATTAGGAAGTGATGCCTAGATGGATATACATTAACTGATTAAAATATAGAACCTTACGATGAGAAATTTCACCAGAACAGCTGAGAACCATAGTCTACTTTCATGTGAAAATGCTCCAAGTAATCATGTAGTTTTGCAGTACTGAAAAATTAGAGTTGTAAGTTTAGTGATTTTTGGTATCTGGTTCTTTATAGGTGTTGATAACAGGTTTGGCTATGGCCCAGTTAAAGATAATAGAGAAGTCATTTCCTTTAGTGGATTTTTAAAATTATTTTTTCATTTCAATGTTAGAATTTATTCTCTATTTTACTCAGCATGAAAATCTTGGAAAGTGTTGAAAAGAGATGAAACATAATAGAAGAGCTATCCAACATGTGAAGACTTTCAGATATCAGCATAAATTTTGTAAGAGATAGAAAATTATAGCAAAAGTTAAGAAACCAGGACAATAAAATACATTGCACTCAAAGACTGAATAGAAACCACGAAACATTAACTGCTCATATCTAGGAATTGAAATGAACAGGAGTAGAAGCAGAAAAGAAACTGATAAGGCTAGCAATAGAAATGGACTGTGATAAAGGGTCTAAATACTGAGTGTAGTCGTCAGGTCCTTAAAGAAAATATACCTTATATTCCAGAAGTGACGTTGAACCAAAGTCATATAGAAATATTTTCTAACAAAGCAGCATGCAATATATTTTTCTACTGTATTTGCAACACTGCTTTTTAATTTCCTGTTTTGGGGTCTAGTTTTTAAATTACATTAATTCACATTTTGGAGACAATTTCTAAGAACTGAAAGAAAGCAGGAAAGTCTTACTAAAATATCTTTAGCAAACAACACACAGCAGGTGAGGATAATCCATCCATCCATTCATCATTTCAGTGCTATGTCTAATGGTATTGTCTAGCTTTTCAGGCTGCTTGACAAGTAAACCATATATCAACTTCCCAGCCTAGGCACTTTTAAAGAAAATTTTCCAACTCTGTAAGCAATATACATAGTGGAAAATCATCTGCTTCAATAACATTTCTGCCATATTTTTGGGTCACCAAGAGTTACAGAAAAGAACTAGAAACATGTTTTAGCTGTTATTTTGCAAGCAGACATTTAAAGAAAACCCCTTCACATGTGGGTGTTTTTCTTCACAGCGTTCTGAGGAAAATAGCACCTGAAAAGTAAATTATCCCCAAACTGAGGCTCAAGAAGTGACTAATTTTTGGGTTTATTTTCCATAGCACTGAGACCAATTGCCTACTAAATCTAAAGAGTAATTTCATGGTATCATTAGAAAAATTAAAGAACTACCACAAAGGTTATTTGAGTCTAAATATTTGCTGGTATTGATTATTGAAAGAAGATGAGCCCCACAAGAACTAGTTAGTGTCAATTGTATTGCTAAGGAAAGCAAAACTAACTCGGTTGTATGACCCAGAGATTTCACATCAGAAGTGCAAACTATAATTACAATAAAGCTCTATCTTTATAAAATTTCTAATCATTGTCTTAGTAAGAGCTTTGTAGATTCATTCTAAAATCTTTGTTTGTAACTTCTTATAACTGGAAACTGCTTACTTAGTGTTTAACATATAGAGATTTTAAGTGTGTGTAACCTCTTTTTGCAGCCTCTGTTCTTCGTCCTGGGAGAGGAAATGAGACCACTTTTCAGTCTTATTGGAAGGGAAATGTGCATGGCCTCGTGAGTCATTGTAAATGAACTGATTTTACACACTAAAAATTTTCCTAGCTAGAGATGAGGTTCATGTGGAGCTGAGTCTATCAATTTCCTGTTTTTGTAAAAGAAATCACATCAGTCTGTTACAAAAACAAGACTTGAAGTAGAGACCTTGCTCAAAAGCAGGATGGAACTGTATTTGTGATGAGTGTTTGTTCAACTTCCTTCTGAAAAATAACCAGTGATGAAAATCCCATGTTCTCTTTCAATATATAATTTTCCTTACTACTGAAGATTTTTCTTGTTATTGAAGAACTCTCTAAGGAAAAGCCTTCTGTATTCCGAATCACTGATCATTCTCACCACTCAGCTGTCCTACTGCCATTTGATCCCTCTGTTGCTGTGACCAGACTGGAAAGTGTACTAATCTTTGCTTGTAAGCTTTCAGCTGGGTAGTAGGAAGGTTGTTTCACACTTTAAAATTAGTTTTCTATTGTGTGTATGTATTTTAGCAGCTTGATGTTTGTGATTCACTGTATGTCCCTTGATTCCACAGTGTGGTATGGAATTTTGCCTCCATCCTTAGTAAATTATATCTTTTTCTGTGTGCCTTCTCCCAGAGTAATGGGAGGTTCAAATCCCAGTTGATTCTGCTGTCTGGTGTGTTTGCTGCTGCTTTCAGCATGCAGACTGAATGTGTGTACTCTCCTGTTAAAATGTGCTGAACAGTGCCAATAGCGGGACGGACTCAAAACCTTGCTTTGTGCATTCCCCCATTTGATAATGGACCAGTGGTAACTCTTCCTGGGCAACCCCATCATTCTATTTTACCCTATTTTGTGCTATTAACATGTTATGTTGAACAAGTGATAAAGGCAAAATATCTTCCTCCTACTGCATTTGCCCCTATACCAAACCTATAACTCTCTTGCAGAAAGAAATTAGATGAGTTAAACATTTTGTTTTTCGTGGTGCCCACCAGTCTTCTCCTTTTCTGTGTTTACAGCTTTTTTTTTAGAAGTTTTTGACAGTGTTTCCCCAACAATTAATATTTAACTGGTTTAAAATTTCTTGCTCTTAGACATTTTAACTACATTTTAAGGGAACCCCAAGTAATTTTTCTAATCTTCTGTATCCCTCTAGTCCTTTACTAATTTTCAAAAGCAAAATTGAATTTTACTCCTCTAACAGTTAGTCTTGTATTTTTAGTCTGAATTTCACCAGCACTGTGTAATCAGTTGAGAATCACTAGCCAATTCTATACCTTTTGTAATCTGGTTGTTGACCCTTACTGATGCTAGTTGTCAGCAAGTTTGATCTTTATGAGATATTTGGTAGAAGTTAAAGCTCATATATATAAATAAAATTTTTATATTCTTTTTGGTTTTGTCTGTAAATTACATTTGCTTGTCATTTCCTTTTTGCTTGTCACTGAGGAGTTTGTGAAATATTTTTCCTTTGTGTCTCATGCCTTTTGTGGATGATTTCATGTGATGCTTGTGACATTTTTCTTACAGAAGAGAGCAAGTTTTGTCCAAGGATTTGTATGTCTTCTCTAGTATACATTCAGACTACAAAATCCTGTGGTTGTGTGGTGCAGGATATCTGATAAGGTCTCAGTCTAGGAGCTGGAGAAGCTGGTAGTCTCACTAGAGGGCATGGTAACTTGTCATTCACCCCTTCAGTGCAGTAGAGTTCCAGTGGGTCTTACCTGGATGCAATAGAAAAGAAAAAAATTCTTTAGCAGAAAATAATATTTTTTGTGTATTTAAAAAAAAAAAAAGATAGAAAATGGAAAAAAGAGAACAAACTCTTTGAGATGAAGTCTTAGTTTAATTGATCCCACTGACTCCATTTGTTTAGTTCGATAGAACTCTTCACCTATTGATGCTCCCCAGGTAATCAACCAGCAGTAATATTAACTCTTCAATGCTTGCCAATACTAGTAGTACCTACTATTTTTCCAAGCCTGTGCTGCTTCAGATAATTCTGAACAGGCTCATTAATACTTGTGCAACTGTATAAGAAATCAAGGCTGAGAAAGTGATGGAAAAATCCTCCTTCAAAAACTTTTTAACTGCATTTATTTTGTCAAAAGTCACTTCAGTGACTTTGCATTAGCTGGCAGTATGGAGCTTTATTCATGCTAATTTGTGATTTGAAAATTTTAGCATGAAGTTCTGAATGTCATTTCCCACCACGTTCTCCTGGGGAAACTAGCTGCTCATGTGTTGGATACATGTGCTCCCTGCTGGGTAAAAGAATTAGCTGAAAGGCTGTGGGCAGAGAGGGGCTGTGGATGGAGTTAGATCCAACTGGAATTTGGTTACCCACAGTGTTCCACAGGGCTCAGTGTTGGGGCCAGTCTTGTTTAATATCTTATCAGTGTTCTGGATGAGAGGATTGAGCACACTGTCAGTAAGTTAAATTTGCAGATGAAATGAAATTGGGAGGGAGGAGTGTTGATCTGTTGGAAGGTAGGAGGGCTCTGCAGAAGGATCTGGACAGGCTGGATCGATGGCAGAGGCCAGTGGTATGGGGTGCAAAAAGGTGAAGTTCTGGGTCCAGAACTTTGGTCGCAACAATCCCCTGCAGTGCCACAGGCTGGGGGCAGAGCGTCTGGAAAGCTGCCCAGCAGAAAAGGAGCTGGGAGTGCTGGTCGACCCCACTGAACATGAGCCAGCTGTGCCCAGGTGGCCAAGAAGGCCGATGGCATCCTGGCCTGTGTCGGCAATGGTGTGGACAGCAGGAGCAGGGCAGTGATTGTCCCCCTGTACTCAGCACTGGTGAGGTCTCCTTAAGTGCTGTGTCCAGTTCTGGGCCCCTTGCTACAAGAAAGACACTGAGGTGGTGGGGAGGGCACTGGAGCACAAGTCCTGTGAGGAGTAACTGAGGGAGCTGGGTTTAGTCTGAAGAAAAGGAGGTTCAGGGGCAACTCATCACTCTTGACAATCACCTGAATGGAGGTTGCAACTAGGTGTGGGTCAGTCTCTTCTCTCAAGTAACAAGAAATATGATGAGAGAAAATGGCCTTAAGTGGTGTCAGAGGTTTAAAGCGGATATTAGTAAGAATTTCTTCATAGAAAGGGCTGTCAGACATTGCAAGAGGCTGTTCAGGGAAATATTTTAGTTCCCTTAGTTCCCTTACTCCTTTAGCACCATTCCTGCAGGCATTCAAACATGGTGTAGATGACACTTGGGGATATGGTTTAGTGGTGAAGATGGCAGAGTTAGGTTAATGGTCAGACTCAATTATCTTGGAGGTCTTTTCCAATCTAACTGACTCTATGATTCTATCATTTTATGCTTCTACTTCTCCAATATAAGTCAATGTTTTGCTTTATGAATTTTATATTTAAAATTATATATATTTAATAAGCAAAGCAGCCACTTTATCACTAAATAAGTACAGAAATATTTTCAGCACCCAGCCACTTATAAAAATCTAGCCAGAAAAAGAAGTGCATGATAAAATAAAAGTTTGATATAAGTTGAGCAGTATGAAATCCTAAGATATAACTTTCATTTGTTATATTTTGGATAGTTCTAGTGTTTGTAGCATCTCCAGAATGCAAAATTTGTCAAAGATAATCTGTTTATTGTAGAAGCTAACTGAGAAGGAAGAAGACAAAATCTGATGTGTGTGTGACTGCTGGTAGTTGGGGTTTTTTATCTTGGTATTGTGAAAGCTGCATTGTTTGCAACACCTCCTAATTCTGAAGTATTTTTTACAATTCATCTGTCATCAAAGTGAATATATTCTTGCCTTTTCCCAGTGCTTCAGCCAATGTAACATTTTCCCAAGAGAAGCAGTTTTGCTTTGAGGACCATCAAAGGATTCAGTGATTCTCTGGCAAGACTTTCTAAATGCATACAGAGCTGGAACTGAATATTCTTTCATATGAGAGAAAAATATACTTAAACACTAAGGAAAGGCTTAAGAGGAAAAGAGCTTATGGAGGTAATGTTTGCATGCAGCAGAAATGGCTAAAGCAGTGGCAGCTTTGTGTAGCAATTTTTTAAACTACGCCCGACCTAGATGAGTAGCACAATTGGTGCTAATTGTTTCTGCAGTAGAGACCTGGCTCTTAATTTATTGGTGGAGAAAAAATTGCCAGGCACCTTTACTTTTGCCACAAGCCCTGTGGAGACTAGTGCAAATCCAAAGTTCTGCCTGTCTTTGGGGGAAATCAGGGAATGTTCTGTTCTCTGATACTGCCAAGCAGTATTATTCAAACTTCATCCTGCTGTTGAGCTCAGCAGGCACGTGGTGCTTTGGGAGTGCAGTGGGGATGGGCAAGTGGCTACTCCTCTCTGGGGAATACTAGGATGCTGGAAGGGGGATAGCAATTAAGTGAATGTTTTTAGTCTTGTAGTGGTAGCATTGCCTATGCTGCTCTACCAAAATCACTAACACTCCTTTTTTCTCAGAGGTATATAACCAAAGGGATGAGTATGTCTGTTTAAGAATTGTAACTAGACAAAAAGAAATGCTGGTTGTGTAATTTTTATCATGTGGATAAAGTAGAGGGCATCTGGTCTTTTAATATAGAGTTACACTGTAAAGCAATGAGATTCTACACTGACTTTTAAATCGAATCGTTGCAAGAGTTTTTCTTAAAATAAAGATAATTCTGTCTCATTATTTCATTGGCCTCTGTCATCAAAATTTCTCACAAGCACCATGAAGGTAGTTCTAACATGTGTGACTTCAGTACTTGCAGAAGAACCAACTTCCCACAACTGTGATTTCAGTCAGAGAAATGCAAAATTTATAGTTACTGCCTCCTGGTATCTTTTGGCTGGAGCTCAGGGGTAGTATAAAAAGTGGGTATATCAGCCTGCCAGGTGGGGCACATTAGTGTGCATATGTAAAAAAACTGCTATAAAAGAAATGGTGAGGACACGAGTTGTAAAGTTGTGATTGTGAAGATTTTAATTTAGCTCTTTGTCTGGATCAAGTTTATAGTTGTATTCCACTGCCAGGCTGTAGGGCTGATTTTTTGGTTTGGTTTTGGGGTTCTTACTTTGCTTTGGTATTTTTTTTTTTCCTCCAAAAATTTGGGATAGACTGTTGTTGGGATTTGGTACTTTTTAAAAAATAATAACATCAGGCATAACAAGATCCCTTTGTCTCGCCCCCTTCCCCCATCCCTTTATCCCCCCTCCCTTTATTCTCCTGGGTTGTGTACTTTTCTGACAAAGAGACAAATTAAAAGAAGTAGCTAAAAGTAATTTTTAAAGAGAAGCATATAGACTATATAGTAATTAAATATTAGTTAAATCTTGGGGGCAAAAAGTGTTTATTTGGTGTATTTTGCTCTATAGTTCAACATAGATGCTCCACCACTGCAATGGTTTGAACCCTTTAGAAAGGACTTAACAAATGAGGAATAAAAAACTATTATCACTTCATTTCTCTTCAGTTCTACAAGGCTAAAATAAATAAAATAAACAAAATTATTCCTTGTTTATTTTGCCTTTGAATAGGAATAAAATAAACAAATAAACAAGTTAACAATTATTTCAGTTGTTCCAAACATTCAATTGTACAGAAAATATTTATAAATCACTGCAGTTTTGTTTTTGAGCTTTGACTGAATTTAACCTTGTTTAAAAGAACAGAAGGGGAAAAACAACCTTAACCCACTCCTCTTGATTTCTTCTTGATTTCTTCTGTCCCCACAGCCTATTTCCTGTAATGCTGCTGTTCGGGCTGTATTTTAAGCTTGAGCCTGTGGAGATGCCATTCAAACTTAGTGTTTACCAGTGGTTACCACAGGGTGAGTTTTCCTATGCTTGTCTCAAATACCTCTCAGCATGAGTAAATTAGAATGGTGAAACTAGAGTTCATCTTGAAAGGTAAATCTGGCAATTTATGTGAAAGTTTCTTAGTGTTTTTTTGTTTTTTGATTGGCTTAGGGTATTTCATATGATCAAACAGGAAAATCTTTCTCAGTAGAAATAATTTGCAGAGTTTTGCAGAAGCATGAGGTGCATTTTAGCTGAGATTATCCAGCTGAGAAAAAAGAACAGCTCTGTTTATTTGAATCTGGTCATTTGTTTGAACACAATCTCCTTTTATTATCTGCTGTAATTTTTATGGGCATATTTAATTTATTTACAAAATTAAGTACTTTCATTATCTCCTGATTTTCGTATGGAAAATGTTTCTTTCACTGAAAACTGAATTTGCTGCTCATGGATAGATTGGTGAAGATAATATACTATGCTTATGAAGGGAAATATTGAGACTATAAATCTGGAAAAAGCTTAAACCTATCTATTTCCTCACTGACTTCTGAGAGGACCTGTTTTAGATTGCATTAGGATTCATTCTTTCAGTAAGGTGGCTGAATACTTTAAAATTTTTATTGGCCTGAAAAAAAGTTTGAATGCTTCTTAATTTTGATAAAAGTTTATCTCCAGATTTCAAAGTTTAAATATAAAGTAGACTTTCTTTATCACTTTGTCAAACAGCAGAAAATATATATCTTCTAAGCACAAAATTTATATTTCTATACTGTCATGCAATTAAGGCACTTAAATAGCTAAATGGCTTTGGAGTGTATAAGATATCATGCACTTGTGCTTCAGTTTCAGTCATGGCATTATAGGAACAATGGTATAGAAGCTTTTTTGTAAGGAGATATAAAGTTATTTAGTTTAAAGTATGTTTCCAAACCAATACACTGTCTTTCCGGGATACATTAAATTTTATAAATTGTAAGAGGAAGTTTGCAGTAATAGTCTACCCTTAGAACTGCCTGCTTTAGTAGATATTCTACTCTGATCCTAGCATAATGTTTTTCTCCAAAACTGTGTAGAGGTTATTGTGACCTGATTGTGACCTGAAAATTGTGACCTGAAAGCTCAGGGCTTTGTCTAATTTCAGATCACTTTGGGCTGTGTTCCTGGCAAGGGGATCATCACCAAATAGGCCAGACCGTGTCATCTTCCAAACAGTGCAGATTGCAGGGCATTTTCTTGGGGAACCTTTCCAGTTGTGCGTTTCCTCTTATTTACTCCTATAGCAGGAAACGAAGGTAGAGAGTAATTCCCTCTTTTCCTTTATGTCAGAAGGTTTTCTTAACCTGGGAGTAGTTCTCTGGTCATTAGTTGGCTTAGTATATATTCTGGCATGGCGAGGAGTCTGTATGTAGACTTGCAGACATTTTGGCTGTATGTTATGGGTTATGGGTTATTTATGTCTTAGCAAGCACAGCAGTTGCTTGACACAAATATTTGAGTAGTGCTTTCTAGAAATGGAGGGTTCAAGATGAATTTGGTTTATTGACAGAACTTTGCTTTGCTTCTGTCACATGCAGATTTCTTTCAAGTACAAAAGTATGCTTTTATTTCATCAGGAAGTGCTCTTTGTTTCTGTACCAGAACAGATTAAGATATTAAAAGTAGCTCAGTAAATTGATGAAAACAAATAGTGTTTTTTATTTTCTGTTGATAAATTTTGGTCTAAATTAGGATCAAAATTAGAAATAATTATCACAACAATGAAAATTGAGAGCAACAGATAACTCATTACTTAAAATTCTGTTTCACAAATCAGACCCTGTGTGTTCAAAGGCACTAATTGCCACATTTCAGTGTTATTTGACTGTAAAATCTGTTTAGAGTTGCAATCATGGTAACAGTATCTGGAGAGATAGTTATGAATTAAGAAGAAAAGGGAAAATTATGCATATTTTGGAGTCCAAGCAACACACAGCACATAAAATTATGTGGGTCTGAAGTGGGACTGCAAGCTCCTGCCTTCTCCAGTATTCCACAGTCTCCATCAAATGTGTAAGGCACTTCTAAAGGATTGCTCAACAAAATAGTCCTGTGGGTGAGTAGACAGATGGCACAAGTGTAACAGAGTTACACTTGGAACAGAGCAGTGGTTCTGCAGTGATGTATGTGGTTGATCCACCAACCACTGTCACCTCTCTTCGGAGGGACAGAGACATCTTTATCTTGGCTAGGAATGGCTGGGATATATAAGACCCCAATTTGTTTTCCAGCTCCAAAAGAAGGTCACGTGTCCTTGCAATGAAATTGTATTATGGGCTTTTAACTGAGTTAACTCTGGGTGTTCCCATTTAAGACTCTGATGGGTACTTCAGTTGTAGACCAATGACAAATCTTTATTTTCTAACAAATTTATATTGGGTTTTTCCCCAAACTACAACAGCCATATAGATACTTTGTCAGGAGGGACTTTTTTTAAAAAAAAAAGTCCATTTTTGTGATCAAATGTTATTAAAACTTACGTTTCTCTCCAACTTCTTTGTGTCCTAATAGTATCTTTTACAGGAGCATCAAAATTATAAAACAGGAATATTCATTCTCATAGAAGGAGTTAGGGGCCAGAGACAAAGCATAAAATGAAATTAAAATAGTATAATTTTTATTATATAATAGTAATTTATAATAAGAAGGATAAACCCTTTTTGTCAAAATTTTGTGTTTTAAATTGAACAACTTGGCTATGTGATTGCACAAACTGGACATAAGTTACAATTTTTTTGTGTTCTTAGCAATGGAAAAGAATATTGCAGGGTACTCAGTAGAAAGAGAGGAATTTAAAGTTCCTACAGGGAAAAAATAAACCCATCTCTCTTTGCAGATAAACTTAGAATTAATTTCACAGTGCCCCTTGTGTATAACATTGATCCTCAGAGAAACAAAAGGTAGAACCTGGCCATAAAACTTTTCTCCTTCCTCTCTCTTTCTGATTTTGGTGTCTAATTGCAGCTGCTCTGCAATTAGAAAAGTGAAACAAAGAAGTGATTTGTTGAAATATGAGCTAGTTCTGGCCTAGGTTAACTTAAGTCAGATCTGTCTACAAGGAATCCTGTTTTCAGTAACCAAAGTGTGGTTTAAACTGCAGTGCAAAACTTACACATTTTACTGCTGCTTTTATCACAGCCAAGAAAGGTATGTCCCTGCTCACCTTTAGCTTTAGTTCTTAAAGCAGGGAATGTAAAGTCAGACAACAGAGGGTGCTCTTTAACCTTTTCTTCACGCTTGCTTGCCCAAGGTGTGTGAGAGTGCTGGAGTGGAGCAGCTGTGAGGCTTCTCTACACCACCTCCAGAAGAGTCAAGCTACCTATCACTGCTGCCTCTGGGAGGAGGGAAAGGAGATCAGTAATCATTTCTCAGGAAACTTTTAATCCTCTCTGTTAATCCTATCCAGGCCTTATCCCTCTAGTGGTGATGGCAGCAGCAAGCCTGGTCTCCTAACTCCTGTCTTTTCTTCTTATAGTTTCATCTTCTTATTTCTGGAGTAATATGATTATGTTGCAAAAAAGTCTCACTAGCTTTGGCTCAAATTTTCTTGAATTGTAATCCTGGGTTTTTATTTGATTTGCAATGAATAGGACGAAATTTTTCCCTGCTGGTCTCACTTTCTCTATTGTGTGAGATAATACTGACTACCTGCACTAGCTTTGCTGTAAATCTGTGCAAAATATTTTATACTGCCTTATGGAAACACTGGGACTTGGATCTCATCTAAATATCGAAATGTTTTTCTGTTAAAAAGACCCTTAACTATAAGGTAAATGCTGGTTGTTTACTGAAGAAAACTGTGTCTAAAATGGAGTAAAACATTCTATTCCAAGATTGGTGAGGCAGAAGTTTTATTATCCGTGTGTTTTCTACAAAACCTTATATTGCAAAACAATGTCAGCTGGAGTTTGATTGGTAGGGGAAATTCATACAGATGAAACCACAGATTGTTTTTTTGCAGGTTAATAGCAAAAGTGATTTTAATTTAAATCCTATGCAAGTTCAGTCACATAAGGAGCTTGGCTTGATTTCCAGGTTATATTCTGTAGCCTCTTTACAAAACTTGTACTAATTTTTCATGTTTAATGAACATATGCTTCTACAGCGTTTTGAGACTATGTGGCCTCCATCTGGTGGCTAATTGAACACCTGAAATATCTTGTTACTTGATAATTAATGATCCTTTGTAGGCTAGTCAATGCAATATCTGACTGACAGAATGTGAGTTCAAAGAGAAAGGAGGATAGATTTTTGGTAAATAACTTACTATTTATGTGACTCTTCTGTGGGAGTGACATTACCACATGAATGAATTCTTGCCATTTAACTGATTTTCAAGTCAAGAGTGACATGGAGCCTGATAAAAATAAAATCATGTGCAAATGGAGAACACTGAAATGCATATTGGAAGGATATCTTTTGGAGCTAGAGAAGTGTTCTGATAACAGATAAAAAAATTAGTGTATCTTAAACAGGCCAGGATATATAAACTAAAGAATGGTGTTAGATTTGTTCTGTTGTGAAATATGAATGTCTATGGAATTTAAGTCAGTAAATAAAAATAAATATATCTATATCTATTTCTTACTTTGATTTTTTGTGTTCTCAAGTTTCAACTCCTTAGTCTGACAGTAAAACAGGAGTTAAATTTATTACCCTTTTTTATAATGTGTTTAGGAGTGAATGATTTAGACTGATAGTACAGATTACACCAAAAGGCTGAGTAATTGTTTATTTAAAAGTACCTCTTACAAGAAAGCAGTGGGCAAAGTACTGGGAGAATTTCCATTCAAGAAAGGGAATGAAATCTTGCGATTTCAATGAGGATTAACTGGGCAAGCTTTGGACCCTTTCCCTGCTCTTCTTGTCATCCCATTCACTCACTTTTATTTTCACTTGGTTCCAGAATTTTTCCTTTTTTTATCTTTAAGATTTCATTCCTGTAGCTTTTTCTCCTCTTTCTTTATTTACATATCTTCCCTGATTTCAAGATTTGAATTGGAGTAGTTTTGGCAAGTTTGGTCCTTTTCACTGCTCCTCATTTTATCCGAGTCCATTAGGTTGTAATCATTCTGTTTCCAAATTTTCTTGTTTTGTTCAATTGCATTTTATTTGATCATATCTCCTTTCCAGAGTGTTTTTAGACTTCGTTCTCTGATTTCAAGATTCCATTCCCTTTTCTGAAAGGAAGAATCATTCCTTTACCCTTCTTTATAATGTGTTTAGGAGTGAATGATTTAGACTGATAGTACAGATTACAGCAAAAGCCTGAGTAATTGTTTATTTAAATGAACATCTTACAAGAAAGCAGTGGGGAAACTAGATTTCTGCTACTGTGTTGTCTTTGAGCTTTTGAATTCTGCATAAATCTTCACATCTGTCAGAATCAGAAGCAGGAAATACTGCACATAAATAATTCTCACTTGAATGGTAGCACAGTCAAAATGACAAATTTCCTCTAAATTTTTTAGTCAAGTGTTTTGGATTTTTGAAATAATGCAATTTTTTTCTCATGGCTATTCAGTATTTTCTGAGAGGTCAGTTGCCCTGTCCTCCAAGCATATGCATCAAGGGGACAAGTAGAGAAACTCACTGTTAGATAAGCTAAATGTTTTTCAGCCAAATCAGTAATGTAAAATAGTAGCCAAATGTGGCATAGACATTCATTAAAGTGTAGAATAATAAATACATATAAAATAGATATTCATTTTACAGGCTGCAGGAGGTGTTTGCAGCATTCAGTTGCCAGCCATCACCATGTTATATTTGTCTGTCTGACCTTGTTTATGAAGAATATACAAACCGCGACAAAAAAGTTCTTGTCAGCATTTGTTAGCACAGCTGTCTCATCAGTAGAAGAAAGAAAAGTAAGACTGGAGTCAGCACAGAGGAGGACACAAGCATCAACTCCAGGTAACTCTTTACTGGAAATGCTCTGGATGATTTATTTTACAGAGCAGCTGGTATCTTTATCAGGAGTTTTCTGTAGCCAAGATAATTTTTTTTCACTAACTAGTGGGAGTCAGGCTTTATTTTACAGGTGTGATTTGTTGCCCAGTGCCGTCACTGCTTGTGTTATGGTTTAACTTTGGCCAGGGAATAGAGAATGACTTGTCTGTTTCCAGCAGCTTAAGACTGTAGCCCATTTTTGGATGGTGTTCTCAGTGAGATGCTAGGCTCTCTGAGGATGGCTCCTGGAGGATTTTGGCCTTTTTGGGCTGGGGGCAAGAGGCAGTGTCTAAGAAAACACTCAGTTTGAGAATTACAGATTTTGCTTGTTTCTCCAATTGATGTTTTTTCATTTGAAACAAAAAATTATTTTAAGAACAGAATGAAAGCATGTGAGAGTGACCATAATACCCTGGTTACATGATAAGATACCCAGGTTCTTTATTCACAAGGATATTTATGGTTATCTCTGCAGCTTTGAATGATTTTAGTAAAGTTGCTCACTGCAGGATAATCTAAAGGGCTGTTTGTTTTGGGGAGTAGAGGCTAATTTGAAATTTAGTCTTAGCATATGTTTAAAGAATATAAAGTTTCAAAAATAACTGATTTGTATGAGAAATTTAAGAATTTTTCCTTTTGGTTTTATCCTAACTAATTTTCATTGATTTTCAGTTCTGAGACCAAACTAATAAGTTTTATACACATATATTGTTACCTGTGAGCAGATATCTCTACAAACTGGGTATAGTGCACAGTGCATTTCTGTAGCAGAGGTACTCAGGGCACAAATTCTTAAGGTGACAAATTCTATGTCTATAAGGTCAATTCCAAACGTATCAACAGAGATGAGCTGTGAGAAGATACCTGATGACATTAAGAGATTAATATATCTCACTGTGAGATAATGTTAACTGATGTTAATGGTTAGCATCTCACACATAGTTAAGAGCAGTAAAGGACTTTGCCCACTTTGCTGGATCCACAGGTGGTGCTATCTTTCTGCTCATCCTTTCTTTCTCTTCAGTTCTTTTCCTTATGTATTTTCTTAAGAGTTATTTTTATGTTTTCATTTTGCTGTATTACTGTAGACAAAAATAACCAAAATGGCTACATACCTGATTTCCATTGCAACCTAATTGTTCTAAAATAAACCCTACATATGTGTGTGTACATACACATAAATGTATAAAGATAGAGAAAATATTTATTTATAATACATTATATATATTTATATTCTAAGATATATAATATATTAATATGTATTTTTATATATGCACACAAATATTTATAACCAGCAATTATTCAGTGACATTTCACTCTAAGCTAACCTGAGGAATCTGCTAACAAGTACCTGGGTTACCCTAGCTCTCTGGGGTGGGTTGTAACACACATCCATGCAAGGCTCCAAAAGATTAAATATTAGCTTTGCCTTGCAAGTCTTTCAGTGTGGCCACTGGACTGAGAGACACCAACTCTGTCTCTTATCCCAGATGCACAACTATGGCCAACTTGAAACTGAAGGCTTTAAAGTAAACTAAAAGTTGTCTTTAACATCACCGTGCATGAATAATTGCCATTTGTATTCAGCAACATTCAACACTTCAAGTAGGCTTTTAGAAGTAGACAACCCTGAATAAATTTGCATTCACACAGGGAAGCTGGTATTTACAAATTGTTTTAGTAAAAAGATGTAGAATAGCATTAATTTGACAAAGGAATGGCAGCATGCCTTAGAAAAAATGTATGGTTTATTCAGGCATCTCTATGTAAGAATGCATGCATTTGTCCTCATTCAGCCCTCCCCCTCTTCTCCCTGAAGACATACACAGAAAGATTGTTACCATGGTAATGTGAAAAATAAATTAACAAACAGGAATCTTAGTTTCTAAATCTTGACACGCTCCCCTTCCAACCTCCAATTAGAGATTAAAAACTTTATTCCTGTATGCAGATCTGATTTACACAAGGAGCACCATCTTCATGTTCCAGTTTTTGTCCTTCGCATTTTTCATCAGTGTCACAATCCCTCACTAGCTACTTTGGTGTAAATTGCTCTGTTTTCAAGTACAGACTCTTCATACTATGCATATAGTGTCTAGCACAGTGGGACTTCATTGTTTTTGGATGGATACTGCTGTAGCACATGTAGAAAATGGGTTTGAGGTATTTTTTTAATGCAGTCAATTTATTTTGATCTTTCAAATGTCAGCCCTTGCCATAGGGGTTCAGTGATACTTGAGAAAATATAGGACAACTCTAATGCAAATAATTGAATAAATTGAATATCTTATCACATAGATGCCTTCTTAATTCTTGGGTATAATGGGTTGGACTCATTACTGTATTCCTGAGTGGATGATTAAAGAAAAAACAAAAAGTTGACAAACAATCAAAATGAACTGGAATACAATTAATTTTGGATCTCCCCTTCCTGTAGCTCTGTAGCATAGTTAATGCTTTCTGAATGCCAACAGAAATCGTCCCTGCTGAGAGTGAAATTGGTGGCAAATGTAAAATACATGATGTATTTTATTTCTTTTTTTCTTTCTTTGCTTATATGCTGTAATAAAGTTTGTTTTATCTGATGCAGTTTTGTGACTGTATGCAATGAAGGCACTAATGGAAAATGTAAGTGATAGTGGTGCCTTAGGAAGTGTTTTATTTACCCTGGTTGTAAAGACATATTTCATAACTATGTTCTTAAATATTAAAAGATTAATTGTTGCATGCTAAGGAAATATGCACTGATAAAGTACATAAAACTACTGCAAATCAACTATGCTCAATATAAAGTACATCTGTCATGGAAACTGAATCAATTTATCCTGCTCCCTCAACACCCAAATGGATCCAAGAATTATGAAAGCAAAATTGTCTTTTGAAAGTAGTGTAATTAGGAGACACTTTCACTTTTTTGAACTTTTTTGTCCAGTTTGAATGCCCTATTAGAACCAGGTTTGACAAGGTTTTCAGCATTTTCTGAAGATGGGATACACATACGTGCTCTCAAAATGTTCATTGAACTGACCAAAATGACTAGTTCAGTTTAAAATGTAAAGGCCTTGGCTTTGCACTTTAATTGAAGTTAAGCCAAATACCAATAGGAAGTGAATGAAGTTTTTCTGAACAAAGTATTTTGACTGACTTGCCAATTCCTCTTTCAGCCTATCAGAGCACAATGCTGTAAAATTATTGAAGCCTGAAGCTTTTTCATTTGAAAATAAGCTTGAGTACTTAATGCAAAAATCTATGCACTTCATTCATGGTAGGAATGAATTCCCCGCAAGAAGACTTAGGAATTGTACAAAAAGAAGGAAATAAGAAAAATAACTCAAATTTAATGTAGAGCATAGCACAGAGGTGTTTAACAACAGTTAGCTTTCTACTTTAAATAGTCAGTGCAATGAGGATTTCCAAGACTTCCTTGAGAGGCAGGGCAAAAAATGAACCCAGAACATGAAAAAAAACCCAAACCCTAAACACAAGAAAGGTAAATATCTATTAAGAGGTGAAAATCTGACACTGGTGTGATTTCTCAGCTGAGTGTAATGCAAAGAAAATTAATACTCTTAAGCTCTTCTATGTTTTATGAAACTTACAATAGCAGAAAGAAAAAAAAAGTTTAAAAATTGCTAAGCATTAAAAATGTAGACTCCAAATGAATGTGAATGATAGTAGCAGTAGATGTTTTGTTTCTGCTCTACAGCCAGTTCTGATGTCTGAAGTTTTTAACTGCAGCTTTTAGAAGTAATTTGCACTTTAATTTTTCTTCCCTTCTTTAAATGGGACACAGTACTGTTTTTCACAAGAACAACTGAAAAACCACTGCTAGAGGGTAGATTTTTACAATGGTTACATTACAATTCTTTTTTTGTCTTAGCTGAATGGTGTTCAGCATTTTATGTACCTGTCTTGTGAGGCTGCATTTTGGAGGGTATTTTCCTTTCTGTAAAATTATTCCATTTCCTATCATTCCCACCTTTTCCATTCAACTTCCATTCCTGTTTCAATTTTCCCTGGAAAATGAGTTTTTAAAAATACTTTCCAGACTTGTTTTACTTTGGAAACCTTAGGCTTGCAATGAACGATCTAAATTTTTACAGATAAATTTAAGGAGACTGGTGGGAATATAAGTTGTATTCTGTATCTGAATGCAGCACATTGTGCTGGGTCATATAAGATGTTAAATGTAGTTGAAGGGATACCTGCCCTGTAAGCATCCAGGCTGGACTACTGAAATCTGCTTTAAAATTAAACTGGATATGTCACAGTTTGCTGTTTTGAAAAGAAACAACCATTTTTCTTGGCAAGACATGGGTTTGTGAGCCACCTACATGGGTCTTCCTCTGCCCACCTTGCTCTCTCCTCTGGATGTTTCTCCTTTTGGGCTGTCCAGGTGTTTCCTGGGGATAATCTTCAGCTGGGTCAGGTACAGATTTTTCTACTGTAACTGTGATAGCCCTGGAGAACTGTATTCCACAAGAATAACATCCACAGTTTGAGAGTGTAAGAGGAAGGGGCTTTTGCAAGCATTGTATTTCTGTAATGGACTTTTCTGATGGATAAAATGAAGGGAACCATTTCTCTTATCTGCTCCACACTAAACTCAAGGCCTCTTTGGCCTAGTATATAGTGCTAAGGTTTGGTTGGCCTGGTTGTGTTCAGTCAAAGGTTGGACTTGATGAGATTAAAGGTCATTTCCAAAGTTAAGGATTCTATGATTCCAAAGAAATAATGCTAATTTTGTGGTGAATATTCTCATATATTTAACAAACCAATCTTGGAAACCAACAACAGTCCCAAGAAGTATTTGTAGATCAGAGCACCACAGGCTTAAACTTTGATTATCAAACATGTGAAAGTTTGCATTGTCACATAATTGTGCAGCATTATTGGACTATATTCGAGTACTTTGAGTTATACCAGCTAAAGAATCTACCAGCATTCTAGTAGATTAAGAGAAAGACTTATTTAGAGCAGGGAAAGGGCATTGTATGAGCAATCATTTTTCTGCAGGGAACATGTACCAAGAGATAAATTACACTGCCACGTTTGATGTTTTTTGATAGTTGATGTTTTTCTTAAAGGATATAAATATACATTCATGTATAATTTAATGTTCTTATGGTTAAGTGCTTGAATTAGCTCTTCTGGAAGTGGAAAGATGGGAAGAACAAGTTTACTTAATTAGACATTTTATTCAAGGAGGGGTGTATGTGAGAGCAGTGACAATATGTTGCTTTAGAAAATTTAGAGCTGTAGATGTTACCAGCATGTAGCAGTGTAGGTGGGAAAATGAACTTGTGTATATTTGCTTTGCTGTCTCAGCATTCTATCAGAGAAATTAATAATTCATTATATCTGACAAATGGAAGGCTCTCTTTTCAGATCCCACTGTTTTATTTAAACTTCAGGTACAGTCCAGGTCTTAATTTTTGGTGTTAGAAGAACAGTACAATTCTTGGAGTTTTGGCAGCTCTCAGGTTTAATACTGTTTCTATAAAGTATTGGGGTTGGCTTATGAATATGGCCAGTGAAATAAATCGTTCTTTCTCTCAGCAGACACTAGCACAAGTGATGCTTCTGCCTTGATAGTCAATGGGTGTGTTTTTTCCCCCTCTCTCTCTCTTCAAAGTGCCATTCTGGCAGGCACTATTATTTGCCATCATTGTCACCTCTGAAACAATGGCTGTCTTCTGTCCCGCAAGGCTCTGAGAAAAAAATACCTGAAACAAACTCAAAAAGATTGCTGATGTGAATTCTTTATCTTCTGAATTATTTGATGAAGTTCACATATGGAATTCTGTTTCATCTTCATTTTACTGTATCTGATTTTGAATTAAGCAGCTGTCATAAAGCGGGAGTGGAAGAAAAACAGGATAATAATTTAACATTAAAGATAGCAACATAAATTAAGACAACAGAATGCTCATGACTTTTTTTCAGTGATTGCTGCCATTGATGCCAAAAATTACTGTTGCAAAAAGATATCTTTTGTCACAGAAAGATAAACACATAAAAGATTAACAAAGTAAAAAATTGAAAAATTATCTGTCATGAAAAATTTATGAAAAAAAAAATTTAAAAGCCATAGTTGCATATTTGGAGTGTTGATGTCCTTGTCTCTACAGTTGTTGTGTTCAACTGAATGAGCTTTATTATTCTGAGCTTTAAACTCACAGTGGAAGCTTGGATAACATTAGGATTTGATTTTTAACAATTACAGGATGATAAACTGTACAGACTTGAAAAAAATGTTTGAGTAAATTTGAATTTTGAAAGAAGATATTCAGCTCTGTATCTAAACTGTGGATACCTTAATCCTAGTTCTATACTCACTTGTGATTAACAAGGCACATGCAAGAATTTAGTTGTGGGCATCCTTACCATGAAAGGTGCAGATTTTGATGCCTTTAAGGATTCTTTGGAACCATTTTAAATGTAAGACCTTAAAAAATGTGCAACTTGTTAATTTTCATTGTATTGTGTGATAATTTTAATACTATCATAAAGGAGAGGTTGTCTATTGGAGTCTATTTCCATTACATTTTCAGATCGGTACTCAGTTTCTGTTCAGGGAGAATATTTATATGTGTAAATATATGTAGTGTGGTCAAAATGGAATATAAAGGATTACCAAATGGTTTTGATACATTTTATTTAGATGATTGAGATTATGCTTTATTAATGGCTCCCACTCTATGAGAAAAATAATGCCTTTAAGGGTGATATACTTCATTACAAATTTTGTATAGAGTGACTAGAGGTACAAATAATTTTCTTTTTAGTTGACATTGACAGGCATTAAAGGCAAAAATTTAGTGCAGGATTACGGAATAAATTGTTGATTCTTTGAGGTTTTTCATGTTCAGTCAGTTTGAGGATAATTAGTTACTCATACCAATTAGAGAGAAAATTACTAAAGATACATAATATTTTTATTGTGGAATAACCTTATGGTTTCTGTGTTTGGTTTTGTTGTTTTGTTTGTTTGGAGTTTTTTTAAGGAGAATTCCTTAACTGCTCGGGTTAGGAACCAAATAATAATGCATCATATCCTTAAAGAATAACATTAAATATATTAAAAAGTTCTGAAATGCTTCATTTAAGTTACACAAATCACATGTGTACCCTGAGACCTCCATCTAAGTGGAATGAAAAGTCTTTTCAAACATGCCTGTTGAATGGTATAAATTGATATTAAACACCTGTTTCTCCTTTGATGCTCTGAGTCCAGGTTTTGAATATATGAGACAGAACTTGTTTTATTCCTGTCCCACTGTCAGTGACTGTAATAACTGCCTATGCTGCATGTGGTGCAGCGTGACTAGGTAGGGAAATGAGAGCGGGGGTGAGGAAACTAATGCTATATTGTCCTTGAAATTATCTAGTACTATATGAAATTCAAAACAACATAAATATTAAAATAGCATTAGTCTCACTTATAGGGAATAAATAATGTTACATTTCAAAGCAATTTTTTCCTGTCATTTTCTCTGTCATGTATTGCTAATTAAAGATTAGATGAGAGAGCTCCCTTGAGGTAATACATGGGTTTAATCTGTTTGAAAAAGATTTGCTTTGGATGTCCATTGACCTTTCCACATTTAAATGTTTTATGTGCTTGCTGGGGCCTTGACTCGTTGATTTGCAGTCTCATGTTCAGGTGAATAGGTATTGTTGTTTTGAACTGTGATGGCCCCATTATCCTTTAATTGTTTATAAGGAGAACCAGTTGTCTTTTCTTTCAAGCAACTGTTCCTTATCCAGTAAAAGAAACAGAAACACATCAGCTAAGTTGCTCACAAAGGCAAGGTCACAGTTGAATACAAAATACATTACTTTTTGAAGAATAGAAAGTTTAATTTAAACAGTGTTACACAATGAACAAACCCCATTATTTACCAAGTATCAAGCTGTTATGTTGAATGCAGAAAGTTAGGCCAAGTGCTAGATAAATTTCAAAAAAAGAAATGATAAATGACTGTTGTAGGAAAGCAGGAGAGCTAAGATAAGAAAACCAAAAGAAGTGGACTTGGTGGACAAAGCAATTTTTTCCATTTAGTAATATTATATTTATGAATAAACGTCTCCCAGGAACTGAACTGAACACTGGTGCAAAATTTGAAATTAAGTTCTCTTCATGAACAATTTGTGGAAATTTGATGTCAGCCTCTAAATTTTATATCCCTTTTTTATTCTAATCTACAGTAAAGATTAGAAATGAAATGAAAAATAATGACTTTAAATAACGATCATATCACCCAATGATATTTCTGATTCATTGAGGCCATTTCCACAATCCTTATATAGCTTTTAGTTTGGCAACTCTCTATCTAAAATGAAAACTGTCTTTCTTTAGAACCTTGGAAACTGAATTTTCATAACTCGTTAATGCAGTGGATTAGACATATATTATTAATGAATTTATTTTTGTGATGTATTTATTAAAGAACTTAATTTCTTTCTGGTCAAGTTGGAGTCTGCTCTCTGCTGCCTCTGAAGTTTCATTACTACTGGAGATAATTAGGAATTCTTTGGCAGGTAACAGTACTGTAACTAATTGTGGGATTGCATTTTGTTGAAATGGTGTGCTCTGGCTCACCCCTTGAAAGTGTANGGAACACCCACACCCCTAGGACCCCGGGGGGCTCCTGGGGAACCCTCCCCGGGTCCCCCCCAAAATTTACACTGCAACGACTAATTTTGTTTTACAGTACTTTGCACTTTGACATTCACTTAAACTAGCTTTGAATATCTGTCACCTTATTAGATAGTATTTAATCTACTTTGCTAGGAGAGATACTTTGCTCAAATAGCTGAACAACAGCAGTTGAGTGTAGACAAAAGGTCTATAATGAAAGGAAATGTCTAATGGAAATGCACATCACTCAGCATGTCAAGGAGGTATGAATGCATGAAGAATATTGCTAAGGTGAAATATACTTGTATAAGCTTTTTTTAGTTATGAGAGTCACAGTTCTGAGTCACATAGGAAATTTAAAGAAAATTATCTTTATAATTCTGTCTTTGATCTTCTTATTTTTAATCCAGTATTCTGTGTTGTCTTGCTCCCAAGGAGAATGCATGTGTGAAATATGAAATGAGGTGCTTTAATAGGCTTTGAATTAAAGTCCTCCTGAAAATCCATTCTGCATGTATGCACATGTTTGTGTAATTGTTTGGCAGCCCAAATCCTGTAGACATAGGAGTTAAACTTGCTAACAGATTTGCAGTTAAATTTTCAGAGTAACATTTGTGTATGCTAACTCCGCTTTTAGTTAATATGAAAAAAGTGAAAAAAAATAATATATTTCCATCTTGAATTCTATTATCACATTTTTTGTTGAAAGTAATGGTTCCTAGATCTACTGAGAACACTAGTGCATGACAGTATAGTCTAATTTTTTTTGCAGTATTACAAAATTTTATGATTTTCTGTATTGTTAAACTGAATAATTTCTTCTTGAAACTTAAGATCTTACTCTTTCTTTTAATAGCAGTTTTTGAAAGTATACTTGCTCCATATTTATCAGTACCCTAATTTAAGACAAACAGCTATGGCAAGTAATTGTAATTAAACTGCAACCTACAGCATTACTGAATGGACAGGAGGAGTATTCGAGTCTGACATGTTCACTGACATGTTCACAGCCTGAAGTTTAACAAGAATGTCACAATCCATGGGTAACAACTAGTGTTTCTCCTCTAACTGCAACATTCTGGATTACATTAAATTAAATTTAAAACTTGTGCATTATTATATAGGGCATCCTGACATGATTAATTTTCTTAGGGAATGGTTTATGAACCAGACAAGAAGCCAGAAGATTTAAAGATAACATGTAAATTCAGAGCCAGTCAGCACTGGCTCTGAATTCTATAATTACTCACCATTTGACTAAGTAATTTCATAACTTCAGTGGTGCAAAATTTTCTCCGTGTTTTGTATGGATGTTTTTACTGGTTAGAAGAAATTGTTAGAGCTTAAAAGACCAGACAGAAAAGAAAGATTAATTTTAGATGCATTTTATCTGCATGTAATAATTCTGTCAATAGTTCACTACTTCAAAGCATTGACGGCAACCTAAGGCACAAATTTTAGGGAAGAAATAAGTCTTGCAAAATATATCGACCACAATTTACTTTTAATTTACTGAATTCAGGGACTATGTCTGAGACTCAGAGTAACACAAGACAGAGTGCATCTTGTGTCATTCTCATTTTGATAAGAAACTCTCTGACATTTTGAAAAATTACCTGCTCTGTAATCACAATCAGAATACATAAAAGCTCTGTGGTACAGAATTGTTTCCTTATTCACACTGGACTCCTGTTCATAAGCTGTTACCTGAGCTGTGGGTTTTGGCTGATAAAGTCAGGCTGAGTTTTTTTTCCTGATGTTGTCTTGAGGTATTGTAGAGAACTGTTGCCATTTGATTAAATAAATTGTATTTAGCTGTTGTTATTTAGTTAAATAACTTGTATTTAGATAGTATAAAACTGTAACAGTAACATTAGCAGTAGTCATGCTAAGGCTTGATAGGCCTCGATGTAACCTTTAGATGAACTATCATAGTGAAAATTGTAATGTAAGCAGTGTAGCTAGGAGATAGTTACTTATCTAAAGAATGTACCTATTGGCAGGAACCTAAATGTCAAGCAGATAACGGTACCAGGTGTTAGAATTAAGTAAGATTTTGTTACGATGTAGAAATCATGTAATGGAACATATAAAAACCCTGTGATTTTCTGTGAAGGGGGGGCACTGATTTTGAGACGCGAGTCTCCAGGTCCCCTGGGCCCAATAAAGCACCGCATAAACGACCTCGGTTGTTTGTGTTTTCTTCGGATCGGGCAACAGAACCATATTGGCAGGATATTCAAGTGCTCAGGATATGAATACTCTGGGGAAAATGGATACTCAAACAAAATGAATATGATTATTGTCCCTATAGGTACAGTTTTCTAAGGGTGATTCAGACACCTGATTTTCTTAGGAAATGGTATTTAATACTGATGTTATCTTCCAACATATTATCATAAAATATAGATACAGCATAACTTTGCATATCATTCAAAGTAAACAGAACAGTGAAAAACCAGAAAAGAAAGAAAATTCAGTGTTTTAACTTTAGCATTAAACTATTTTGACTGATGAGGTTCTCTTAGAAGTGGTACTAAAACCGCAAAGCTATATCAGCTGATTAAAGGAATCAATCTTCCATTAGTAATTTGCTGATTTTACAGGAAATAATGCTGAATAGGTAGTGTAAGCAAGGCCATCTATGTCTGAGAAGGACAATTGCACAATTTATATGACCTAAATAAAAGAAATGTGATGGCTCCTTGAAGTGGAAAATTGCTTTACAGTCAGTGTGTGAACTTCACTTTTAAATATATGCAACAATTCTGGTTTTGGAAGATCTAGTCAAAGTCCATTATCTGTTAAAAAAGTTTCATAATTATAATACATAATAAAATGAAATTATTTACAAAGACATCTAAAGAAAGCTTGATTTTTATATTATTTCTTTCTTTAAAATGTTCTCAAATAGCTGTTCTCCCCTTGTCTGAAAGAAGACATTCAAGTGATCTTCTACCTTCCCATATCCTCTTTAGAGCAGAAGTCCTTGAAGGCAGAGGTTAATATTTGTGTACCCTATTTGGATAACAATACAAATGTGTGGCTAGAAAATGGAAATTGTGATTCCTCTAAGAGATTCTTCTCTTAATAACTTCAGCTTTGTAATATATAAAATTCTTCCTCCTTTCTCCTCCACAAGAGTAGATTAAACTGCTATACTGCTTGAAAGGAATTTCTTTTCTGTTCCTTTTATCTGGCACATAGTTGTGAAACTGTCCATTGTTTCATTTTATCTGGTATTTATCAGTTTAACATTTATACCTGATGGTTCGCCAAATTATTTTATACCTATTATCAGATTTCTTCATTTGGAAAACATCAGTATCTAATTGGTACTTGTACCATTACTACATAATTCTTCAAGAGACATCTAAGTAGTTTTCTATCTTCCAAACTACACTGTAGGTCTGCAGAAACCTCTTGGAAGTTGGCAAGACTCTTCTAGGTCAACAGTTTGCTAAGGTTTGACAGAATTCAGTTAAGAGGTTTTATTTTCTTGTTCATCTCAAGATGATAATGGGAAGAAATTTTGTCCATTATACTTTTGTTAGTATTTTTTTATTCTATTGAATAGAATACATTGCCAGTTTCCCCCTATAGTTTCCACTGAATAGGAGCTATTTCGGATAGGATTGTTGGCTTTGGATTATCCTGGAAATTAGAGATGTAGAATTAGTCATTAACTGGTGAGAGCAATAGTGTATCACTATTTTGCTCACATTTGTGCAACAGTTTCAACAATATTGTGTGGAAATTATCAAAAATACTACTGAATTTAAATATTCCCACATTTTCAGCCAAAAGATATACAGAAAGTATAGAAATCTATTCCAAAAGGATTCAAGATTCTGAAGAATATAGTTTTATACTTTAAGATTATCTCCATAAGAATATCTCATATTTCTTTCTATAGAAAGGAAATACTGAGTTTTAAAGGGCTATTAAGTCCACCATGGAAAGACGTCACGAGAACAAGTGTGTTTTAGTGGGTGAGCCACTCAATATTATGTTTGACACTGTTTGTGCCAGAAAGAGATAGCAGCAGGACAAACTATGAAGTAAAATATTGGTCTTTGCATTCAGTGTATTACAATCAAACCCAGATTTTTTTTTCTGGAACATGCTGGATGAGAACAGAAATTACTGATATCAGTGGCCGAGGCAACCATGCAAGATTCTTGAGTTTCAAGATTTGTTCCCTCATTGCTTTAGTAGACTTGTGAAGGATGGAAAAATACTTGGTTTGATGTTTTCAATCTTCATGTTTATTTATTTAATCTCTGTATTTTCTCCAGTATCAAGCACATCTTAAAAGATGATTTAAACACATTTAGTAACACATTTCTTAGGCTTATCTTTTCCAGTGCAAGTGAAACTTTCAACTTCTCCTTGAGTTTTACAAGCAGCTTGAGGTAAGACATGGAACAGACAAGCATTCTGTGATACTCTAGTCATGTTGAATGTCCTGTAATTTATACACAGGACAGCATGATGGTTTAATGTGCAATATTAGTGATAGAGAACATATTTTTTCCAGGATTCCCTAGGATCAGCATTGCAGGATCAATTAACAGCTCTGATTTTGACACAGCTATTCCCCAATTACACATTTAAAACATAATATGGCTTTTAAAGTAATGCATTGATTGTATTTGGCATTCACTGATATCACAGATATTATTAAAACTGCTGTTCTGCTCATGCAATTGACCAAGCATTACCTGCAGGTTTTTAAGCAGGCCCACTGAAAAAGAAAGAAAACTTGTGTTCTTTTCATGGGTTTTGGATCGACATGAAAATACACATAGTAAGAAGAAAAGAGATCAAGCTCAACCAGACCTTGCACTTAACATTTTCATACTATACTATACCTGAAAACTTTTAGTTCTATCTACCGTAATATTGCCTGAGGCTTTTCCAACATTGCTTAGTTTGGAAAAAATCTGAAGTTCACAGAGCAAAAAGTGAGAGAAAAAAAAATATTCTCCCCTCTTTCATTTCTTCAATTCTCCACATATCAGCTAACCAACAATTTATCATTTGTACTTGGTGTGAATTTAAGAAAAAAAAAAATCACAGGCCATTAAAAAACCTCATCAGTTAGGGTTTCAGAGAATAGCCCAATGTATTCCTGCAGTGTGACAAAGTCAGGGACTACTTTCTTTTTTCACTTATCTGAGTAGTCCTTATCATCATCATAACTTCAGTTCAATCAATGCATTGCAGAGCCAACTACTATATTAGTAAGGAAGTGTTATGTAGTTAAAGGGTCAGGTAAAGCTGTGTCTAATAGGAGGATAGGAACTCTATTTTGTCATGAACTAAAACTCCTACTTGCTGCAGAAAACATAAACAATAAATAAAATTGGAGGATATAATCATTTTAGTCCCTTTCTGTCATGCACTGTTGGAGTATTTTGTTTTATGTTGCCAGTGTTTTGAAATTGCAGCAGATGATTGTCATTACAGTGCATCCTAAACCATGTGTTACTGAATACCTTTAAATTTCTCTTCTGATATATTCCTATCACTGTCATTATGGCTGCAAAGATCTGAGTGCCACTTCAGTTAATTATAGAAGGTGAATGATGTCTAACTTCCAGTGATGCAGGAAAAAATATGCATTTGCATGCTGCTATTATTCAAATTGAGTTTTCAAGCTGAACAGTAAAAAAGTCTTTAGTTCACAGCAGATTTTACACATAAATTCAAACAAGGTGCTGAACTGTGACATACAGAACAAAAAATTATATAAGCAGGTTGCTGAGCTTGCTGTCTCTAATGCACTGGGCATTCTGAAGGCTATAAAGCAATACAATACTATAACCAACATTTTATATTAAAAAAAAATCTTAGGCTTTGAAGTTTCTTCTTGATCTATTGATGAACTTCTGATTTACTGAATGTTGTGAAGGGAGCATGACAAGCAGGTTTTTCTACCTTGCAACATTAACCATCTGTGTCAATTTTCATCCTGTTCTCTCTGTGCACTGAAGGAATAAAAAGTGACTTTCAGATTTAATCTTTCATATTTATATTTATCACTCCCAACAGTCAAACTTTATCAAAAGTGTGTTACAAAAGAAAATCCTTCCTTTAGGTTTGGGTCATCTCTCAGAATGCATCAAGAGATGTGGTAAGTATTAATCTCCTTTTGGTCAAATCCAGACTTTATTAATGCTACTTTTGGATTACTGATGTCATAAACCAGCACATTTTGAACATCTCAGTGTTTCATATGAATTCTTGCTTTACTCCACTTTTTCTCTTGTGGATGATAGTTTTTTATGTGCAAGGACTTTAAAAATGCCAAAACACTCTTGCCATACTGCCTTGTTTTTTTGACAGTGACCTGCCAGTAAGTACTACTTTTGCCTAGGTCAGAAGACAGAAATAATTATTTGTGTGTTCATAAAGGGAATTCCTGAAGGGGAGTGGCTGTATATCTACTAAGATAAAAATGCTTAGAGAATTTGTGTTTTTTGAGAGTAAAAGTTGATCTTACACAGTTCAAACATGTTTTTTATTTAATTCTGCTTGAAAAATGAGTGAATCATTATTTCTGTATAGTACACATTGTTTATAGCTTGATAGAAAAATTTTCAGGGATTAAACATAAACACTAAAATTAAAGTGCTATTTCAGAAGTCACCTACTAATCCATGAATCTTGCTTCCTCATTTTTGAATTGTTTGTTTGCTTTTTTGGTTTTTTTTGTTAGCATTAGTCCAGTTACCCAGCTTTGTTGTGGTTTAATCCCAGCTGGCATTTGAGACTAATAAAGCTGCTTGTTTACTTCCTGCAGTGGCACTGGGGAGAGAATTGGAAGAATAAAAGTAAGAAAGTATCTTGGGTTGAGATAAAGATTAATAGGTAAAGTAAAAGTCATGCACTTATGCAAACCAAAGCAAAGAGTTCATTCACCACTTCCCATTGGAAGGCATGTTCACCCATTCTCCAGGAAAGCAAGGCTTCATCACATGTGATGATGACCTGGGAGTACAAACATGATCATTTTGAACATCCTACCTTTCTACTTCCCCCAGTTCTATATGATGCCATATCACATGAGGATATTCCATACATATATATATATAAAGTTGGGCTCATGTGTCCCAACTTTGTCCCCCCCAACTCCTCATATACCCACAGCCTCCTCTCTGCTCTGGCTGGGTAAAGAGCAGAAACAGCCTTGACTTTGGCCTTGGCAATTGCTGCTCAGGTATAATTAAAACATCCCTATGTTATGAACACTATTTCCAGCACAAATCCAAACCACGGCTCCATACCAGCTACTGTGAAGAAAATTAATTCTACCCAAGCCAAAACCAGCACAAGATTTTTAAAAATGTATCAGTAACAGCTCTTTGAGTCATAGCACTACTCTGTTAGTCTTGTACATGACATGTGCATTGTTAGGTTTTGAGAGGCAGTAGTAAGATGCTCTTACTGGCTGACACTGTCAGAAGGCTGCCTTCATACTTTTAAATGATGTAGAGTATTGAACTGGGTAAACTCAACCCAATGTTTGCGCTTTGTTAAGCTGAGTGGTTTTGCATTTTACCTCTGCAAGAGTCTTTACCATCAGAGCTTTGACTTAAAAGACTTGTTCAAACCAAAATTTCCTCATTGTGGGACAGAAAATTATTATATGAGGTCATTCATCTTGAAGTAGTTTGTGACTATTCCTCACTGTCTTTTACAGATGGGATTTCAGGGTCTTCTCACCATCTTGGATATGTTTTTGTGGAGAAGATAAAGACTGTATTGACTTTTTAAACTCATTATTTAATTATTTATTGATTTGGATTGCAGATGGTGATAGTTTCAAGTAATTCAGTATAACTGATAGTTACTGTATTTTAAAAAAATCTTTGCTGGAATTAGAGAATTTATAGAATATAGAAGTACTAATTTTCCTAAGTAAAATGTGTTTCATTACTGAAAAATCCCCTGACCTATTATGGAAGTGCAGAGTACACATATCTTAAGGGTCTAGAGGTAAAAAAAAACAAACCAAAAAGCCCAAAAAAACCCCAAACAAACAAAAAGGAAATTCTCCCGTATCTAAGTAGTGTGAAGATCTAATTCACACATAAAGTTATGGTATAGACACTGGAAGGTTTTCTATGTACAATAACAAAATCTCTACTGTTTTCTATTTAACACCTAGAGCAGTAGCTCCAAATTTCTTCCGCAGTAATTTATACTGTGTCTAAATTGTGCATAAGCTATGCAAGGTAATGAAGTAATATTCTGGCTCCAGAATCAACTGGAGCTTTTCACTTTTATTCTTTTGGTACAATCCCAATAATCACTTTATGGAAAGAGGCTGTTTCAAAAGGATACTGTAAGTTAGCCTTAGTTAACTTCTTACCTATACTTCTTTTTTTTATTATTATTCAGAAAACAGAGTCCTGAAATGCCTTTAAAAGGAAACTTGAGAGAGTCACTGTATTTCTGCCAGCTGGGAATTTGACATCAGAAAGATTGTTCTTTGATGTTGTATTTATTGAAAACTGTTGTCCAAGTGCTGCCTCCTTAGTGATGTTCAACTGTAGTACATCAAAGCCTTCCTCACTTTAACCAGAGAATCATAGGGTGGCCTGGATTGGACAGGGTGTTAGAGATCATCTTATTTCAACCCTGCTGCCATGGGCAGGGACACCCTTCACTAGACCAGGTTGCTCAGAGCTCCACCCAATCCAGCCTGGGATGCTTCCAAGGATGGGGCATCTGTTCTCTGTACCAGTGCACCACCACCCTCACTGTAAAGAATTTTTCCATAATATAAAATCTAAAACTACTCTTTCCAAATGAAACCATGTCCTCTTGTTCTGTCACTATATGCCACTAAAATGTTCCTCTCCATTTTGTAGGCTCTCTTGTAAGCTTTGAGTACTCAAAGGCTACAATTAGGTCACCCTGGTCTCTTTTCCAGGCTGAACAGTAGCAACTCTCTGAGCCTTTTCTCATAAGAGAGGTTATCCCCTCCCTCTTACCATCTTGGTGGCCTCTGGACTCGCAGCAGTTTGATGTCCTTCCTGAGCTGGACACTCCAAAGCTGGACGTAGCACTCCAGGTGGTGTTTCTACAAAAGCAGAGCAGAGGGGCAGAATCCTTCCCCTTGCCCTGCTGCCCACACTGCTTTGGTTGCAGCCCAGGACACATTTGGCTCTCTGGGCTGTGAGTGCACATTGCCAGGTCATGTTCAGTGTCTCATCCACCCCAAGTCCCTCTTGGCAGGGCTGCTCTCAATCCCCAGTTTGTGCTTATACTGCAGGTTACCCTGACCCAGGTGCAGCACCTTGCACTTGTTCTTGTTAAACTCCATGGGATTCCCATGGGCCCACTTCTCAAACCTGTCTAGGTCCCTTTGGCTGGCGTCCCATCCTTCAGGTGTGTAAACTCCACACAGCTTGGTGTCATCTGCAAATTTGCTGAGGCTGCACTCATATTTTTGTCTCTGTAAAAATCACATCCCTTAGCCACCCAGTCCTTTATTAATACAGCAGTTTTCTGCCAATTTTTGTTTGCCACAGGGCTGGCCTAGATGTACTGCTGCATTGGGCTGTGATAGTCAACTTTTAGTCAGATACTTTATTCTCCCTGTTGCATTTTAGTGAGAAAGCTGTACTTACCTTAAAATGAACATATTGTATCTTTTATATTTTCTTCTGTGCTTTTGCAGCAATCATAACTGGATAATTGCTGCTCCTTAGATATAGTGTTGTAAGATATGCAATCACATCAAATCTGTTGAGTGATTCTGTAATTACGTTTCATTTATTTTGTTTGCTGAGACATTGTATGATTATGCATAATCTTTCTTTCCTTGATTAGCTGTTTGATCAATATTTTATAATCCATAGCTAAAATGAGAGTAATTGAAAAGTTTTAAAAGGCAACGGGCAAGATATTTTTCTTTTGGAAATCAGTTTTCGAGCAGTAGAGGAAAATGGGATTACAAGTTGTATTGGATTTGTTTGGCCAATACAAGCTGTATACAATACAAGTTGTATTTGTTTTGTTTGGTAATTGGGGCAGGATGCAGGGGTGGCTTCTGTGAGAAGGTGCCAGAAGCTTCCTCCATGTCCAGCAGAGCCAATCCCTGGTAGCTCCAAAGATGGATTTGCTGGTCGAGGCTTGGCCAATTAGAAACAGTGGTTATGCCTCTGTGATAACATATTCAAGCAGAAGAAAAATCCCATTATTTTGATGCCTTGGAAGGCTAACCTGAAAAAGAGACTGGACAGAGCTAGAGAATAGAGTAGGGATTTATTAAAAGATCTCCAGGATCCTCCTTGGGCAAGACAGAGCCTGACCAAGGCTGCACCCAGGGCCACAAAATGTCTGACCAGTCATGAGATCTTACACTTTTATAAGTTTTGGTCCATTTGCATATTGGGGTTTAATTGCCCAATTACAGCTTCAGGTTGTGAGGTCTCATCCTTCTTGTTCCCACCTTCAGCCCACCCTTGTTTCTGCTTTTGGGTCTGAAAGTTGTCCTCGGTCCTCAGCAGGAAAGGATTTGTTTTGTCTACCTGCTCTGTGAAGAGAGCTTAATAACACTTAATAAGAGGGTCAGAACTACGCCCCTAGGCAGCACAGAATCTGAAAAACATGAAAGCTAAAACTTAAGGCATCAATTGCACAGATGTAATCATGGCCACAGAAGGGTGGGGTGATAACAAGTGAGAGTACCAGCTGTGCAGACACCAAGGTCAGTGGAGGAGGAAGGGCAGGAGGTGCTCCTGGTGCCAGAGCTGAGGCTCCCCTGCAGCCCCTGGTGCAGATCAGTGAGTCACACTGTGCACCTGCAGCCCATGGAGATCCACAGGGATGCAGAGATCCACCTGCAGCCTATGAGAGAGACCCACATCAGAGCAGGTGGATCCCTGATGGGAGGTTTTGACCCCGTGAAAGACGTGAGAGGAGAGGGGCCCATGCTGGAGCAGCCTGTCCTTGCAGGACTGCACTTTGTGGAAGAGTGACCCACATGGCACCACATGCACATTACAGAGATGTTCCCTGTTTGCTGTCTATGCAAGCCCATATTCTTGGTGTACCAAGATTATCTTGGTAATTTTTTTCTAAGATGATAACACATCTTTTTTGTTTCAGATTAAAGATATACTGTTTGTTATTTCTGAAAGAATATATTTATTCTTACTCAGTCCTGCTTCCAAGGCGATTTTTTTCCTATATTTATTTCTAAAATAATTAACTTGAATTCAGACTCTTTCTATGAGCTCTAAGGTAGTTCTTAGTTTAATATAATGACATTTGAAATGGTGTAGAAATTCCTTTGCCAAGTGGCTTACAGTATTATTAAATATGCATATCACAGGGAGCCAATTCTAAAAACCTTACTGTAAGTTGCTGCTAAATCAGAAATGAACCATGGAATAGACACCTGTTTCAGTGTTCTGTTTACACTAAAAGTAAAAGAAAAATAAAAGGGCTGAGGCAATAGTAGCTCTTTCAATTGGCTTTAAATTCTTTCAGATTTGAAACATTATTACAGTTGAAAGACAATGTTCCTCTACATGCCTGTATTGCTCATCCATCCACTCAGTAGCTGAGACTGTGATTTGTATCCCAAAAAACTTGGTCTCTAATACTTGAGGATGCTGAATTAATAGGTATTTAAAATCCTTATGCAACCCATCTACTTTGAGAAAAGAGGAAAAGGACTCCTGCTGTGATAACTATCAGGTTTATTTGTTTTTTGCTCACTGAAAATCATATTATATTTCTTGTATTTCTCTTTTTAAGCTTCCTTATGAATTTGGAGTACAAGAATTAATTTAATTTACCTTTTAATCCTTGTTCAAATGTATAAATTCGTATCATCAGTTACTTATGGTTCAGCTGCTTTCCTCATTGACCTCTTCCACTTTGAATATTTAAATAAAATTGTATTGTTTCCATTCACTACCAGAACAATACTGTAATCACTGACAGTTTTATGTTCCTAATAATATTTTAAAACATTTCTGCTCGACTTCATCTTAGCCTCTTCAAAATTATATGTACTCAATCTGTCATTTACTAACTTGCATGTAACAGAAAATATACTGTAATCCAGTGGGATTTCAATGTTTACGACATCTGATTGATCTTAAATACTTTGTTGCTTTTTAATAGCTAAATGCATCCTGAAACTGAACATGTATTCTTTGTTAAAACCCCCATTTGCTGTAAAATCCATATAAGAAATTTCATCATCTTTACTAATTCTTACGCTTCATGTCAATATCTTCCTGATATTTCCTCTCAGAAATCCTGGTGTTCTCTTTATTGTCATACCTGAAATATTAGATATATTTATTTGGCTATGAAACTTACTAGTGTTTCTGAGTTCCAGTTGCTGGAAAATGAAAGATAGTTAATGGACATATAAAAATACCAAGCTCAAGTACTAGTCCAATAAAGGTTGAATTGTGGAACAGTTATCTGCAAGCCAGTGAGGTATGAAAATCATATTTAATGGTAAGTAATCAGATCTCATGGAGAACAGTCAGGGTACCACACACAGCTTCTGAAAGCTGTGCAGTTTTAACCTTGAGCTCAATAGCAGAGAAACAAATAGCTGTTCTGCTTGATCTCTTTTGTTCAAAAGCAGAAACACTGAAATAAAACCCCACTACAATTTCTTCATCATATAGGTAATTAGCAATGATAAATCCTGATTTTTCTAATAAGGGGAGTGCACTTCTGTAGTGTCTGCAGTAACCTGCACATTGCTTCTAAGGATTTTATTCTGCTTTCTTCCTAAACCTAATTTTTATAAACTTCCTTATTTTCCATAATTTACTTCTTTGAAGTTTAATGTGCTCAGTCTTTCTTTGTTCCCTGAATCTGCTATATATGATTTTGTGATCACTGTTTAAAAACTGGCACTTTTGAAAGAGATTTAAAAGTTCTATGAGATTTGTTTAAACTAAATATCATACATCATGTAGATCCACATCAAGATTCATTAACTAGCTCTTTTGTGATACAATCCTATGTAACACTTACAAGTTCTGTCTCTATATGATGGTATTCTGACATGCCATTTGTCCAGATTTCCAGAAGAGTGGAAATTACCTGACAGAAATTATTTGTCTCCTTTGGTGCCTCTGGTGATTTCTCTAAGCAGATGGCATAGGCTTGGTGTGTGTGTGTATGTGTGTGTGTGTGTGTGGGTGGGTGTATGGCTTGTTGATGACATAAACTCCAAATGTTAATTTTCAAATATAGGCTTAGAATTTTACAACATGCAGATTTTGTGTTAATTTACAGGTTGGTTAATTTGATTTGATAATTAATTTAAGACATAGAATTACTACTCCTATAACTAAAATTATCATTCCTGAATATTTTATGCTCCGCTCTCACACAATTTCATCGATTGTCTGACTCTCATAAGTTTCTAACATGTGTGATATATTAATTTGGTGTTTTATTTTGGATCACACATTCAAATTCCTCCATCTTGTTTCTAAGGCTTTCAGCACTTACCAAGTGGAAGGAAGACATGCTATTGATTGGTTAGATTTATTGTCACTCTTTTAAAATGGCAGTTTGCTTCTTATTTCTATATTTGATCATATGATTATTCATGTCCCCTGACCTATCCTTTTTTCTGAGAATGTTAATTTTTTTTTACTTCATATTCACAAATGTTATCTTAAACCCTGTGTATTTGTTCCTGTCAGCTTTCCCTCACTACTCAAGAGTAAAGTTCACTGTCAACCCTTTTCATTTTAATCATCGGCATCTTGGTTCCTTAGAGCTGAATTCACATCCTTTTCTTATGTCCAGAGTGCCCTCAGTTTCTGAAAAATTGAATAATTCTCCTTTTGCAGCAAGTTCTGAAACTGCGTGTCCATTGTTATTCCTGGCAGATGTGGGTACTAACAACACTTCAGAGGTGCTAGCAGAGACCTTCACTGTGTTTCCTAGCACTCTGTATTTTGGGTCTGAAATTTTTCCTCTTGCCTATTTCATTAATATATGTGGAGAAAAAAATTTGCATTTCCCTCCCTGGCATTTCCAAGCTGTTTCCTTTAAATGCCTGTACCTGCATGTCTGTTTCCATCTCAGGGCTCAGAAAGCCAGAAACCTATTTGCCTTAGAAAGGAGGCTTGCACCTATCCAAACTGTCTTGTGTTTCCAGAAAGGAATTCTCAGTACAGAATATCCCCCTGTGTCAGTCTTCTCTTTGCTAGACTTGGATGTTTCTGAGCATTCCTGTGAGCCTCTTCACCCCTGAAATTCTACTGCAGTGAAACCACTACACACCTGATCAGTTTATGTAGTCTTGGGTCTCTGCTCTTTCACTGAAGCTCTCATTGCTTTGGAGAAGCATGGAATGTGTTTATTCTGGTCAAAGAATTTATACTGATGATTAATTGCAGTCTTTGCACAAGATTGTGTGATACAGTAACTTTCATAAGGGCAGATTTTTGTTATATAAACCACAATTACCTGCATGTTCCACCTCATATGCTAAAGCCTTACTCACTAGGTGACACAGAATAGAAGATCTTCCAGGAAAAACTGCTGCATAATTGCAGCTGGGGAGAAAAAAAAAGAATACATTTAAATTTATCACAGAAAGACAAATAACATAATGGACTGGAATAGGTTGCAAGGGTCTTTGAGTGCTACATATTTTTCTTTTTATTTTTTTATTTGTAGATATTTTCTGTCTTTACATTTTCTTTCTATTTTTAAGAAGTATTTGAAACTCACAGCCTATAAAGACGTTTCCTTCTGTTCAAATAGGTGAGGTTTAGTAGTAACAGCTCTTTTGATAGTTTTGAATGCCCATTTATTTGCATATGCATATTCCTGAATCAGAAATGCAGATTGCTTATGTGTCTGAGCAAATTAGGGTTTATTACATGCAATAAGAACCTCATCTGTGCCTGCTACTTCTGCTCAGGTATCATGTCTATTCAGGCAGAAATAACTAGTGGACGTCTGCCTCATTGTGTCATTCAACAATGCCTTCTATCTATATGTCACTATATGGTGTCATTTCACACCTACATAACAAGAAAAAACAAGAATTTTCAAGTTTCAAATTGGGAAACTATGCTAGTTTATGCAAAAAAGAAGAATTTTTAAAATGTGTGATTTGCTTTGCATTCATATAAAGAGGATGTAAAGTAAAAGAATTATCTGTGACATTACTCTTTGTTTTAAAAACTTTGCAAACACATGGATGTGTGCAGAAGGTGTAGCAGTAAATATTGAATACAAAATAGGTTTTTACTTTCACTTTGTGAATGTGTTTATATTTTTTGCTTTATATGATTGCGTATATATATATAATTACATCAAAGTAGGTGTTTCAATTAATATGAAAATCTCATATAATTATAATATCTGGTCACATCTGTGAATATTTCAACATGTGCTTATTGCCATAGTGTCATTTTCTCATAAAAATTCCTATTGGAAATATCAGGTAGGCCTGGTAATATGCAGCATGTTGTCAGAGTTTATATTTGAATTGAACAGGACCAAACCTAGGATCTAAAGTTGTATACAAAAATGTTTATAATCTTATTATTTCAGTCACCCACATAACTTTAGATGTCTTTGTTTTGTTTTGGGATGTTATATTTTGTTTTTCTACTGTCCTTCCAGCTCAACATTGTCAATCCCAGTTGGAAGAATTATTCTGGAAATCATTGTCAATGGGCAGCCATATGACACTTGCCATATCTTAAAAATATTTGGAAAAGCCTTTTGCTTTTGGCTAAAGGCTAATGGTCCCTTCCAGCATCTGACTGATGGAACAGAGCACCATGACAAACTGTGCTATCCCTCCTGATTAGGATGTGCAAAGGGAGTGCAGACAGCTCCAATGTATCCTCATTCTTCTTCAGTCTGTCTCACTAGAGCTGGAAGGCAGGCGCTTTCATTTTCTAAACAGTTTACTTCCAGTGTAATTCCTTGTGTCTTTCAAATTTGCTCTGTACTTCATCTTTTGTCTGGTGATGTCCTTTTCAATATCTACAGCAATATAAAACATGGCCAGGGTTACCAATTATCCAAAGCTGAATTCAGAATGACCTTATTGATGGCATTTCAAATCTCAGCAAACTTCAACCATTAGCTTTTAACAACTGTTGTATAGAAACTCATTAAGCTGACGTAGAAGACAAACTACATATTGATTTGTGAATCCATTGATAGACCCATGGATTTCACAAATGAACATGCAAATTTTTAAGAGCAAATTGCTGAATATTTTTAAATTCAACCCTCCTGGTGGTATTCTCTCTGCTGGACTTTGTGATGCTTCTGAGATAGATGTAAAAGTTACATCTGCAAAAGAACTTGTAGGATATAGTTGGTCATATCTATTTTCTGCTGCTTTTCCTGTCAGAATTGCCATATGTATACCAGTGGTTGAAGCTCATGGAACTATCTGCAAAGGAATATGAAAAAATCCTTGATGGTCTGATGATCAGCACTTAGCATTAGAAACACCATTTGTTTGTTGCTTCATTCACCTACAAAACCTGAAAGTTAAAAAGCAACATGGAAAAGTTAAAACCTTCCAACTAGGATTTTTAACTTGATTTTTTTAAAGAAAATGTTTCCATGAACCTTACTATTTAATGGAAAAATCTATGAAAGACGCTTCTGACCATGAGCATATCTAAGAACCACAGTAATCTTAATTATCCTAACAATCATTTGTAACAGCAAGGAGATGGTGAGTCTTCCTACAGGGATAGTAATGAAACTGCCAGCTGGGGTAGTGGACAAAGAAAGGAGAATGAATTGGGATTTGAAACACCCTGACCCGCCCAATTGCTTTTCAGATGTGGTTTTTGGTCTTTTCAAGTGTTCTGAATTAATCAGCTTTTGCAGAAGTTAGATCAGGGCTCACTCCAACTCCAAATGAAATCTCAAAAAAAATTGAAAGAGATAACCTGTTAAATCTGGCTGCTGGGTAATGTACTGTTTCTACATGGTTTGCAGAGCCCTTCATGCAATTCACTCTACAAGATGCTCTGAAACACAGGAGAGAAAGAAATTAGCTGACAAAACCAGCAGCAATTGATTGAAGAGAAATAATCTGTTATGCTCATTTTAAGTTTTGTTTAATAGGAACAGATTTTTCTATCTAAGACTGTTGCTTAAGTTTTAATAGAAGTGACTTGAATTCCGGAGTGAAGGAAAAGTCCCATTGAACTGCGTTTCTTTTTAAATGAAATTGTCTTTATCTTGTAGCTGCAGTCTGGTAGACTGAATTCTGGTAGAGTGAATTTCATTTGACAACAGAGGACAAAAGAAGAATGACTGAGTTTAGCTTTATACTAAGTTTATTCTAACTTGTTCATTACCAACACTCAATGACTCTCACAAGTTTAGAAGAAAACTTGATAGAGTGACTTTTCCTTCAGGAAAGGCTCTCATATAGGAACACAATAGTTCACAGATACTTGTTTCTCACGAGACTAGCAAAGGGCTTGCTTTTCAATATATTTAATTTTAAATATATATAGATTTACAGGGATTTTTTTTTTTTAATCCTGCCTCTAGCAGTACTTCTATCAAAGTAGAAGCTAGTAATAATGTTTATTAGCACCTTCACGAGTGGTTGTAAACAGAGCTAGAAAAGGATTTGTCCAAGAATTCTATTAAACTATCCTACTTGCCAGTGTTTCTAAAAGTCCCTCTCCCCACTGAGCTTTTTTAGATCTGTTCAGTTAATTATCTTGTCATTAATTCAGTGGGAGTCTGGATCCACTTAGTGACTCCTTGGATGTATTCCTCTCCCTTGTACTTTAGTCCATTGAACTACTGTTTTGGGCAGAGTTTAAAAAATGTGAGTTTTAAACTGTCCCTATGAATTGCCTAGTCTGCAGAAGAATTTTTACTGTTTTGTATTTGTGTAAACGTTCTCTGTGATGACAAGGGAGGAGTGAGGGGAAGCTGTACTTTAAACTGCTGATACAAGTTACTTGAAATGAAAATAAATTTAATGAGACTGTCATATGTTGTTATGAACTTGGAACTCAGTTTCTCAGAGGTAAAAACAGGGACGTGTCCATGGAGCTTGTGGACTCTCCATCCTTGCAGATGCTCAAGGCCAGGCTGGAGATGGGGCTCTGAATAATGTGATCAACTGGGTGGCATCTCTGCCTGTGGTGGCAGGGGGTGGAAAAGGTTTGTTTGAGGTCCTTCCAGCCCTGACCATTCTATGATTCTATGCTGATGCAGAAAGCTGACTTTTAATTTGAAAAAATCCCAAGTTTTTGCAGGGCTAGGCAATTTAGAATTAGGCAGAAATTCTTTACTGGCAAGAGTTTCAGACCCTGACATACACTGCCCAGAGAAGTTATGGATGTCTCATCCTTGGAGGTGTTCAAGGCTGAGTTGGAGGTGGCTTTAACAACCTGGTCAAATAGAAGGTGTCCCTACCCATGGAAGGGGGTTTGAAACTAGATGATCTTCTCCCTTCCAAACCAGACCATTCTATGAATCTATGAATATGGGTTTCCTAAGGATGTAAAATCAATTGAAAAATAGCAATTGGTGTGTGTTAATGACTGAAAAACAGATGGATAAATGAAAAATAAATAACTCTGAAATAGCTTCTGCAGATGCTTACTATCAGTCTAAGCTTATAACAGCTCCTGCTTCCAGTGTGAACTGCTATTTTGCCAAGTGAATGACAAGTAATAAACACTGATAAATGGAGTATGGAAATCCTAAAGTATATTTTGTATTTCTCTTGGCTTCATCTGATAATAAATTGATGTTTTTAAAATACCAGCTTCAGTCATTAGTATCAGAATTCCTATTTTCAGCATGAAATTATATTTCATATGTGAATATGATAGCTTCTTTCTTTCCATGAGTATATACACTGAAAACCAGCTGGTTTGCTTTGTGATTTATTATCGGGATATAATAAATCTTACTGTCTGTTTTTAAAGTTTCAATGCCTTGTACTGGAAGGAAGAAATTTACCAGCCAATCTCATAGAGTTTAAATAATAATAATGGTACTTCATATAAATAAGTAAATATGGGCACAAAAGTCTTACAGAATTAAACTGCAAAAGAGGATGTGGCACAGCAAAACAAATAGCTAAATGATATGTACCTTGAAAAAATGTGGGGGTTTTTTTGTAATTTTTAAATTATACAACCTTTTAACCTTTTAACCTTTATACAACCTGTGACATGGTTTTCTTATGGATACTTATTCACTGGTTGTAACCATAATGTAAATTCTGTCATGAGGAAAGCAGGATCTGGTTTTGAGCACTGTGGAATGCTATAACACTCGTGGATGCTGCTTTTGATAAAAGACCAGGAGCTGTGTCTACAGCTGTTAATGCAGAGATGGTGATGCCCCACAAATGCGATCCTAGCAGTATTCATGGAAGGGTGGGAGTATGACAAAGTGATGAAGGAATATAGATCAAGTCCAGAGTTTTCTTAATGCATATAGATAAAATGACCAGAGAGGAAATATTGAGCCTACAGAGTTAAAACACAGTTTGCAAACCTGAGCTGTTATGAATGCAGTTTTTCTGTCTTCGCTTTTTAATCCTTATTTCTTTCATTTTTTTACGAATAGAGAAAATTAAACATATTAATGATGATGTAATTTGGGCTAGCACAAAAATAGTCATTATAATTGTGAGATAAGGGGACCACTGGAACCAGGCAATTCAGGAGGTGAGACACCTTCCTTACTGCACATTTTAAAGACAACCATGTTCTCTGTAAGTCAGTGAACATGAGGTTCTTACTTGCTCTGACACTCCTAAAAATTGGCCAAAACCAAAACACAACGTGACTGAGTTGTGCAGCTTTCTTTACTTGCTTCATCTTCCTTTGCTCATTATAACTTATTAGGATGGATCCTTTTTTTCTCACCTATACTTCTGTTTTCTTCTTCAACATGTTCTCTGAGGAAATCATGCACAGGCTGCTCTCCTCTCTACTCCCTGTCTGTACCTTGTTTGACAAAACAGGGGCTCCAGTGCTGTTAGAAAAACCTAACAGCCCTTTATACACACAGAACCTTCAGTTTTCTTTTCACCTCTGTGAAACAAGAAGGCAAAAAGCCACTGCAAAGTCCTTATGCCTTTCACTTGTAGCAGCAGCAATCTGCGTATAAGTTATATCAAAAAGAAAAAAACCAAAACTGGTATGTTGAATGACTCAAACAGAAGGGAATGAAGCAGAAAAACTGTTTTAGCAAGTGATTATTTAAAAATTACAGGTAAAATGAGTGCAATATAGGAATGTTCAGATGTTAGGAATTGTTGAGTTCAGTATGTAAGCTTGAGCTGTGTGCAATATAAAGTTAATCATATAGTGACATTTTTTTTTCCTGTGTGCTTGGAATTTCCCAACAAAAAATTTTAGTGATACATTGTTCCCCCTGCATTTACAGCATTCTACCAGAGTTTTAAATAATGACTCCTCTTCTCAAATTCTGAAAGCTTAAAAATAGTAGTGTATGTATTAAAATATTAGTGGGAAGAGTTATACATGCATGTATTAATTCCATTTTAGTAAATGAAGAAATGCAGTGAGCTACAAATAGAAGTGGTGGGAAAGAAAGGGGGGAAATTTAGTCAGGCAAACACTTTCCTTTATTCAAGTGTTGCAATGTAACAGTACAATCTAGGTATAGATTAATATAATCTTTATTTCTGCTATTTTTTTTTTTTCCTTGTACTTTAGGAAATAATTTCTTGATAGCAGCCCAAGTGCTATTGTGTGAACTACAGTTTTATTAGTTTGATTTATTCATAATCTTTAGGCATAATATGTAGGCTATACACTGGCTGTATAAAACTTTACAACTAGTAAGAAAATAATTCAGTATAAAAGCCATTATAAAGAAATTACTTTAGAAAGAACATGCAACTATGCTTCATTCGTGATTTCTATGAGGCTACTGGGCAGAATCCTTAACTCAGATCTCCTCAGGTCAATTTCTTTCTTTAATACTAACCTGCAGCTAGGAACATGTATTATTAGAGAAATGATGTAATGGGAAATCACCCTGATGTGAAAGCACATTAGAAATCACCAGTGAATAAGCTGGCTTGGGGCATTTGAATAACAAAGCAATGCATGACTGAAATTTGGCAACACTTGAGCTCCTTTAAGGCTCATAGATTACGTGGATTTGGTTCAGGTCATAGTATCTAACTAAGTAGGTTTCACTTCCTATTGCTACTGAGATTTATCACCAGATAATAGGTTGCAAACGTGGTTGAAACCTTATAGAAAGGCTTACCCACAATAAAATGAACAGTAGAACTAGGAAGATCTTATTAATTTGCTGGTAATTTTAGTTGCTATGCTAAGCTCAATTTTAAAACAGTATGAATACATTTGAATAAGTAATCATAGTTAATACACTATCCTTTAGTATTTGAATGATTTTCTGAGGAAATGTGTTTAAGAAATAAGTCTTTATGTAATCTAAGTATTTTTTAGTAGTTTAAATGGATTTTGACAAATTCTGTAAAACTTGTCATTTCCTGGATCCAAAATAACATGAAAACATATGACATTTTTAAAGTGTAATTTTACAAACCATCTTCATATTCTTCATCATTTGAGAAAGAGATATGATAATCTTCACAGTTGATGGGAAAAAGGAGGTGAGCAAATAATTTGCCACAGCAATGCCTACAAAAAATCAGCTCAGTCATAGAGAAGTAGAGTTGGTAAGGTATAGATAAAAAAACCCAAACCAATTTCCAGCCACATAACAATTCAAAATGTTGTATGAAAGTTACATTGCTACATGAAAATTGTAACTAAAGATGTAAATAAATTATATAATCTTTTTTTGCCAGTGCCTTTATGATATTCAATAAATGAATTACATAACATTACACATATTCTTGCACAAAACCTAAATTAAAAACAGTCCCCTGACATTACATCTTCTCATCCAGTGGCTTTGAGAAATTTGGAAAATACTGTGTAAAGTAAGTTACATACAGAATTTTTTCTAGTAAACTTGAACTAAAAATCTAAGAAAAGGACATATTTTACTTGATTGGGAAATGAGAGACATTTTTAAGATTTTTTTTTTCCAAACAGGTTGAAGGCACTCATGACAGAATTGATAATTATTTAAAATTGTAGTTTCACAGAATACCCTTCCAAGGCAAGGCAATGGAAATCTTTTAATGATTTACAGTGATACTGTTAAAATTATTAGCTAAAAGAAATCATGCTCTCTTCTAACAGATTTTACCAAGCTTGGATAAATGAGGTTGATTTTCTGCTCCAGCTTCACCTATGCTCAAGATCCAAGAACAAAGGCACAAAACTTTGCAATTCTTCACTGATACATCTCAACTCAACCTGGATTGAGTTAAGGATGGGAAAACTGAAATGTCAGTCTGCACTATCTTACACCAATGGGAAAACAGAGACATGAGAAGGGAATATGGGATACTGTTCAAGGTGCCACACAAAATAATCCTTCTGTTTCATTATTTGGCACTCTCACATATGATGCTTCCCTTGCTTCACAGTAAGTCTCTTACAGGTAGAGGATCTGATACTCTACTTTTTAAATCAGTGGGTGTTTTGACTTCTGTCAGTGAGAGTTGGGATCAAGTTAAAATCGATTGCAGAAGTCATGCAGTGAGCCTCTAAAAGCAGTCAGTGGCTGCTCTCAAAGACAAATCACTTGCTGGGGAGAAAAGATGAGTTAATGTGCACAGCAGAATCCAGCTGAAGACAGAGCAGCTGGAAAGCAAAAAAGCATCACGGGCAGAAATGAACCATATTGGTATTTCTTTAATATTTTAGGGTATGAAATGGTCTTAGCATAATTGTGGAAACAAGTCCCTTTATGAGCTCTGGAAAGAGACTGACAGAAAAGATCACAGGTTTAAAATTCTGATTGTGAGTAAATCAAGGACTGGCAGCTGTGACTATTGCTGTGTGAATAGTTCGGGCAAATTCTAGGTGATTTCCAGTATCCTATATCCCACATATCTGACTGTAGTAAAAAAGAAACCCAAACCCCTCTTCTGCTTCACTTATGAAATGAAATAACTACTGAAATTGCTGTAGTTTTTGTGAAATAGCTAAAAGTACTGTTGCTTTTGAAAAAGCAACCCTGGGCATAGAAAAATTAAAGAGGGGCAGAGTTAAATCACTTTCCAGTTCTATATGACTGTTGATGGGAATAAGCTGCTTCCTTACTGAGAAGGAAAAGAGAGTCAAAGATGTTATTTTCTCCTTAAATTTTATATTCCTGGAACAAGCCTCTAAGCCAAACCATTTCTGAAAGCCAGGCAGGAAACCAAAGACACTTGCTTTAATATTCTTGAAAATATTGTAGATTATAGAGCAGGATAGTTTTGCCTAAGTTTTAAGTTGAATTGCACAGACCATTATTTAAGAAAAATACCAGTTAAATAATCTGTCCAGGAGTTATTTTATGTAATCTTTATATTTGTGTGCTTTATGCAATTTAGAATAATAATTATAACACTAAATGTTAGATAAATTGCTTATGAATTTTGAAATGTTGAAAATTTGTTTCTGATATTTGGAAAGTTTATATTATTTCTACTTTTTTTTTCATTCCCCCTACTTTTAACACAATTATTTAGTAAGGCCCAGTTAGTATAATAAATTTTTCTATTTTAATTATAATGTGGGTTTTTTTGTTCAAGAACTATTGAAGAGCTCATAAAGCAGGCATTGTAGTATTTTGCACTATTCTCTTGATTATCATGTCACTATTGCATCAGATTGCATTGTACCAGATTTATTTTGGAAATGGCTTGTCTGTTCCATAATTATTATTATTGCACATGTTTCTAGAGCTTTTGTTCAACATGTTAGAACTGAATATATTAATCACTTGATCATTGTGCAGCTAATTTCTGCTCTTGGCTCTGTAATCTAAATCCAGAGTAGCTCCATTTGCTACTTTCTGACCAGAAAATAGCCCACTAATGTTTTTCCTCTAATGTTCAGAGTACTGTAAGATTCGTTTGATCTGCCATAATAGCTCTTTTATATTAATAACTTTGTAAGTGTTTCCAGACAAATGATGCCCTCATTTAAATGCAGGAGATCATAGAAAGGGTTGTAATAGTCCTGTGCAGCTTCTAGAACATTAAAAATGTCCTTGAAATACTGTGGAAGCTCATGCAAATCCTGGCTCTGTGCCTCTCCATTCCGATACATGAGATCTGAGAATGTGTCAATGAAAATGTGTTGGTTTATAAAGTTGGGACTTTGTACCCTCAGCCACAGCCTTAAAGAAATAAGCAATCATCTTTGAATCTCAAATGTATGTTTACAGTAGTTAATTTAGTTAATTTTTCATTTTATGTTTATATCCTGATCAGACCTGAAGCACAATATTGTTGTAAACACTGTAATGTTCAGATACTAATATTCATTTGGATCTGTAAAACAAACAGTGCCTCTGCAAGAGCACAAAGCCCTTATTGCAGGAATAAAGATCTCGTTCAGCTTTTCCAGAAAGCTGAGCTTGTAAGGAGAATGAGAAGGTTGTCTTTTTAATTGTTTTGATGTTTCATATTTTATTTCTCCAGTTCTGAAAATTATTGAAGAGCATTTCAGCATCTAATCTAATTTAGGCAAGTCTCAAAGAACAGAAGATAGGGGTGTGGCACTGGCCACAATTTTCTTGTAAAGACAGTGTTCCATCAGTTTGAAATGTGGCAGTTTATGTGTGTTATTGTGTTTGTGGTATCTATATCCTTATTGCTCTAAGCAGGGAAATTGATGGAAGCTGAGGCTCTACAGAATGCATCGAGAGACCCTGTTGCCTGCCCTTCTCTTGTGCTCAGAAAGTGCTGTCTTGTTTTCAGTTTAGGGGAAATGGTAATGGCAGAGTATGGGAGCATTCTCAATATGAATCTGAAATGAAGGAAAGGACTATAAGGAAAAAACTAGCTAAACCATGGCAAAACATCTGTCATGAGAGCACCATCCTATCACCATGGATACTTTCACTGTCTGTTCTGCTGTCAGGAACTGCTGGTTTGATATCACATGAGCAAGATGGCTTCTGGACACCAGGCATATGCATTTATGACAGAAATTGAAATTATTTTATGAACACTTCTTTTCTGTTCTAAGCATTTGTTTCAATTCTAGCCCAACAATTTAATAACCCTTGTTGTCATGTTCTTATTTGCCAAGTTTCAAATTAGTCACCAGTTACTGTCTCTCCTGAAAAAATCAGCCTTCCTTCAGTTTTGTGCTTTGCTATAGCAAAGGATTCAGGAATGCTTTCTGAAATGTCATTAAAATGTGGAGGAGCTGCAAGGTTACTATGCACCCTGAGAAAGACAAAGCCAGTTATAGTGCATTAAAGGATACTTCTTTTGCCATCTGCACAGCCTGACACTTCTGCACAGTCTGAAGCTTCACACAGCTATTTTTTTCTGGAGTGAAATATGTAAACAGTTGACTTTAATTCTGCTCAACACCTGGGCTTCTATTCCATGTGATGTTATTTCTCCATCAGATTAACTATGTCCTTCTGAGATTTTATAAATCACAGTTTATCAGAAAGGACAACGGAAAGACATTTTGTACAGAGGGAATTCGGTATGCAGCAATAATCTTTTACAGAATAAAAGCTGCATAATTCAAATTATATGTTTAGTCACAGGATGTTCTTGATTGAGATGAACAGAATGTAACCTACGTACAATGCCAGACAACTGACAGACATTATGGACTCTTTGAGCTGCAGAGGGAAATGGAAAGTAAGTGAAAAGGGAGGTGGAAGGTATATGACATACACTAGCCAATAGCAGAGGGTTTATCTCCCCAAAAGGCTAGCTAAAAAGAAAGTAATGCAAGGTAAGAATGAGTTCTTAAAAATTTTTAAGAACTTGTACTTGTACTTGTACTAATTCAGTGAGGACAAGACAACTTTTGTCATATGTAAGGCTAAGCTCTTTATGTGTTACTGGAAGATCTCATGCACTCATCATGAGATCATGCACACTCATCTCTGTGCAGAAAACTGCTCTGTGGCAAAATTTCTAAGCTCTAAAAACCCCTCTACACTACCCTACTAACCTCTCATAGCTCCATGTTTTAAATGTAAATCTTATTCTACTCTTAACAATATTTTCAAATAAAACCAGGGATGAGTATTGACTTCTTTAAGGAAGTGATACTTACAACCTAAAGAAACCAATAAAAACAAAGAGAAAAGTGAAAAGGTAGAAGAAAAAAATTCAGTGAATAATTAATTTCAGCTAACCAGGAAATTTTAGAAAAAGTACAAACAAATAGCTGGAATGTGAAAAAGGAACAGTAAAAATGTTCACAGACTTGTGCTGATTTTCCTGATTGCTATTTTTTTTTTAATTCCTTCAAAGAGATTCTAGAAGAATAGAATTATTGCTAATGCTTTGTTCAGGAACTTATAATTTAGTTCTCGATGGCTGACTAAGATTTGGGCTGCTGGATTCTTTGGGGCTAGGAATAGAAATTTCTATTTCTATCTCTGAAAATTTTCTAACCTTTTTTAAAAAATGAAGTGGTTTCCCTGAAAATTGACAAAAGAAGCTTTTTCCACTGATTTAATTTCCAAATATAATCTAACCAGTACATATTTGATAGATACTTGGATAATACCTTTCCCCCCTCTTTTTGACTTCCATTTTCTTCTAGAACACATTTGTTACTCTGCAGGGTTTTTTTGCTTTCTCTCATCTCCATCCAGCAAGGAATGTCTGTCTACTCTTATCCCATTTCAAGTGAATGAAATTTCAGTTTGTAATGCCTGCTTCTATAAAGTGTTGAACTATTATAACTATCCTCAAAATGGAGTTACTTTACACTGGATAGCAGTATCAATGTTAATCTTGTTGCCATGAGATTCTCCTAGCTAGCTGAGCGTTTCATATAAAGTAGAAGTTTGTACCTTCTCACGCTCTTTTCATGTAAACACCAACCATGTTCTATAAACACAGCCATTGTTTTCACATTCCATGCTGGGACAAACAAGACTGTGTGACAGTCCCCTTGACCAATGGGTTGAGAGGTGGGACTGTTATCAGTCCAATCCATGGTTATCTTGCCAGAAGTATATAATGGAAAGAATAAACAAAGGGTGGGGCTTCTGCCCTGCTTGCTCTGTGAACCCACACCTGTGTCCCCGAGTGTTCAATCTGGAAGACCTCGCAGTGATAGGGCCTTGATATATTATTACTGAAATAAACATTAGTTTTGGAAGCTTCATGTTTGCCACCTTTTCAAACTTCACTGAGCATGAGGCACACCCAATGATGTGCTTGTTATTTTTGTTAGAAAATGAGAGGATTTTTTCCCAAGTGTCCTTATTCCATTTATTTGTAAGCTTTCTACAGGAAGTTTCTGATCTGTAAGTCCAATTGCTTCTCCTCCAAGGCCATTCATAATGGTTTAAGGGGCCTCCAGGGCATCATGCATAGAGTACTGTAAATCCTGACTTTTGCAGGAATCAGAAAGTTTGCAATACTTGCTATATACAAGAGATCTCAGAATTTTGTTGAACATTTGGGACTAGATATCTCATTTTTTGTCATATTAAGACAGAAGTTATGAATGGAGAAAGAAGTTGGAAGAAATAATTTTGTTGCCTCTGTTAACAGAGAGCACAGTGTGCATTCTGAGAGCATTCTGCTTATAGTGTGGATTTCAGTCTTGGCTGACTCTTGGGTTCTTAATTTTTTTCTCATCCCAGGTTCTTGGCAAATGTGCCTCTGCATGTCTAAAATTGGTATCATTGGTTATTCCTTATTTAAATTTTACATTTGGAAGTGTTAAGGGAACCCAAATTTCTGAAATGGAGACAAGGCAATGTGGAATAATGGCAATATCTCTACTGCTCTGAATAGCCCCTGGTGCAGCAAGCAGAGTGCAACTCATTTACCTGGAATGGAAGAAAATATCATATTTCCCCAAGGTAGGCCTTGCATGTGTGTCTCATGGACTAGGAATTTGTGATCACCTTACCATGGCTATTGAGTGAAAGCCAGAATGAGGCAGTTTAAGTAAATTTCATTAATCTTTATCTAAGAGCAGATGAAGTATTTTTCATAAGCTGTCTACTGATTTTTCACTGTAATATTTCAAGTTAATCAGAAGCTAATGGAAAAGAATGTCAACTCTTACATTTGATTGATAAATGCCATGCAACTTCTCTCCTGGTAGTTTGTGAAAGTTACCCTCATGCTGAAAATAAATTCTTCACGTTTATTTTATTCAGGATTTTAGAGACAGTTGGTAGACACCACCAAAGTAACATCTTCAGTTGCAGCAGTCCTCCTGAATGATGAGTGTTCTGGAGGTCACTTGTTTAACCTGAGGTTTTATAAATTATTTTTGACTAAATAAGAAAAGCTATTTCTTTGAGACTGAATCCAAAACCTACTGGGGAAAAAAATTGGGTTTTGATGAATTGTAATCTCTTGATTCAGTGTTTTACAGGAATTATACATGGAAAAGTATAGTATGGAACTCCATGAAATTATTGTGACAGCTGAAATCAAAATAGCAATAGCTTTAGAAATATTTTTGAAAAATATCTTTTCAGAACTGAGTGAACATATGGAATGAGTCATGAAGTTTCATAATTTTCAGTGTGTAATCAGTGAACTATTTTATTGGCATATTTGACACCACCATTCTTGTTTGCAAAGAGAATACCACTAATTAGAGACAGTCTAACGAAACAACCTGATTAGCATTAAGGTTTCAGCAGAGATTGAACAGTTTTTGTTGTGTCATTATTTTTGCCAAGCTGCAGACAGCTTTTTATTTTTCCTTCATGATCCTAAGGTTATAAGCCAAAATACAGGAAGCTATAAGAAAAAGAAAGAGAGAAAACACAGCATTTTCATCCCTTCTGGAAATCAGGGGTTTGCATTACAGTGCAGCCTGAGACAAGAACTGCAGATTTCTGAAGATCAGGTTTTTCCTCTGAACTCAAAGATGTTATCTCTGGAGATGGGTTTTGCTTCAGGCTCCTAAGAGACAGCATCTCACCCACGAGATAACAGATTTCCCTCTGAACTTCCATGAACCTGGGACCAACCATACACCTCTGTGTGCCCTGAGAGCCTTGCAAGGCAGAAGAAAGGCTGATAAGGAGCTCAGGTACTCTTTCTCTTTGCCTGTGGGAGACATTGAAATTGCTCCCTGAGACAGCAGGAGCCACTGCCTCGAGATGCTCAGGAAGCATCAGGGATGTGCAGGACTCCTTCCTGCCCTGCCAAAGTCCCAGGGGCTGGGCTGGCTGCCCTGCTCCAGCTCCGGGAAGTTAGCCAAAACCAAAAAACCCAGTACCAAAGGGTACTTGGGCCACACTGGCCCCAGTGTTTCACTATGCTGTGGCAGGTAGCAGGCACTCTCATGTGACAAGGAACCTCACTTCATCCTGCCTGGGTGTTTCTAAATTACCTGTAGGAAGTCCAAAGCTTTGGAAAGAATTAGCATTTAAACTTCTTTAACATAGGAAATCTGAATACGAAGATGAATCTGAATACTAAGATTTTCCAAATCTTCACAACTGTCTCTATCATCAGTACTAAGAAAAAATAATAAGGCAATGATTTGCTTAAACAAAGCTATTCCTGGCTGTAGGGAGTTATTTTATATCCTTATTTGCAAAATGACTAAGAGCAATGTTACTTTTTGCCTAGCAAGAAGTGTCCTGAAGCACGTTCATCTGGTTTGCTTAGCATTATCTGCTGCTCAGAGTTTGAGCTGAATGGTGAGTTTGTGAATGTTCAAACCTTCATTTGCAGTTTGGTACTGGAGGAAAGGAAAATATGCAGGGTACTGATCCTGTTTTGTATTTGAACACAAAGTCCTTTTGTTTAAGCATAAAGTATAAATGTTTACCTTGGAGCCCTGTATAATTCTAATTAAAGCACAAAGTCATGCCTTTGAACCTCTGCCTCTGAGTCATTTAAAATGAAATCTCAAAATTAAAATTTCTGTGAATGGTGGTTTGTTTTACACTATTGCTAATCTTACTAAACATACTACAGGTTAGTCCCATTTATAGTTTTCTGTCTGATCTTCTTAAGACTCATTCTGTGATCAGTTGTGGTCGTGTTTCAGCACCTAGCTAATTCTGATTAACATTATAATCCGGTACAATAAAAGCAGTTTAATCAGAAATTGCAAATGAGCCTCAATCACATCTGATATAATCAGCTATTTTGCTGACATTGCTTCAGCAGTAGGATTGTCAAGCACAGAATGAAGTAGCTGTATATATGAATAGCTTTAGGACATGTTTGATACTGATTTAGAGGAGAATTTGCATAAACAGCAGTTAAAACTTAATTAAAGATGTATGCTTCTAAGGTTGAACAATTTTTGCTCAATTTAATAATGAGGTAGTCTCTCCTCAACTAATCCTTCCCACTCAATCTGTCATAAACACAAGCTCCTGCATTGATTATGTGCACAGTTGCTATAGGTTCTAAATATTACAATAATTTACACTAAGTCTAGCTACTAAATGCCCACGATTCAACACTTCATGAATTTTTACAATTTTTTTTTAATTTTATAACTGAAAAATTTACTTTGACATGGAGCATCTTGTCCTACTGAAAAACTACTTTACACTGATGACATATTACAACTCAGAGGTTTCATTAAACTCAGGACTGTATGAGGCACAAATTTTATATTTTTTACCTTAGCAGGCTTCAAAACAAAGAATGCTAAGCATTAAAGGAACCTAAAAATTGGAATGGCATATTTAAAAAACATTCAATAATAGGTCTGGTTATGAATTGTTTTCAAATAACATGAACAATAATTTGGCTTAGAGGTTAGTTTATTATCATAATTTTTCTTCCCTTTCTTCTTGTTGAACTAAAGAAAAGATATTAATTCCTTTGCATTTATTGTTTCAGTTACATTTATTGACACTGAGATTATTAGCACTCAGGTTAGAGCTGAGTGCTAATAATGCCAAGGTTGTGGGTTTGATTCCTATACGGCCGTTCATTTAGGAGTTAAATGATCCTTGTGGCTCCCTTTTTACTCAGAATAATCTTGGATTCTCTGATTAATGCATCCATCAGGAGTCTAGAATTTGAGTAAAATATATGAATGTATAATGCTGTCTACAGTTAAAATCTTGAGATATGTATTGTATATATATATGTATATATATATACTTTCTTCTCTAGACCTACAACCTATAATATCAAGTATTGTCCTCGCTAATGGATAAACAAATAAAAGAAATGGGAATAATGCAGTGATGTATATTGTAAGTTTTTAAAGTCTTTAGTAAATGCAAGTGCAGGTTAATCTTTAGCTAAACATACAAGTAAGGATCCTTTTCAGAGAAGTAAACAGACTACCTACTGAGCAATAGGCCACCTATGTTTATGTAAAAGAAATGGAATTCCATATAAATTGGACCAAATTTTCCCATAAAAATTCCCATTGCTTTTCAAATCCCACTGCATGATCATTATCATTCAAAAAATCTCACCAGAGAAAAATTAAAAGTAGTTTAATGTTGAAATTTTAATTATATGAGGTGAAAATATTTTAAGCTGAAAAACAGTATTTTCCTTACAAATAAGAAAGTTAATAAATAGACATTTTAATAGAAATTCTAAAGTCCTAAAATACAACAATACTCAATAATAAGCAGACTTCTTCCAAAGAGAACATGGTTTAATTATTTTTATGACACAGTGTATCCTGAATGCATTCTATACACATTTAAGCCAAAAGTGATCCAGCTGTGCAGAGGGATTTCAAAATTTACAAAAAAATGTAATACAGAATTGCACTGGAGAGCCACATTTGGATCATGTAATTAAATTATTAAGAAACTGGATGATTAAATAGAGTCAAGAAAAAACACTTTCTTCTCCAGACCTACAACCTATAATATCAAGTTTTGTCCTCGCTAATGGATAAACAAATAAAAGAAATGGGAATAATGCAGTGATTATTGGAATGGTAGTAAGATCCTCAAGTTTTTTCTGTTCTTGATGCAGACACAGGTCAGAGAGTTGGAATTTCTTCTGTCAGTTCTTCTCACTGCTTTTTTTTTTTTACTTTTGGAAGATAGAAACATCATGTAATTTGGCACTGACAAAAATAACTGTGGAGAAATGGGATAGTTTCATTTTATTTCTGTATTGTTTTAAAAGTAACCTGCATTCCTAGTTCACAAGCAACAATATGTATGTAATATAAATTCCAGCCTTGTAGGTTCTTTTGGCAGGGAGGTTAGTATGACTGTGTTTTATGGGTGCAGACAATTCCTCTGAATTTAGGCTTCAGGCTCTGCCAGTGTCTGTGTGAAAGGCAAGAGAGCAACTTTCTCATTCTGGCCTGGGAAAAATCTTAAAGAGGAATTCAAACTAACCTTGGGAAGTGAGAAACCATCCACAGGTGGTGTTTTTCCAACATGTTTTGTGGCAAGGTTATTGGCAAAGGGTGTAGACTCTAATAACCAATCATTTTCTTTGTACAGAACTACTCTATAAAAGTAGAATTTAGAAGAATAAAGTTTGCTGTGATTTTACCATCATAGAGAGTTATGTTGTTATTTCTGTGCAGTCCAAAAATCATAACAGTGCTTTATTATTCTTCAGTCTTTACCATTTTACCCACGTTTGATCAGATAGGAGAGGGGAAAATGTTTTTCCTCTACTGTAACACAAATTTAAAAATCATCATTAAAAATATTCATCTGCTCCAATCACATAAAAAATGAGGGCTCCATAGAGCCCTCAAAAGAGTAGAGGCTCTTTTGACCATTTTCAGTCTATATAAGATCGATTTGAAAACTGCACTTGCACTGGGAGTTTTGTTTGACTTGCAAGACTTACTGTATGATTCTTTTAGCAGATTTTGTCTTTCATCCTTCTACTCTTGGCAAGTTTGATCATTTATGTATGTTGCATTCTTGTGCTTCAACACAAAATCTTTTGACTCATATTCAATATTCTGTAGGTCTTGAAAATATACCTGACATAACAGCATAGTACTCACTATACTTTTCACTTTAAAGCAGGAAAATAATCCAGTCTTTCTGGACGTTGAAAGCTTTTTTGTTTTGTTTATTTTGTTTTTGTGGTAAGATGTCTTTTCCTGGAGTCTAATCCTTCAATGCTTATCTCACTTTTTCTAAGCTTTTTCTCATTGTCTATACCATCAGGGTTTTATTATTTGTAGCAAGAATTTTCTTGTTTACTCTCAGCTTTTTTTCATTGTCTTTTTTCTTACAAATCTTTTAGTGGAATGCCTACGTGGACATGTACTCTATAAATACCTCCTTATTGCTAAAGCAGGCTATAGACTTTATTGATGGGAGTGGGGTGGGAATGGGCAATTGAAAAATAGGGAATAAATTTGTTGTCCCACCTGCCAATTATACCAAAAGAGCATAATTCCTTCTTTTTTATACTGAGTGAACAGTAGCTGGTTAGTCTCCTGCTTTCCTTATGCACATTTGCAATGAAGTTTGACACAACCAAAAGCAATATCAGCTGGTATGCCATTAACATAAAATAGTACAAATCATAATGTTGAAATGCAGTGCAGTGAGGAAAGTAATTGCGTACTGATTGACTCAACAATTTAAACTATTAAAATTCGACTTTCCCTCCTGCCCCATCTTTTAATTTTCTTCTGCTAGATAATGAAACTTTGGACTTAGTTCCTTCTTATTATAAAAATCAGTCCAATCTCTTTGTAGTTTAAAACATTTCCTGCTAATAACAGTGAGTAGATATTTTCTTTTTTGTACCTGTAGTATTTTTCACTGAATGTTTTTATCTCAGTCTGAATCCTCCTGTCAGACCTATTCTAAAACAGAATACAGGTGCAATTAGAAAAATGTAGCTTTTAAATGTAAGCAAATGTTTTACTTTCAAGGAAACCAAAAATAGTGACTCAAAGGCTTACAGTAAAGAAAAAATCATGATAGCTGAACAGTCAATCCATGTTTGTAAAGAATTCTTACCTTTAGACTTTAACTTTCATTACTGAACTTATCTTTCTGAGTTATTGAAAATTATTTACTGAATTTTCAGTTGAACCTAGTCTCTGACTACAATTATTTAATGTCTTTATTAATGTCATACCTAAAGTACTATTTTGATGATTCTACTGATTTAACTTGAGTGTGTCCTCAAAATGACAGTTATTTTAATACAAAAATGGAATATTTAGAGTTTTGCATTTATTTACATTTGCTTTGGATTATTGCCATTAATTGTAGATAAAATGACCATAACATTTTTGTACATCTCTTCGTAGCTTGTTACAATGTTTCAGTGTTTATGCTAGTATGGGGAAATTTAACTCCAAGTTAAAGAAACTACGTTGGAATACATTATCCTTTTAGAATAATTATCCATATGTTATATCCATTATCCTTAGAGTAAATGCAACTCTTGCTTATTGATGTTATTCCTTAACCAGTACCACAGTGTCAAAAAATTACTTGTATGAAAATAAGGACGTGTCCTCAAAGATTCTAGACTTGAAATCAGGATTTAAGGATTGGTGGAGAAAAATATTGTTGCATCTAATTCTGTCACATAAATTTCTTTATAAACTTAGTGCTCAAGCTATGTTTTTCTAAATGTGTATTTTTCAATATTTATTATAATTTTGCTGACTTTTTCTTTTTTTTCACTTCAAAATATTTTCTTCCAGTGATGTCTAGCCAGTGCAGCATATGTAGTTCCTATATAGCCTAATGGAGAGTGCACAATGAGAGCATTATATTTTCTTTTATTGTAGTCTATTCATCTACACATTCACAAGAATGTTTTGTTTGCCTTTTTTACTGCAACTGTGCTTTGTGTTTCTGCTTAAAATGATTTTCCATAATAACCTTCAAATTGTTTTCCTGATCAGTGTGCTAAATTATTGGGCCATTTGCCACTTATTGTATAGCTTGTTTTCTTGCTCCAAGCCCAATTATTTTGCATCTTTCTGTACAACAAAACGCCTTTGCCATCTGCTATGTTGTTCATTTAAACAATGAAAATCTAACTTAGTTTGTACTATTCAACCTTACTTGTTCCATCTTCCAATCCTTTTATCATCTGCAATTTTGAACATAGTGACCTTGCTTCCATGTTTCTCTTGAGCTGATTCAGGTACCAGAGAGCAACAGTCCTACAGTCAGACTGCAATTTTTATGCTTCATTTCTACAACTAGAAAGGATGTGTCCTTGTTGATTATTTTTTACTTCTATTTTTCTTTTTATTTTTCCCTTATCTTTTCAGAAGTAGGTTGCCATAATTATTTATACCCTAAACCTTAATGTGCACTATTTCTCTCTAAGTTCAAATCCTAGATAATTGGATATGCTTTGTATATCTGAATGTATGTTTTACTTTATTTGTTGTGATAATATCCTATTAGCTGGGCATATCAGCAGAGCTTTGAACTAGATTTGGTGAGGGAAAAGGGAAATTCTTCTGAGTGTCAGGAACAAGGAAGCAACAACCCTCCAGGAAACAAGAGCTAGCTATGATGTCAAACTCAATGAATCTAGTACAAAAAAGAAGTTCCTGTCTACTTGTGCTGTGCCACTAAGAAAAGCAGATTACTCTAAAGTAATATAATGAATAACTCAGTATGCTCTCACAGAAATTAGACAACAGAGATGAAAATTCATAAAAGAGATTAGAAGGATTATGCATTTCTGGATGATAAACCATCTACTTTAAGTTATAGATGTGTGAAAAGTAAGAGAATGAGATGTGCACAAAATGCAAGAGAATTACCAGTTATAGAAGAATGATTCAATCTTGATAACAATCCTGAAGTCTTCTGCCACTGGCAAATGACAATGAAATATTGCTTTATTTTCACTTCATACAAGGCTTATGGAGAATGAATCTCCTAAGGTAGTGACCATGGGTCCCAAAAAGAGAGCTGAAGAAGACTCTTGAAATTAGCTGAACATATCCTTATTTTAAGCATGGAGAAGTCTAATTAAGGAAGAATATTATTTTGCCAAACAGTAAGAATATACTTAAGAGCTTTACAGGTTTCTGGGGTAAGTCAACATCTTACTAGGGAAAAGCCTAAGTACTTAAAAGAAGACTCTTTAAGAAAGTTACACTAATTTTAAGAACAAATACTTAATTTCCTGGGGCTGGACAGAATTTTTCCACACATTGCCTTTGATTCTGTAGATTACAGAATATTCTGATCTGGGTGCTTTTTTGTGTATAGGAATCCCTAAAGCTAAATCCTCTTTACTGCTAGGTTTTGTGCATCCTGAACATTTAGTCATAATGATAATGACATAAAACAGAATCTTATTTGTTTCAGTTTTAACAAAATGTTATTAAAACTCAACGGGATGGTCAAATTATAATTCATAGTATTAGTATACTCTCGTGATAATGTTACTAATTTATCACTAGTAATTAAAATGGTTAATTTGCTGGTAGACATATTTAAATTACTTTTACTAGTGATTCTTTGGCAATTTTTTGACTTATGTGAAGCCATGGTATTGCTCATGTTTGTCTGTGGGTCGAATATCACTGAGCAATCTATTTTTGATCTTTGACAGCTCTATAGGAGCTACCAGAAACCTCTTCACATTCTCAACAGGACATTTAAAACCACTTAAAAAGTAGCGTAACTCTTGCAGAGGATATTCCTGGGGGTTTCTTTCCATAGCACAGTATTTTGAAAAGCCTGCTTTTTAATAAATACCTGAGGCAGAAAGATATTCTTTATAAAATCGTGAAGATAATTATTCTACTCCTTACATCCTATGCTTTCCCTTTGATATTTGTGATGATTAACCCTTCTTCATTGCAGGAAATCTTACCTAAATCTTTCTCTTATTTTTCACCCTAGGAATGGAATCTAGTACAAGGCTAAGTTCTACGTGTTAAGAAATGCTCCTTTCTTTATCTTATGGTACCTAGCCAGAATAATAAAAGGTGGTTTCTGAACAGATATATATATGAAGTGGTTGGGATATTATCAGCTTGCTTCTCATCTACCTCAGAGGACAAATTCTCTCAGACTGCAGAAATAGTGAAAAATCCCAAAATAATCCTCCAAAAGCCTCAACATTTCTACAAAACTCCACATTCAAGTGCTTTCAACATCCCTCTGCCTTCAAGAACACTAGAGAGTCAATGTTCAAGGAACCAATAACAATTAAATGTTTACTGTAAGCTAATGGAATCAGTTTCCTGTCTGCATTCTGCACTTGAACACTGAACCCTCAAGAGGGATTTTCCTGAATGTGCTCTCTACTGCTTTTCATTTTGGTCCCTTCACTTATGCCTGTTTTTGGGCTCCTAATGGGAACTGGTCATTAAATGTGTTTCAAATATTCTCTGGGACTACCTTTGCTAGAACAAAATGTTGCTTGAAAATTGATGTTGTGAGAATGAGATTTTTTTCACATTGCACCCCTGCTTTTTAAGGTGCCTTGGAATGGAGGTGCTTTTGATTCAGGCAGCTGGAGAAATATATTTGGAAGCAAATAGCTGCAATGAGAAGGCCTATTTCTTAGCTGAAAAGGGCTAAATTTATGCTTTTTAATTTAAGAATGAAGACCAAAAATAAATTTAAGTTTTTGGTCACATTTTGGGGCTCAAATGCAGTAGTGTGACTCACCAAAGACAGTGTGCCTGGAGTATTGTTGAAGCCTTCATGTCAGCCTTAAAAGAAAAAAATAAAAATAATGCTGCTTCTAAAATTATAATTCTTTATAGTTTAAAGAAATATGATTTAATATTAGCTAGTGTTTTAAGGTTTTAATTTGATTTTTGCAGAAATACCAAAAGCCATCTAAATCATGTATGGTAACTAAAAAATACGGGAGTTGCTGCCTACAGAAACCAAAATGCCACATAATGTACAACACTGTTCAACAAATGATGTGACAACATTCTGAGAAAATGGAAAACAAAATTCAGACACAGAGGTATCTCAGAAAAAGATAATGAAGCCTTTTTCTTTTTAAACCAGTCAAAGACAGTAAGAGAGATTGTTTCATAATATTTCAAAACTATGCCATAACTATGAAGAAGGAAATGAAAAGCTGTTTAGCGAAAATTTTTTGGTATCCTGTGTAATCTGGTTAGGTTCAGGGCCACTTTTGATTTCCTGGAAATGAATATTCTATGCCTAGTGAGCTTTCTACGGATATTTTGAAAAAATTTATAAAGGATTAAAAAGATGAAATAACAACCTTTGGTGTCTAATGGTCCAGAAGAATGCCTTCAAAAAATTACAGGGTGCAAGTGATATGTGCTGGAATTGCATTTTGATTTCACAGTTGTATCAAGATAAAATACAACACTAGAGATGAGGAAAAGTGTAAGTGCCATGTACCTAAAGCAGAAAGCATTCTGGAGTTTCTGGAATATATGACCTGTCACTGTCACACAACTTTAGTCTGAAGGTTCAGCTTCAAAAATGACTTGAAGAAACACAAAATATTTTGTCCTTTCTCTTTGGTTACTGGGTTTGAGTGGGTAATCCCTATCACCTTGGATGTACTTTGCTTCTTTTGTTCCTTCACTTGCAGTTGCTCCTAAAGCAGAATCATTAGTTAACAAATGGCTCAGGACATTCCAATTTTCAGGTCACTTTGTTTACTCCACAGTGCTCATATGTTCCCTGCTCACTGTGAATTTCTTCACTGTCTGTCAACAGACACAGGCCTTGGAACCTGGCCAAAAAATCAATATTCTTTTGTCTCTCTAGAGATTTTTCTAAAACTCTTCATCTTTCCTACTACTTTGGGAGCTGTTTATGGCAGATAAATGGCTTCAGTTTCTGAGTCCCTTTTTTGGAGCCCTTTTGATCCTAAAACTATATTCAGGGGAGTGACATTTCAATCTGGTTTTCTCCCAGATTTGCGAGAGGGGTCACCAGGATCTTCTGCTTACTGTAGTGCTTAAGACCATTTGAGATAGTGCAATGTCAGAAAAGGAAAAAGTCTTGAGCGAATTGGCCAAAATATCCCAGAACAGGGAAATAGCTAAGTCAGGCATGGCTAGGGATTTTCAGATGTCAGGATTAGACATCCTAAGGACATTTCCAAGGGGAGTGTGCCTTCATTATCTTCTCTCTTTTTTTTGCTTTTATTTTGATTAATTTTTTTTTTTTTTAATATTCAATATTGTAATATTAGAGCAGTTAAAAGTTACCTCTATTTTGAGAAAGATTACTTAGCAATAATAAATATTGCTGCTATTCATTCTCTGAAATGTAGAAGCTCATATTCTTAAATATTCTTAATTAGATATTTGAAGAAAGCCTCAATTTTTATATTTTAAAATCTCAATTTATTTCATACTGTTCTAATTTTTTTCCCTTCTGAATAATTTAATCAATATATTTTCAGTATTTGACATAAATTTCCCATATATTTACGCTGGTTTATGTTTTCATAACACTAACTCACACTGCAAGACTTAAAACTACAGAGTGCCCCAATGCAGGGCCACGTTAATACATTGGAATTTCAAGTAAATTCGTGTAATTTACATGCAGACTAGTAAGGGTGACAGTGTTGTAGGTGTTTTCTTCAGGCCACCTGATCCAGTGGATGGATGCCTTCTAAAGGCAGCTGGAAGTGCCCCCACATTTACAGGCCCTGGTTCTCAGGGGGGATTTCAATCACCCTGACAGTCAGTGGAGGAACAACACAAGGCACAAGCAGTCTAGGAGGTTCCCAGAAATCTTTGATAACTTTCTGATACAGATGATGGTGGAACCAAGTAGGAAGGGTGTGCTGCTGGACCTTATACTCACAAGGAAAGTCTGGTGGGAGAAATGAAGTTCAGGGGTAGCCTTGGCTAAGTGACCATATATTCAGTATTCTGCAAGGAGGAATCAAGGCAATGAGTAACATTGCAACCCTAGACTTCAGGAGAGCTAACTTTGATCTCTTCAGTGAATTTCTCAGAAGAATCCCATGGGTATGTGCCCTACAAGGAGGAAGGGTCCAAGAGAGCTAGTCAATATTTCAGGATCACTTCCTCCTGACTGCCCAGAGTGCATCCCTCTGACTGTGGGCAAGCAAATGTGAAAGGGGACAGGAGACCTACATGGATGAACAAAGAACTCCTGTCAGGAGATATGCATGACAGAAACAGGCACAAGATGCCTGGGATGAATTTAGTGATGTGAGAGTATTCAGAAAGGCAAGAAGGAAGGCTCACCTGAAATTAAAGGTGTCTGAAGATGTTGATGATAAGAAGAAGGGCTTCTTCAAATACACCGGTAACAAAAGGAGTACTAAGGAAAATGCTGCCCCCTACTCAGTGGAACAGTGACTGTTGCAACAGAGGCTGTAGAGAAGGCTGAGATTCTGAACACCTTCTTTGCTTCAGTCTTCACTGCCAAGGCCAGGCCTCAGGAATTAGTAACCCACAAGACTAGGGACAAAGCCTGGAGATTAGACTTTCCCTTGATTGAGGGAAATCTCTATTAGGTTAGAGACCATTTAGTCAAACTTGATATCCAGAAGTCCATGGGCCCTGATGGGATGCACTCACAAGAGCTGAGGGAACTGTCAGATATCGTTACTAGGCTACTCTCAATCATCCTTGAAAAGTCATGGCAGTTAGAAGAGGAGTAGAAGAAAGCTAATGTCACCCCAGTCTTCAAAAAGGACAAAAAGGATGACAGAAGAAATTATAGGCTAGTCAGATTCACCTCAGTCCCTGGACAGGTGATGAAACAGCTCATCCTAGGGGATATCTCTCATGGAAGACAAGAAGGTGATGAAAAGTAGTCAGAATGGATTCACCAAAGGGAAACCATGCTTAACTCCCTTTACTGCCTTTTTTGATGGGAGAACTGGCTGGATTGAAGAGGGGAGTGCACTGGAGGCTGTCTACATAGACTCTAGCAGTCTTTTTGACACTCTGTTTTCCCAGAGATTGTGGAGATGCTTGAAAGCTGTCTGGACATATTTCTCAATAACATTCTCTAGGTGGCTGCTTGAAGAGTGATATTGGATGAGACGACCTGCAGCAGTTGCTTCCAACCATTCTGGGATTCTTTGATACACCAGGTCTCCTGAGACAGATGCCAGAATGGCATTTTTTACTCAAAGCTGCATAAATATTTTCAGAAGGAAGACTCCTTTAGAAATTTATGACGGTAATGGATCTGAAGCTGATTCTTAGGAGAGGTAAGTCTTGGAAGTGCCTTAGATGTCTCTATGGTCACTATAAATTTATCACACATTCTGAGAGAAGGAATTACTGAGTTTTTCCATTATACTTGTTATCTTTGCTCTCTATACACTCAGAAAGAAAAGGGGACACCATGTTTTTCTCGTGGACATATGATATATACTTTGATGAACAATGGTTTGTAAACTTCTTTCTTTTACTCTCACTATATTTGAAAGATGTACATCAGAGTTCTCCAATGAAGAACAGAGAAGACACTCCAAAAGATATGTGATCAATGTGCAAAATTATAATTTTTTAACTGTTCAAGCTTCTGATTCAGTGAAATTAAATTCCCACTTATGCTATAAAAAGAGTGATACACTGTATTTTAGATAAGCACAACATATAGAAAAAAAACAGACAGATAAATAAACTTTTCATAGATTCACAAATACCACAGAATCAAGACACTGAGGTTTACTAAGAGGAAATTTCATAAAGGGTAACATTCATAAAGTGGATATTCCTCCCTTTTCACCTGACCCACATTCTGCAGTTCTTCATATGTGGTGCAAAAAATACCAAGTAATCTTGTTTAAATTCAAAGATAATCTCCCATCTCCGATGAGAGAAAAAATCTTCTACAGCAGTTGTTTTAAAACACTGTGCTTTACATTACAGGTCACTGTAAGGAAGAAATACACATATGCTCCTTTCAAATGTGCATGTAAAGAGTGAGAAATATGAACGATATCTTTACAAATTTTTAAAAGAATTTATACAGTTACACTGACATTTACAAAGAATTATATTCATGGTGATTCTGCTTGGAAAATTTTATTCATTTTTACTTTTCAGTTTATTCTAGTCATACTTTAGATTAATAAGCTTTCTTTTACTACAGAGAAGAAAATAAACTGCTCTGCAATATTTATGCAAAAGGTAACTTTAATATATGACTGAGTAGAATTCAGATTGGTTTGAACAATTTTGTGGTATTAAATGTTCCCTTGCAAAATTGTAAAAGCTTACAAATTTCTTTTCTCTGAGCCAAAAAATAAAATTGAAATTTTGCATCTGAAGATAAAAACTGAATTATGTCATGTATTCTTAATAATTAATGTATTCTATATACTAGCTGCCTAGAATAATTCCAATGCTATATGAGATCCAAATGTGATTTTTGTTACAATTGAATGAATCACCAATATGTACCTTGTCAGTAATATGCAGAAGTTACTGATATTTAGAATTGCTTTTTGCTCAGGCATAGTTTGGGTTTACATAACCCCAGTGGTAAAATAAACATGAAAGAAACATCTGTTCAGCTAAATTCAGAATTACTGAACGACTTACTCTCAAATGACACCAGAAGGAAGGCTCATGGGAAAATGTTAACAAACAGTAATGTTGCATCACAGCTTCTATAACTTTGTCTCAGCATGGAACACAACAAAGCAAGCTGTCTGCTAGTTTCATTAGGTTATTTGGAAATTGCTTTTTGTTATGCAGTAGGGTAATTTTTTCAGGAAACATTCTCTTGTTGTTAAAGTTGAAAGCTATTTTATTGATTCAGTCAGTGTATGATGTATTGCTTTTAGGGAATGGTGAGTTATGAGAAACACTGGAATTCCTGCATGTTGCTAACCTGACTCCATCAATGCTTCCACACATATGATAAGCACTGATGAACACAAATTATGACCAGCTGTCACTTCAAAAGCTTTCATTGAAACAAAAAAGGAAATGTTGAGAGGAGGACTCGAACATTGTAAATTTAAGGCAAAAATACAGGCTGTTAATCATACTGTTGAAAATTCTAAAACCAGACTTCTAGTTTTACTTAAGACTTTGCATTACCACAAGGCCTTTCTACAATGTCTTATGCTCTTATGTTCTTTCTGGTTCTGTTCTCTACTGTAAGGCCATCTACTACTGTTACCTGTCCAATTTGCATGGATACCTACTCAGAGGTAAGGGTCCACATGCTGTCATCCTTTCTTGTTTTGTTGGAGGTAGAACAGGGCAGAGGGGGAGCTGTGCAACTCAATTGGCTTTATGTGGGATGCTGACAGCTCACTTGAAACAAAAACCTTACAGGTTAACATGGTGCAGGGTCAGGACAGGGGGACAAAGGGGCAGGGGAGGGGAAGATCTGGGGCTAACCAGACACTGGGCACCGGCAGGGATTAACAGGAGCAAACCATAACTTATCAAAAACCCACCACCACACCCCTTCATCCAAGTCATTGATGGATAAGCTAAACAATGCTGGGCCCAGTCTAAACCCTGGGGACACTGCTATGGACAGGCCTCAAACCAGGCTCTGTGCTGCTGATCACACACCTCTGAGAATTACCATCCAAACTTTTCTTTGTTTATCAGCAATTTATAGAGCTCGTCCACCAGGAATATTTGTATTTGCAAATCACTGAGGTCTACTTAAAATCTTACTGATTCTTCAAGTATGTTCCAAATGCAGAAATGCTGTAAACTTAAGAGTTTATCATAATTTTGAATTAGCACTTGAATATCAGCTTTTAACAAAAAAAAAGAACTAAATAAAGTGATTCGTGGTCATAGTATTCAGTTCCTTCTAGTCTAACACAACTCAAATTGCATAATGAGAATTATTAACAAGAACGGGTTTTATTCTACTTCAGTTGGTACAAAAGTTGCAGATACAAAGAAGTTAGTCCTTTGCACCTTTCAGACCTAGTTCTCATTTTATTATTTCATATGTAGTATTATGTTGTCAGCTTCTTACTTGGAATGCAGAATTCTGTTCCAAATGAAACAAGAGCAAGTGAAAAATGCCTACAATAAAAGATGTAGCTGAATACCTATTGCAGGAACAAACTTTCATTTGTGGACTCAATATGTAATTTCTATTGATTAGTGCTTGGTTATTGTTATATGGGCACAGGAATTGCTGAGATAATTATTGCATGCAGCTTATGATAGTTTAAAAACAACTTAGCTCTTTGCCCTTTGGCTGTTTTAGACCAGGCAAAAAGTATATCTCCTTTTATATTGGGCAATATAACTCCATTTTACATTTATCTTAACTCAGGGGAAAGATGATCAAAATTTCCATGTCATTACTTCAAGTATTTTTATAATTTCCAAGTACTGTTCTTAAAATGACTCATTTAATAGAAACTGCTTTTAAGTAGAGAGGCTTGCTTGAACACAGACAAAAAAGAGTGGAACAGTGTAGCATCAAACCCAGATTAAAAAATGAATCCCCCCCAATTGTCCAAGATCTGTAAAAAATTTTTCTTGACAGATGTGAGCTTTGAGATTTGATACTCTTCAAGATACAATAAGAAGTACAATTCAACAATTAGTTGAAGATACTCTTCAACTAATACTCTTCAAGATACAGTAAATATATCTATTTACATTCACCTGATTTTTTCATTGTTGCTGATAGTAAGGTACTGGTTTTCATTATGGAGATCCTCTTGCCTAGTCTTTGTGGAGCAAAGTCAATAGTAAATAAAAGACATTTTACACAACTCTGAAATACTGTTGGAAATGCATTAAAATATTTGATGTTGTTTTGAATTATAGGCGATAAAGACATTTAAAATAAGAATAATATTTTTATTACAGAACCTTCTTAAGGATATCACATCAGACTTCTTGGTGTCTGTAACATATGAATAATGCAACAGTTTTAATTAGTTATGAAGAAAGAGGTTAGGTCACACATTATAATATTAAGCTGGAAGAAGCCAGTTTGAAACTGGGCTCACTTGCATATGTTAATAAACTTTTTTTAAAGGCTAGATGTCAATTTTTAGCTAATTTTTTTTTTGGTCATTACTGGATATCTTAATGAATATTTATTTTCCACTGCTTACATTAATATTATGAAAATTGATCTATTCTCACATAATGTGGAGTGAGATAACTTCTTTAGATACTACAGGATATGAAGCTAGGTTTATGTTTTCAAATAGAGGACTAGGTGTGCATTAGCATACATAGAAAAAAATTGTTGCATGAAAACTCTCAATTTACTGAGAGTTACAAATAAGACTGAGTGAAGGATATCTGATTTTTAAATAAAGTAGGACATGTAAACAGTTAAGATTAATCCTTTTGTAAACTGAAAAACAACAGACTTTCAAATCTTATAAAGTGTACAGAAAAACACCCACAGTGTTCTGCAGGAGGAAATACCTGTCTTGAAATTTCAGTTTGTATGATGGAACTGTCTAAAGAATCATTAATTTGTTTTTCGTTCTAATATTGAAAAAATAAATTGCTATTAGCAGCCAAGATTAAGACAGCAATTTTATTTGTGAAAGCAAAGACCCAGTAGCTAGTCCTGCCTCCTTCCCAGCCATCTTCAGAAAAGAGGAAATACTGCAAGGTTCAACTACCCAAGCAAATCTCATCTCCATATATGAGGATTGATTTTCTGAGCAATAAGTATTATAATGACAGATGGAGATTTTTTTAAATGCCTGTAAATCTTAGCTTTTGATATCTGAGATTCTCCAGTCTGATTTTTTTTTTCTCTTTATGTCTTTATAAAAGAAGTTACAGTTAAGAGGTATCCATTCTGTTACTGGAAGTATGTTTCATTTTATCTCAAGCCAGAAATCCTAGTTTTTGTTTACTTTTTTCTCTTTGTTTGTTTTGATTTTATTGTTGTTGTTTTAATTTTCAAGAGGGCTGACTTGGTCATTGGCATTACCTAGTATTAAAAAAGTAATGAAAGGAATTATTCTTGTTTGGCTAAATATCACTGGTCAGATCTGAAAGTAAGCATTTGCTTGACTTTAACTATATTACTCCAAATAGGGAAACCTCCAAACTGCCATTTTCCTGAACTGTGTCCTACAGTGCAATAGGATTAAATGTCATTGGACTGCCTGATGTGAGAAATATATCTGCACATTAGGATGGGTCTGTGATACTTGTCATAACTACTAACCACTCCAAAAGCTTCTTCATTGAATAAATGAAAGAACCATCTATAACATGATTTTAACCATCTGATGTATTTTCTCTACTAAGTTATGAATGTCTACATATTAAGTACCTGAATCAGTCACTAAACCTTTGAAAAGTACTAAGGTCAGTGATGAAGTTGAATATATTTCTGTCAGGGTTTTTTTTTGGTTTTTTTTTTTGTTTTTTTTTTTGGTTTTGTTTTGTTTTGTTTTGTTTTGTTTTGTTTTGTTTTGAAAAATGAAATACTTTCAAGAGATATAAAAATGATGGCTCTGGAAAAGCCATGAAAGCTTTTGGATACATGACAAGGGTAAATGAAATGAAAATGGAAATGTAAGCTTTGTTCAGCATGAGCCAAAGGATTTTAGAGATGATATGAGGGATGCTTCAGTATCTCAGGGGATTGATGATTCAGTCGTGAGGTTCATTTAGTATATAGTTATTTTACTGGGGTTATACTTTGTAGTTCCAGTCAAATAGGACAAGATAAATCCTAATATAATTATGTTTAATGGTTAGATTTACAGCTTTTCAACTTTTATCTTTTCTGTGAAGTAAAAGTAATTTACATTTAGTAGCAATTTTTTTCTCCTCTAATGATTGATTTCAGCCTTTAATTAAAGCCTTTTTTTTCTTTTATTAACTGCTAAAAACCTCAGATCCTCTTATCTGCACAATGTCTTCTATGAACTGCTCTTGAATCATGATTTTGCTTCTCAACAAAGGAGGAGAAAGACACAATTATTTAATATATAAAAAAACCTTAGTTTATATTATTGAATGTTACTTTCCTTTCCTCTTTAAAAAGTTATTTTAGGGAAAATGTATTTTAGCTTGAGAGCAGTAATACATCAGGCCCAAAAGGAAGATATTTCATTTACTTTGGCACCTATACTTTTGAAGAGTATTTTATCCATTGTTCCTATAATTTATAATTTGAGCTCTTAAATGTGTGCAGTAAAACTGCCACCGTCTCCCTCTGCACCATAGGCAACATCGTCATTCAATTGCTCACACTGCTAATAACTTCTTCCTGATATCTGTCTAAACTTTTCTTAGCCTCAAGACATTATTCTTCATCTGTCATTTCTTGAGACCGTGACTGAGATTTTTATCATGTAAACTGTCACCGTGAGCGCATTTGTAGACTGTAGGAAACGCAGAATATCCCCTTAGTATTCACCATTCTAAATTTCTTACATGTGGCTTGCCCAGTGTCTCATTACAGGATTTATCCCCCAGCAACTATGTTAGCCTCATTTCCTTAGTAATTTCTCTGTTTTTTTTTATTTTCATATTATCTTTTGGAGATAGGAATGTGTAACCAAAGAGATGAATAACCTGTATTTTGGCCCAACAGAAAAATGCTAGGACCACATTAAGGCAGTAAATACTCATGTATTCTAAAGGACACTTTCCCATGTGGTTTTCCATTTGTCTAATAATGTCTAAATCATGGGAACTTATTTACACACATTTCTTTCTTTTAGTATTATGTCTTGAAATGTTGTTTCAGTTTTATAAAAGCTACTCAAAAATTTGAAAGTGCATTTGATGATACTAAAGTAGCTCTTAATCATAATAAATTGCTCTTCAACTATAATGGCAATTGAAACCACTTTCTGATTATTCCACTGCTGGGGAGTTGAATTGATCTGACTTATTGCATCTTACATGTTTAGTTAATGGTTTTCTAAATGCATCAGACGAGTGTAGGTTTCTGCATTTTATAACAAAAATACCAAACTCAGAAAAAATGTGTTTAGGTTTTGTAAATCCTTCACCTTCAAACAAAATCTAGAGGTTCTGCATTACTGAGGTTTGGCAAATTTCATGCTGCTACTTCAAATAAGATGAGGAGCTGTTGGATTTTGACTTAGTTTTTGAGTTTCTAATGTTACCCGTGCTTTGCCTCTATCTACTTTAGCAGCAAACACAATCATACACTCCAAAATGCAACAGTCAAGATCCTGACCCACACACATACAAAAACACAGAAACAAACATACAATAGATAATGGATAAGAAGCTAACTAATACTTACAGCACAAGTGCAAACATCAAAACGTATTTGCAGACTTGTATTTTTTCACAGAGTCAACAGTAACTTTCTCTGAGTACCATCAAATATATTCATACATCAAAACCCACACATGGTGAGCAACATTACTTTTGCTTTTGCTGAATATAGCACCTCAGGTCCTGGGTTATTTGCAAGTTTCTAAAACATTACTTTGGGAAAGAAATACAGAATAAACCCAGCATATTTTGGACGTGATTTAATTTCAGAGTTCAGTATCAGTTCAGAGACAGTTCTTGGAGAGCTGCTGAGGCAGCTGCAGTGTTAGATGCTCAAACACACCTTGGCTGTCCTCCACTACAGCAGGGCAACTGGCATCCAGTACACAGGAGAAAGGAAACAGGAGCTCAAGGAATATCCTCTATCTGCTGAGGTTAATAGATATTAAGAATGAAACTATTGCTAAATTAAATGATCTGACCTACATGATGCAGGCTCTCCCGCTGTTCTGAAGTCAAGTCTTGTTCTTAATACAACATTACTGTTGAAACAGAGGAGTCATGTAAACAAAAAATCCATTCTCTGCCACTCCTGTAGGAAAAAAAAATTCTTGCATAAACATTATTGTGAATTTGATTTTAAGACTTTTAGTGGAATTAGATTTATCTTTGATAAACTGTTCTACTGGTGAAGTATACCCTGTGCTGATTTTGGCTGCAACAAAGTTATTTTTTCTCACAGTGGCTAGTGTGGGGTTAGGTTTTGGATTTGTCTTGAACACAGTTGATAATGCAGAGATTTTTTGCTATTGCTGAGCAGGGATTACATAGAACCAAGGCCTTTTCTCCTTTCCACAGTGGTGAGGAAGCTGGAGATATAAGGGGCTGGGAGGAAACAGCTGGGACAGGTGACCCAAACTGATTAAAGGGATATTCCAGACCATATGGCATCATGCTCAGTATATAAAGTGGGAGGAAGGAGGAAAGGATGGCTATTTGGAGTTTGGCTTCCCAAGTAACTTTACATGTGATGGACCCTGCTCTCCTGGAGATGGCTGAACCCCATGGGAAGCAATGAATTCCTTGTTTTGCTTTCCTTCTGTTTCTGTCTTTTGCTTTCCCTATTAAACTGTCTTTATCTCAACCCATGAGCTGGGTTTTTATAGTTTCTCCCAATTCTCTCCTTGATCCCACTGGTGGGGGAGTGAGTGATTGGCTGTTTGGGTCTTGCTTGCTGGCTGGGGTTAAACCAGGACAGGTTCATACATTTTTTTTGCCTTTTGCCAAGCTGAATGTTGTTAGTTTCTGATTCCAGGTGCTGAAATTTTTGTCATTTCCTTCCACCTTCCCCTGCTGCCCCTCCAATGTTAACTATTGTGCTCAAACCAGTCACACTGTTTCTTTATGTTAATGTTACTTTCTTTACCCCGTCCATTTTTACTGCACTTTTGAAAAAAATTCTGTGCTATGTAAGGCATTTTTTGCAGTATAGTTTGATTCTTCTTAGAGGTGACAAATCATGGAAGAATTAAGGTCAGTACCACTGACCACACCATATACAGTTTGGTTGGATTTATTTGTTTTTCTGATAGACAGCTAAAGGACAAAAGTTTGAGCATCTTGCAAGGGCACCATTGCAGAAATTTTCAGCCTGACTTTTCTGAACATGTCTTTTACTTGAGAATCACCAGGTTTTCAAGAGACACCAAAAGAATTCTACACAGCTACACCACTGATATTTAGGGTAGACTGTCATGCAGTGAGTGAATAGTTTGGATGTAACTCTAAACTTAGAGTCTATGGTTATTTCACAATATTTTTTTTCCTGACTCTTTAGGTCCTTACAAATAGTGAAGTTATAGACCCATTACTGTAGCAGAGAAAGTTAACCATCCTGATTATAATGCTGTGTCATTGTGTTAGCATCTGAGTGCTTAAAATATGTTAGACTTGTATTTGACAATTCCTCTGGGCCTTCACAGAGACACCATGTTCTCTTTCCTGATTGCAGAGAACTCTGAATTTTCTTTGAGTCTGTGTTGTCAGGACAGCTGTCCTTTTTCAAGTTACCATATATTCTCATGGATTTTATTTTTTCATAACTACAGAATAAAAATTATGCTTTATAAGAAAAGCTACTGAATATAACATTTTATGTGATAAACTATTTCAGTTACTTCCCACTAAAATTCAGGAGGCAATGCAATTAATTTTCTGTGAGTAAGAACTTATACCTACTGACATTAGGCTACATTTGGATTTGTATTCAGATGCTCATACCACGTTAATGGTGATGATTTCTCAGTCTGCTAGAAGCTTTAATTTTGTACAGAAATTAGTTTGATGCTCATGACATTTCCTCCTATATTATTCCACTGTAGTTAAGAACACATAACTGCTCCTACCCTAACTTCTTATCTGTCCTACAGACGGAATTCTATTTAATGTACAATGAAAGCACTGAAGATGTCAAGAACATCAAAGACTAAAATTTTGATTTTTCCATCTACAATAAATTTTGAGATTGTTTTTCATTAAGACGTAAAATCAAAAAACCCTCAATGTTAAAAGCTCAAATACAGCCCTGCATTTCAGAAAACTCATTAAATCAATTATGATCAAAGTAATATAGAGTTGAACGTACAGTACATATAATTTTATATATATGTTATAGCAAGACATAGAAATGCCAATTCTTTGTTGCTGTGTTACTCTCATTAGCTCTCAGGTTTTGTGCATTTTCTTATGTCATTGCCGCAGAGAGGCATGGAACACATATAGTTTTCACATAAGAATTGTTCCTCCTTCTTTTGGGGAAACATCTGTGCATTTAAACTTAAAAAATAATGATAAAAATATTATTAAATCATAGGAATCCATATGGCAGAGATTTGATAAGTAGAGGCATTCAAGGGAAAAACAAAAAAGCCTGTTTTAATGTGAGAATCTGGTGGAATTAAATTCTTACTTCTGCAAATTCCAAAACTGGGAAAAGACAAAGTTTTGGTCAGGATGAATCATGACTATTCCCATTGTTGCATGTTAGAGACAAATCAGAGAAGGGAGAAACTCAAATTTTCTTCTCTGTTAATATTTTAGTTTGCATATCCTGAGTATTGAAAGCTATGCATGTCAAGGCTGGGACTTGCCAGCTTGTTCCTCAGCACACCCCAAATATAATATACACGTAATTAAATAATATTCTTTCATTAATCATTCTCACTGTGTCTAGTTTCTCTTATCATTTTTGTAGTGTGAGTAAAGATAACATATATAGTTTGTGAATATTCTCTAAAATGCATAAATGTATACATAGCAGAGGATCAGGTGGAGGTGTACAAATATAGAATGCTTTCTTCCTGATCCTACGTAGTATTATAGGTAAAACTGAGTGCTTCACTATTTTCCAGGAACTGCTAACTGTTTATAAGTGTCAGGCAAAATAACAGTTTTAATAAGTGATTTGAAATATATTTTGAAAAGCTTATAACCAGTTCCTTTAAAAATATGTATGTTATTCCATAATACGGGCTGTTATTTCACAATACGGGCAGAGATCTTGAAAACTATGTGTTCTCTGAGTGGTACCTGAGCAACAGAGCAATTAAAATAAGTATTAAATAAATTTACAGCTTACCTTAGCTTTTTTTAATGTAGATGCCATTGTTCTGGATTTTTCAAGACAAATTTACTCTGAGTGAATGATAGTACAGAAATAGAATGTTCAGTGAATATGTGACTTTGTATTCATCAGTTTGCCCATTTATTAAATTAGTGCCTTAATAGTACTAATAAATGACTCAATTAGTATAGAAGTTAACTGCTTGGTAAAAACACTAAAATGCATCATATCCTTATTAAGAACTTATTTTAAATCTGATTTTATTTTTGAAACTATTAGAAGTAGAAATAAAAATAATTTGAGATGTTTAAGAGGGTGTGTAACGTATCACTAGAATAACTGAATTGTTTCCTTGGTCACAAAAAAAAAAAAAAAAAAAAAAATTAAAAAAATTAAAAAAATTAAGCCAGATGAAGGACAAAAAGAACTTTTCTCAGTGGACCCACCTTAGAAATTAGGGCAATAGTTCATGTACAGACCCAGTGTAGACATCTCATAACTAAAGGACTATTTGCAAACATATTCAGAGAAATGCTCTATTTTCAGTTCTACCTGCTGATCAAAGCACTGATCTCAAACACAGTCCTGGGGTTTAGATTTCATTTAACAGTACCTGAATGATCCTCAGGCAATCTGTGTAACACATTTGGATGTAACAGGTAAAGACCAACAATTGCCATTCATTGCACTTTTCTAACTTGTCTCCAGTCAGCACTTAAAAATATTCAGACATATCCAAATTAATTGAAGGGTCAAAATATGACCTCCTAGGATTTCTTTCAGTCGTTTCACAGGATACAGGTTCAGATCACATAATGTAATAGAGATTATTTATGATGAAGAGATTATGTACTCTATGACCTGAATGTTAGGCTGGAAAATAAATAAACTTTGCAGTTGAAGGTGATCCTTTCTGCTTCCTAGCTGTAAAGCAATGTAAGCATGCAAAGTTATTAATATTTTGACTTCAAAAGAAGGTGTTAAATATTAAACCAAACTTGTATGCAAAACATAGTATAAAAGTAGTAATAAGAAATTTCATTACTCCCCAAAATAAGATGAGATCCAGAAATAATGCCTGTCTGATGAATAAGGTTAGCAGCATGTACTTGTCAATTCACACAATATTGATTTAACAGTCTCAATATCTTTCCTCCTAATTGTTTTTGGATCATCAACTTGTTTACATTTACTGTATGAAGTCAGTAGATCTCACAACTTGCAGACAGATGAAAGTGAGTAGATGTAGAATTGTCCTTCAGACCAAAGTAAAATCATGTATTACTTGACACAAATAAAGATACAGCTCCTAAAATGTTAGTTTAGTGCCTAAAATATGTTCAAATATTTGCTTCCAGCAACTGTTACCTACAAAGCCCGCAACAAGTATATTAATGGCAAGATTTACTGAATAAAGTGAGAAAAGATCAGAAAAGAAGTTTTATTCACTTAGTGAGATTCCATTTGAGTTGCTAACTGGTTTTATTGTTATAAATTATGAACATACACACAGCCTGTGGAATTTCTGTTATATCAGTGTAAAAGACATCTGAATCAAACTTTCTCTGCAGTGGTTGCTAAATCTTCCTTATGGGTGTCATGGGAAGTTACATTTATTGGTTCTGTAAATCTGGATTACATTACAAATGGTTCTTCAAATCTTTTATAGTTCCTACACCATCCTGAGAACTATTTTTGTTTTACAGTTTCACATCAAGACTCAAGTGCCCCACAATACAATATTGGGTAGTTGTCATTACAGTAATCTCTTATGTAATCTGTGAAGAAGATTTGGATTTCACCAAAACAAAGGAAGTTTGTTTAACCTTCATGGTTAAGAGACTTGATGTATGTCTTGGGATTTTTATTTGACCTTCTCTTAAGTAAAATAATGCACAACTACTGGTTTGAAAAAAGTATGATATCAAGCAAAGATAATAATAATTTTAAAAATTATATCTCACAACTTTCATCAGCAAATCCATTTACTTGTAGTTTAAAATCATTGTTCTGTCTTAATGATTTTTTAATTGTTTACAGATATTACAGGTATAGTTGTGCCTGCATTACCATTTGATGATAGAATCTGGTCATAGAGCCTATGATTATTGATGCTACTCCACAGACTTAGATGGTATTCTTTTGCCATTTCTACCCTAATTTTTATCTCTTCAGGAAAAAAAACAGTCCAAGCAAGGGGTTGGCTTATGTTAAGCTCTGTCTGGCTTTGAAAAGCTACCACTGTTATGTAAATTTTTATCTAGCTAAAAAATATTGGCAGTAGAAAGCAGAGTTTCCTACTGAAGTTTATGATGGATGAATTAAGCCAGTGTTGGAGAAAAATCAGAGGAAAAATATGTCTCAGGGAGTAGTTATAGGTGACCATAAGGTTTAAGCTTAATAGGAGAGGGAAAAAGAAAGGGATGTTTATAACAAATATTTTATTAAAAAATAAACCAGCAAGAACTAACTAGGGAATGGCAATTTTTCTTTAGTGAAACAGAAGATCTGGATTTTATTTAGAGTGCTACTGAAAAGATACAGTCATGGAATTATAGCATTGCAGAATGGTTTGGGTTGGACGGGACCTTAAAGATCACCTAGTTCCAACCCTCCTGACATGGGCTGGGATGCAACATGCTAGCTCAGTTTATTCAGGACCCCATCCAACCTGGCCTTGAACACTCCCAGGGATGGAACATCCACAGCCTCTCTGGGCAACCGGCTTCACCACACTCAGAGTAAAGAATATTTTTCTAACACTTAATCTAAAATACATCTATTTATTTGATGTACTTTCCTTTAATTATTTCATCTTGCAAAAAAACTTACATTCTTACCTGTAATATGACTCAAAAAATCACTGTAATATCTACAGTAACATGACACATGACTCCAAGTGGACACAATTCTATTTAATGCATTTTTGCATAAAGCTCTTGTAATTGGGAAACCCTTATTCTCCTTGATGTGCAGCTGAATATGTAGATATAGACCACACAAGTGATTGAGTGGTGCAAAAAGAATCTATTTTATATCTTTGGGGTGGTATTTTTTTGTTTGTTGTTTTGTTGTTGTTGTTGTCATTGTTGTTTTGTTTTGTTTTTGGTTTTTTTTTTTTTTTGATAGGAGAGCTTTTAAAGGAACATCTTGTAAAAAATTTCTCAGAAAAGCTGATGCTTTGCATTGAGTCTAATTATCTACATAGCTGAACTTTCCCATAAAATTATTTTAGTATGATTTTTTCTTTTTCTGTACAACAATTAAAATTATCTTAGTGATGGAATGGGGATGGTAATTGGAGTGGCCTGGGATTTTTTTGGGCCAAAATTTTGCACTTTTGTTTCTTTTAACTAAAATTTAAATGATCATACAAAAATTAATATTATCATGTATATACACATCTATATGAATATATCACACTAATTTCCAAAGACATTTTTTTGAGAAAAAAAAAGGTATGATTATCAATCTAAAAATTAATTCTAGCATGTCTAAGATCAACCCCAGAAAAAGAATAAAACAGAGTAAAAAAAGAGAGTTGAAAACTTTAAGTTTTACCCTCCTGCTTTCTGTTCTCAAAGTATATGTACAAGATCCCTATCCTTGTTTTTCTGTTTTCCTGTTTTATCTGTTTCCTTTAAGCAGATAGTCCTACAGCACTAAGCACTGTTCCTCACAAGGAGTGACCAATAAAAGTTTCACTGTATTGCAAAGCAGTCATAGAGGTTTGGTTCATTTTTTGAACACTGAAGGGTAGAACTGTTCAAAGGCAGTAAATTTGTTCTTTGTGGAAACCACTCTCTTACCACTGAGGAAGCCTGTAATCATAACTTGTGTCACCTTTAGTAGCTCTTCATTGAGGATGGGAGCATTAGGGACACTCCTCTGTTGATGGTGAGAAATGGTTGTCTCCTCAGAGGGAGAACTTTGTGCTTCTAATTCAATCAGGCAGCTCCTGTGATAACACTGGAGCCAAACCAAATTGCCTTGGTGCTGAAAAGTAGGGGACTGAACAGCTCAAGTGTGCAAGACCAGGCATAAGCATGTTCTGTGTGAGCCATTCTGGCTGCTATGACAGGAAAGTGTGATTGAAAGGAGGGTCCTAAGGAGCTGGGGCAGGGCTGTTCTGAGTCATCTTCCTTTTCCACCTTCATCCTCCTGCTCAGTGCTTCTGTGACAGCTTCCCAGCCCCTCAATCTCAACTCACTTCTTGGAGGACTCAGAAGGACTGACTGTGTGAACAGAATGGTGTAAAAATATTGTCTACATGAGAGGCATGCACCAATTCAGCTATATTAGGAAGCCTGCCTCTCTTTTCCCTCTTTCTCTCTTTGTCTCTTTTTCTTTGGTGAGCTGAGTTCTGGACTGTCCATGTAGCAGGACCAACACGGAGTCTAAGGACTGGTGATCTTCTTTCTTCTTTTTCTCTCTTTTCTGCCTTTTATTTCTCCTCTCCCTGGCTTTATCTTGGCAAAATGTGCTTATTGTATTCTCCCCCTTACTCTGTACTGAGGTTTGATGTGAGGATTCGGGACCTGCTAAACTGTGCCATGAAATTCAGGGCTTATTAGCCAATGTTTTTGAGACTAAATAAAGGGATAATGGACAGAGTTAAGGTGACTATACAGTGAAAGCATAAGGGTTCCTTGACACTTGTACTGGTGTCATTGTTAAGCCTGACAAGAATTTATAGCTAACATCAAGTTCCAAGTGGGTTATGGCAGTAAAAACATGAGCTAAGTAAGAGGATGAGGTCTACCAGACACATAAAGTATTCGAGGCACTTGCTGGGATGCAAAGAAATCTTTTGGACCTCTTTTTCAGTCTATCAGGCATTGATAGATGTTGTGTGCTCCTTTCAGCTTATTTAAAGGTTTTGGGTTTAACTTTAGGTGGAATAGGAACTGTTCACAAGATGACAAAACAGTGACAACTGCTGCCTAGTTGTCAGTAGTTTTTGCTCTAGTCAGCCTCAAGTGATTCAGATGTTAGGACTATCAGAAGCTGTCTTTGTGTGGATTGAATGAATACTCACAGTCAAAGCATTGGAAGTGTAATGTATAAGGCAATGTGTGAGATTTTTCAGGACTTTTAAGTAGTCCAGAAATTAAATGATGGGTTTTGTATGTCAATTTATCTTCATGCATTTTGTGCTTACATGTGTCCAATGTTGTAGCAACAGATAGAACATCTTTTTTTCTGTATCAGTCTTATTTTTCTGTATTTTTATTATATTATCATTAAATTGTTTAATGATTTTAAAGGTACCCCCAGGGATAAGTAAATGCTCACTTTAATTCAATTGTTGGCATTTTTAATGTTTTACACTGGAGCTGGGAGAGTTTATGAGTATCTGAGCATCTTCAGTGTTAGATTCTGACATTTCTGACTTCTGGCCAACTAGGTTTAGGAAGAAAACACTGCCATTTCTGTGACAGAGCAGAATGTACACTGCACAAAGTGTATTTGCCAAGGCTTCTTTTTCAATGTGAGACTTTAAATAAGATATGTCTGGAAGGTAGGAACATATGGTTACTCTGTGAAGTCATTTATAGGAGGCATTTTCTTTCTCTATCACATCTGTGGCACGATCACATGGCCTATTTTTTTTTTCTAATTTACTCAGCCAGAAGATTCCCTGCCTGTATAATGTGATTCCAGCCAAGTATTTCTGGCTCCCAAAAGAACCAGATCCAGAAGTCCAGAGGACAAGCACAGAAAGAGAATACATTTTTCCCCCCTTTCATAATTCTGTGGTGCTCCTAGGAGAATTTTCCATTAAGGATAGCAATTTTAGTACAAAAACCTGCAAGTCTAAAAGAATCCTTTTCAAAACACTCTTTTTTTTTTTTTTTGCGAAGTGGGTCCAATCAACATACTCCTTTCTTTAATTTTTGCCAGTTTTGACAGGAGATAATGCAACTGGAACATATAATGAAAACTAAAAAATTAGAATACAAAATATTGCAATCTAATTTCAACATATTTCTTTAACTTCAAAGACTATTTATGGGGTTTTTTGTTTGTTTTTTGGTGGTTTTTTTTTGTTGTTGTTTTGTTTTGTTTTGTTTTTTGGGTTTTTTTTTTGTTTGTTTTTTGGTGGTTTTTTTTTGTTGTTGTTTTGTTTTGTTTTGTTTTTTGGGTTTTTTTTTTGTTTGTTTTTTGGTTTTTTTGGGGGGGGGGGTTTGTTCGTTTGGTTTGGTTTGGGTTTTTTTGGGTGTTTTTTAGTGGGTATGATCAGAGAAAATATGAGCTCTGAGAGATGACACTGACTGTACAAATTCTTTTGTCCAGAGGAAGTATATAAAGACCTCAATTAGTATTAAAATTATGCCAATAAAATAAGGTATACAAACAAGTGTTTTCTCAAGTTTCAGAAAATTCAGAATAAAACTTCAGTTCAAACAGTTCTAAAGGAAGAAAAAGTTTCTTCCCATTTCTCATTTTCCTTTCTTTTTTTAAATACCAACATATTTAAAAATTACTCTAACCATAAGTGGTGCTCATATGCTCACAGCTTATCAGCAAAGATTTTTCAGAGACAGTGTCCTTGTTAGGGTAAGACATTGATCTTTAGCCTTGAGTGTTAAAACAGTTAAATGAATTCTGTGCCAGTAAGATGTTATAACCTGATAAGTTAGCTCATTTCTGATCTGTCTCCTTTTGATTTTACCTACTTTGGGTTTCTTGATTTAAAAATTCTTGTGTTATTCTCCTGTCTGTGTTTCTTGAGACTCCCTGATACAAGGCAGAACATGTGACTTCCTCAATGTGTCACCCATCATAAGAGGATTCTTTCCCATAAATAAGCACTGCTAAGTCTGCCTTTGCTGAGCTAGTAAATCTCCACTTCCAGCTGCAAAATTTCCTTTGAACAAGAAAAGGAGCTGTTTTATTTTCTTTTTTTTTTCTCCCCCTAATGATTTCTGTAATGCAAACCAAATGGCCTGGGAGGACAGAAAATTGCCCTGTATATCTAATAAGTACATTTGTAAACAGACTCTGGTAGTCATAGCTTTGAACTACTGGGTCATAGCTGTGAGCATGCTTGCAATCCCCTTTTGCCATTTGGGAAATTAGGGCCTTTATAACAGGGATGAGAGAGATATGTGACATATCCACACTGGGATGTTTACAGCTGGATATTTCAGGCCAGCTTTTGGACTGGAGGAAGGGAAAGATTTTTGCTGCAGCAAAATTTGAGAACTACTATGAAAATGCAGGATTTTTGTAAGTTTGGTTTTATTATGTACCTCTACACATTACTTGTTCCCTCAGAAAAGTCAAAACTTGTCTGTCTGATTTAGAAAGTCATCCTGCTACTATTTTAAACAGTGGTATGGGGTTATTTTTGTTTACTTGTTCTTTTTTTTAAGTTTGCTTTTGTGTTGTTTTGTTTGTTTGTTTGTTTGGTGGGGTTTTTTTTGTAGTTTGAAATACAGTAAGTGCAATGACACTTAGAAAAATGCTATCGTTGGAGTTATCAATGCATAAATATTTCCATAATCAAAATGGAAATTGATAAATTCTGCAAAAATAGTAGGAATGTAGTTTCTTTAGGAGGGCAAAATATTAGATCTTGCCTCAAAATGGAAAAAAACCCCAACATGGTAAAGAGATATTTTAACCTTCGGAGGGACCAATTTAATTTCTGTATTTCAAAAGCAAATGGGAATCTGTCAAGATTATGCCATGTGTGATATGACTTAGAAAGCTGTTGTGCAATTAGGGTTAGGTGCAATTACATCCATGTGTAAGATAAATATGCAATGAAGTATGAAAAATATATCTCTCATGGACATGTATGGTTCCTTTCTGCATTTTTTTCTTCTCCCCCAAACAAACACAGTTTTGGGAAAATGTCTGTTGGTCTGATTTCAGTAAATCAGCTACCTGGTATCTTGTTTGTTTCTGAATAACAGACAGACTGAAATGATATAAATTCCTGGAGTGTAAACTAACCTCATCTATCCATAAGAGGCATGAAGCTTCATAGCTTAACTTTGGCTTCAAGCAATGTAATGACTGAAAGCCAGATCCTCTGTGGTGTAAACTAAATTAATTCTCCTTCTCTGCCTTCAGTGACTTGCACAAACTTACAGCAGCTGAGCTTATGACCTTACACTCAGAGTCAATTTGCCCATAAGAGATACAGAAAGTGCTATGAAATGAAATGCATTTAGATTTTTCAGTTTTCCTCCTGACATTTTTGCTCATTCATTTCCTTTTCGCTCCAGGTGTCTTTGGGAAGGGGAGGCAAGGGGAACAGCATTGTTATAAATGCCAGGACAATTTTCCAATTATAATTAATAATTTAGTTTATTAGTGCAAATCAAATCATAAATTTAGAATTAGAATAAATTGGATTAAATGAATTTAGGTAATGCAACCGAATCACAGAATTACAAGACAAAGAGTTTAGGCAGCAAAATCAAATTACAAGAATTAAAGACAAAAGTAACAAAGCCGAATCACAGAATTTAGGTAAAACCCCCCACAAACAGCGTAACCAGCTTGACAGTTTTTACCCAGGAAAAAGGTCAAGGGTGAACCTGAGAGGCAGTGCCTGGCTGCCTACTGTCTTCCCTGGGTTCACCAATTTGCCCGTTTCGAGGCTCAGTCCTTATACCCTTTATTCTGCCCTCAGCAATATTTCCCCATATTTTCTATTGAGTCCCAGCTGGCTATTCAAATTCAGGGGTGTCTCCGGTTGTGCTGAAAGGAGTTTATTTCTGTCCGGCTTGGTGTTAACTTCGGGTTTCAGCAGACCTCTTGGTTGATTAATATCCCATGATCTGGATAACGATGCTCTGATGGCCGAGGAGGGTGTAGGCCACCTGCATTGATGACTCTTCCTCCTTCTCTTGATGTCTCTTCTCCAGCAATCCCTATTCATTCTTTGTCTATTTTGGGATGGGTTCCTGCCTTTTGTTTCAACCAACCGTCACACTACGTGCTGAGACTCACGTATCCCTGTCCCACATACACATATACAGTAAGTTATAACATGAATTACATTCTACATTTTAACTCCATACACACATATACAATATATTACGGTTTCCATTTCATAATTATCTATAAGAACATGAATTAATCATTTCCCATTTTTCACAGCATTTTAGCCTGGTTCAATAGAAATGTAGACTACAATGTTATATTAGACCCACATATTACAAATCTGTAGCATTTATGTATATATTATGCCTGTATTATGGGGCTAAATTATGTCCACACCTCCCTGTACCTTTATTCTCAATTCTCATTGCAGATGCAGACCTGTACTTGGAAAGAGTACATGATTTTATCATCTTGCCAATATCTCAACTTTTTTTATATACCAGTGATATACCAATTAATCCATGAATTTAGCAGCAATTTGTTTTTCTAAATACATGATATCATTATGACCTACAAGCAGAAGATATGGCCTTTCATATTTTCTGTGTTTCTAAAATGGATTCAATTCTCATTCAAATGTACATTTAGCCAATTTTTCTTACTTTACATTTTATTTGCTTTACAGATATTGGTATAGCAACTTCAAAAAGGAACAAGACATCAGTGAACATGACAGGCTACATTATTTTTCACCCTCTGTAGTCAAAGGACTTCAGAAAATCAATGTTTGTATCCTCCTCTCTAAGGAGCACTTATTGTCAGTTGAAGTAAATGTGTTTAATCCTGATACTTTCTTCTGAATTTTAGAGAACTGATGCTCTGCCTTCGTGTAAGAGTACTGGATGATGAAAATGTGTGTCTTTTAAGGAGCAGAACTGGACAAGTTTTTCCAAAGTGTACAGTTAAAGCACTTACTACACATAGCTGTCCTCCTTTTAAAGAAGGCAACTTTCAGAATACTTTTGTTTTCTGATCATGCAGCTGGACATATCATTCCTGGCTATATTTTTATGCAGAATTTTTAACTGACATATTTTTGTACTAACACTATTTTATTTAACTAACCTGCTGAAAAGGTAAATCAGTTTTCAGTAAAATGTGGTAATAATTATGCTTTTATTAAAAATATATCTCAGTTAGAAAACCACTGTGATTAAAACCAAAGTTCCTCAAATGATAGCTTCTTCTTACCACCAAGTACATCCTAGAAATAATTACAATCTAGCAGTTACAGTGTTTCATATATGAGACCCAAATGCCATAGATTTTCTTTAGAGAAGGGAATAGGCAGGTTATACTATATAATCAGCTAGAGTTAAGCAGACCTCATCCAGCCACTTTGCTGAAATTGATTATAACTGTAGAATAATAACTGATTAGAATTGTTTCATGTATTTCTTGAAAATTGCTCTTTCCAGACGCAGGATAGCAATGTTATTAAGATGTTAGCTGTCAATATTACTGTAATGCCAAATTTTATACACATGTGAACAAGCTACTGAGAAATGTGAGTCTCCATTCAGGCTCTGCATATCCTGCACTACTGAAGCCTCTGTAGATATGAAATAGCTGCACCATAGTTGCTAGGAGACAGTAAATCTGTTGGTTTTGGCTGCAACATGGCCTGGGTCTACCTCTCTTAGATCATCCTTGTACCATAGACAGATCCTGCATGGAAAGCTCAAAAGCAGTAAAATATTTCGTCAAGCTTCTGGGCCTTAACTAAATGGCTTCTGAATGGACAGTATCAAAAGGCAACTTAGCATAGGGAAACATATTTAAAAGAAGAAAATTCTTCAACTTCTCTCAAAATTATCTACCCACAATCTTAGAATACTCAATTTGGTGTTTTCCAAACTCATACTTTCCAATATGCAAAGATGTTTTGTTAAACTCATAGATAAACATGTAGTGTTCTTGTTCTTGTGTGTCCTTAAATCCTTAATTCTACTTCTTGAAGAGTTTCCTGTTTTTCAAGTGGACAGGTTTCTTATTGCAGTTCTGTCATCTTTTATGGAAGAAAATCCAATTTTAATTCATCCCAGTCATGCATAAAACACAGCATACATTTCTAGTGAAATACCGATAATAGTTGTTGCTACTGGTTGCTCATGGGTTTGGGTTTCTCTAGGAAAAATAAATTTACAGACTTATAAGATTACAGACTTATCAGGGTCATGCATTTTCAGAGAAAGGATTATGCTGGACATTTCTTAGAATCTCTTACATTTTGTTGCCCATTGCATTTCTTCAAATTATTTTGAAATATTCCCATAACTTTTGATACATTTGGAACATGACTGTAAATTTATTTTTGATTTTGCTATATAACTTCTGCAATTTATTCTGTATATCATTGCTCTTTTTTTGGTGTCATCTCTGTATAATGGAATAATATTTCCTCCTACACAGAATAGAGATTTATTCATGGCTGAGGATTCCTTGGATCCAGTGGAGACTGAAATCATCTAAGAAGACAAAAGTGAGAGATGCCTTATGAAGTGGTGACAGCTATTGGAAGTAAAATAGAAGAACAGAAAAGAAGGTAAAGGCTCTTTCTGGTAATTTGAGGTTACAGCAAAAAGGGATGATACCATTTCTCTTTTCTCCTTGAATTTTTGGAACATTTTAGGAAATGTAATCTATCAATACAGTATAAATATTTCCTCAAAGTTTGAAAATATAATTTAGAGCTTAGAATATAAAAATATTAAAATCTGCCTTCATGCAGAATCAGATGGAAGATAGTCTTAGCACCCAAGCAGTGATTTATGATTTAATCAAGACATAGGACTTAGATTTATGATGGCTCTTTCAGAGGCTTGTTTCTTTTGGTGTAAAACTGGGTGAAGGTGTTGTAGATGTTGGATGGATTGTTTCTGTGAACGAGATAGAAAGTGAAATTACGTTCTTCACCAAGCAGGGAGACTATAATGCTAATGCCTTATTTCTATGATTCAGCAATAACTGAATAGTGATCACATCAATCTGTTTAAAAACTCAGCTGATTTCAGAATTACACTCATGTTTAGCACATTGAAAGATGAGACCAGACGTCTAGGAAGGAGTGCAGATATCTAACTTAGGCTTTTCTAGGAAGATTGTACTTTGAGAACCTCTAAAAAACTGGAGCTAATGACAGCACACACACTCTATATTTTTAAAACCCAAAACACATTATAATCTTAGCCAAAAATAATTAAGTTTATTTTTCATGACCATAAACAATAATCCATTTGGATTAGGTCTTCTGATACTGAGTGGATAGGAAAAGAGTCCATCAATCATTCTACTTTTTAAAAAAGAAATGGTGAGGACTCTGGATTTATATAAGAATGTTGTCCAACATAAAATTCCTAGCTGATTTATGAGTGCATTTTGAAAGGTGATAAAAATATAACCTCTGATGTATGAATGAACTTATTTCCATTCTGGAAATCACACTACAAAAGTATTGCAGGCTATATTTCACAAGTTGGATTTGAACTATTTAGCTACTCCACCGAAAATTCCATAAAATATTTGCAAGGGTAATATCTTTCAAAGATCTTTGGGAAATTACACAAAAAGCCTTCTTCAAATTTCTTTTGAATGGAAGTGGGAATCAAATTCCTCCATATCTCAAATTAATTTTTTCAAACACAATAAAACTTAGAAATCAATCAATTACATCAATAAAATAAATTTATTTTTCCTACAGCAATAAAAATATTCTGTACATTACTGTAGCTTTAAAGTCAGAAGACTGAGAAATTACAGAGAGGGATTAAGACAGTCTGCTTCATCTGCATGAAGCATCCTCTTTATGTACTGTGCAAAAGTAAAAGATTCAAGATATGCAATCAGCTACATAATGAAACAGACTTGTCAAATTTAAGTGCATTTTAACAATATATTTTAAGCAGATTATGAAGTTAAACTTTTAAATAGAAGACATAAATTTAATCTCTATTTCACAGAGATTGTCAGATTTACACAGAAATGAAAAGAATATATTGGTTTCAACATGACTCAAATGAGGGAAACTTCTAATATTGTGGCTGCTCCACTTTAGAGATGATAGGAAAGTGTTAAGATTAAGTTACAAGTGGTCTTTGCTGCTGTATTACTGGTAAGTCACTTTTTTAATTTTGCGACTTTTCCAGAAGACATTTTTTTCAAATAAAAGGGTCATTCTTCCAATGTTCCATGTGTCCCTTTAATAACTAAGAACAGTCAATTTATGCAGATTTTTTTACCACTCACAATACATAGAAACACATCTCACTCTGTACAGAAAATATATTTATTCTACATATTGTTCAACTGCTAGGATACAGTCTAAAATATTAAAGTACACTTGGGAAGTATCAAAAGGATTTATGTTAATAAAATATTAATGACTGTTTACATATGGTGATCAGACTCTATTATTCTATGTTTGAAAAGCAATATATCTAGGCAGGAATTTTTTCTATTGTTGTAGTACAGTATAATTAAAATTTGCTAGAAGGAATGGAGTGGTCTGAATTGCCCCAGGGAAGACATTCCAAAAGAGTTTCCGTTTGCTGAATTATGCTTTTTCACAACAGAAAAATTCCCAAACCAGCACTCATGGCATGGGAAGACTCACGGTGCAGGCCCATTCCTGCTTTGTTCTTTATAGACACTGGATTCTGTTCCTCATACAAAAATTGTCCCTGTATTTGCATCTGCCATCTCAACTTTATTACCAAGTTGAGGAGAGAAGGGAAAAATGGATATTTTCACATTCTGGCACCTGAAAAGTCTTTCAACATTTATCCTCACTAAATATGCTTTGATGGAGCTGCTTTTCAACTTTAGAGGCAAAAGCCTCCAGGCTTTCTCATTGGAGAAATAAGGATATTCAATAGTATAACACAATGTTTGTTCTGCAGTTGCAGGGTTATCTTTGTCAACAGGAAACTTAATGTATTTTTTTAATCTTCAACATTTTTGTTTGCTGGTTTTTTTCAAATGCTATGAAACAAGGAAATTAAACAAATAAGCTTTTAAATATGACATTACCAAAAAGGAAATCCTTTTTGGGTCCTATAATTAAATATTATTGCTGTACCTATTTATTGTAACTACAGTTAGGTCAAACTTGGCTTCATTAACCTCTGTTTCTTTACGGTGAGGACATAAAATGTATCTTTGAATTGGCTGGCTTTTCCATTCTTTTGACCACCTATTTGTGTTTTGTGACTAGTAAACTACAAAACACATGCTAAGATTATCCATTTGAATGCAAACCACCTGGTGGTGAGGTTCAACCCTTGCTCCCACAAAAACTGTTCTATGTACTATCTTTGACAGGTAGTGTTTGTGCTAGTGAGCATAATAATAATAATAATAGAGGATCCAGAGGTTAAAGGGTTTTGCTTTAAAAATTTGAACAGCTCATTTTCAGCAACAAGATGAAAGCATATTTTGTCAGTCCAGCAGATTAGGATGAAATACAATCATAAAATGCAAAACCCCTAGTACATTATAGCTCAAGGAATGTGGCAAATACATTAAACTATGACCTCAGGTCAAATTGTAAACAATCTTTTCATCTTTTAAATACAGAAAAAATGAACAACCCAATATACCAAAGGGTTGAAACATCGGCGATGTTGCAGGCTGCTTCATGGTTTTAGTAATCACTACTTACATTAATTTTCTGGTTTTACAATGCTCTAAGTAATCTGATGAGATGAAGGAGGTTCTCAGAGAAAAACAAATGTGAGACAAATGCATAGATCTCTTAGAACCTTGAGTGAGAAATATCCTTAACAGTACATAGGATTTGCTTTGTTATAGCAGTTTGTAACTGAGTTAGTTGTCATACTCTCTTTCTTCCCTCTACCTCATTTAAACCATCTGACATGCACAAATCCATTTTGAAGATATATATCAATATAATCTGTCTATATCTATATCATCTATCTCTATCTCTATCTATCTATCTATCTATCTATCTCTATCTCTATCTCTCTGATCTCTATCTCTATGATCTATATCTCTATGATCTATATCTATATCTATATCTATCTATATCATCTGTCTCTATCTCTATC
>VXBR01006743.1:1346257-1371322 GCA_013400215.1 Cisticola juncidis
TCTATATCTATATCTATATCTATATCTATATCTATCTATATCTAATCTATATCTGTATCATCTATATCTATATCTATCTATATCATCTATCTCTATATCTCAAATTTTCCTTATGGTCCCTTATTAACCTTTATAAAACATTCATTCACCTTGTCCTATCTAATACATATGTCCTCATCTATATTTAATGGACCATTTTAATATAGTAACTGGTAATAAGATTGGGAAGTTTTCCTGGGCTTGGTTTGTCATTTGCTGCTAAATAATCTTTCATAATAAATCCTTTCATGCTGTGTAGAACGGTTGAAGTTGAGCTGCTGTTTCTGGATACTCAGTGTGGAGTGAGGTACAGCAGAACTCTGACAAGGATACCCAAACAGTGTTCTAAATATTATCATCATCTCATCACAAAAATGTACACATGGTTAGATGGTAGGTTCAATTTGTTTCACAAGGCTTTATGGAAATTTCTGGAGCAATTAGAACTGCAAGTCAAAAAGCAGAATTATGAGTGTTTATCACTGAAATCTGAGCTGCTTGTGATCAGTTGTACTCAAAAACTCTTTTGCATATAGCATGGCATCTTTGCTACTAAGATAGCAGTAAAGCACCCAGGTCCCTTAAACAATAAAGAAAAGATGTAAAACTCATAAATAAGGATCAGTGAACAAAGGATTTTCCTGATGTGCTTTTCTGAAGAGTGTTCTTACTCCATGAAAATGCCTCTGTAGTAAATCTAGCCCTTTAGGCATTTAATCATTTTATGTGGATGTCTAGTAAATGTCTGTGCCTCACACTGGGAGCCAAGTGATCTTACAGTAAATATCATGGCAATAAGATGATGAATCTTTGTGTCTTGATAAAATGATGACTTGGATTACTTGATTATCACTTAGGAAAAACGTCATGCAAAAAGCCAAGGTGATGGGAATATTGACAAAATAAAGAAGAGTAGGTAAAGTACATGTCAACTTGTCCTCATCTGAAAATGGAAACTCTAAAGGGTACGCTTGAGACAATTATCTAGGCCCTGTAAAAATTTGTATGTAAATACATACATCGTGGAAAATGTAATCTCACCTATTAATGATTGTTCATCTTGGTGGATTACTACATTTGTCTAAAATTACATTGGAATAAATATTTTGATTACGTATTTGGAAAAAATTGGAATAAATAATGTTTTTTTCAGTGAAAAGCAACTATGTAATCAAAAAGAGGTGTAAAGTACAGCAGCTTAAGAGTAGAAAAAAAATTTTTTGTAGCCTATCAGACTATAACTACAGGAAATGGAGCATGAGTAGTTTAAAAATGTTTGAATATCAGAATTTTTGAATCTCAGCTAGTCATATTAGCTATTTTATATTCTTATATTTATATATTAATAAACTATTTTAAAATGTCCATAGTTTCAGAGAGAGAAAAAAATGTGTTTTCAAAATTCTAGTACTATTGTTGAACATTAAGTATTTAGTACACACCAGACAGTCATTGCTAGTCGAATATATTTTTGTGTGCATTACTTTCATGACAGTCATGAGGTTTTCAGTATTGATGTCTTAACTGATGAACAGATATCCTAAAGAGTAATGTCATGATGAGTAAATGGGGAAAATTTATTTACTCTGTAAAGGATTGAGCTTGAGTTACAAATGAAGTGCTTTGGGCTACAACCCAACTTTCTATTCTCCCTGGGCCACAGGGACGTATTTCAGAATGGTAAAGCAGCTGTCCCAAAGATGGTGATTCCCACCCACCCCAGGGAAACTCAGAGAAAAGATCATTGAAGTTACATAACATCGGTGTTCTCCAGTTGGCTGAGGAAGCTACTCAGCTCTAAGAAGATTGCAGGGCTTTTCAAGATGTGACATCTTGACAATTATACAAGATTTGAAAAGTATTGACTAGCTGCTGTTTCATATTGCATACCCGTAAAAATTGCAATTCAGCATTTTGATGCACTTGTGACTGATTCTAGAAGTCCTAAACGGAAATAAGGTAACATCAGGTACCAGCTGATGTGTACCAATAAGGTAAAAACCTTGTTCTATTAGGAATTCTACAATTAAGCAGTTCTACCAAGTGGCAAATTCATCTTACTGAATGGTTTCAAAGTGGGCAGTTGTAGAATCTTAGGCAGAGTTCAAGACAGTCCCAGAGAGGGCAGGAAAACCCATATTGTTAAAGTATTAAAGCTAGACAATCATATTTGAAAAAGATAACTAAGACACGATGACGAGATGCCAATGAATTGAAAGTTAGGATTTCCTTGATGTTGTCCTTGTGAATGCCTTTTTATGGCTCAGTGTCAGGTGTTGGACTGCTGTGTGATGCAATTTGCTCATTTGATCAACAGTTAATACAAGGTTGGGCACCAAATGCTTTCAGCGTGTAGGGTAAAAGTGTTAACCTGCAAAGTTGAAAGCAGCAGTTAGAAAGCTGCCCGAGGCTATTTTATACAACCATTTACGTTTAGCAAGTGGCTGAGAGGTGGGAAAATGACACATTGTGAAGATGTTCTCAAGAGAAGTGTGACAAGCATCTTCTCAGAAGACAAAGATCACCTTTTGGTGTCAGCAAATATTCTGTGCGACATCAAAGCTCATCACATAAACAGGAACAGGGAACAGCACAGACAGTCTTTCTGAAGGACTGTGATAGGCTATCCCATCTGTGAAGACTGGACTAACTTCTTGTTCATAGTTGCACTGATATGCTGTAGTATTTGGGAAATCTACAGCTTCATTTCAATTATTTTGGAGATATTACATACATGTAAAGAATCATCCTAAAGAGGATGATTTACTTGAGAATATTTTTGAAGTGGTTCAGTAGAATTTGTTCCCTCTAAAAATTAAATTACTGGATTTTACTCACAGAGGTAAGGGGTATTTTACTATTAAAAAAACTGAGGAACACTTGGGACAAAATTTTTTCACAAGCTTGACATGTATCATGCATAATGAAAGTTGCATTTCCTCTGGTTAAATGAACAACAAACAAATAAACAAGAAATATTTTCTTTGGATTTTAATATATTGTAGTTGTTTGTAGAATGTAGGGTCCTTTCCATTTCACTGCTCTTCAGTACCCAATCAACAATATAATTTCTAAATGCAATGACTGAACTGCAATTGCATTAGCAATTAAACTATAATTATCCTAGTATTTGTGCAGCACTGTTTGGAATCAAAAATGAAAAGTTACCATTTGACTGGCTACCTAGCTTATTTCTGAAATGATTATTTAGAAGTTAAGCCATTGTTAATCTTCAAAACACTGCATAGCTCTAAAGTATTCAAACCTTTCAAAAAAAGTCGTTCTGCCAATATTTGATTTCATTCCAGGATCAGTAAGTATGCACAAACACATTAGAAATAAACCCTCAATAGAAAAATTTTTCATTTCTCTTTTTGGTTTTTTTTTCATTTTCTAGTGTCAGTTCTTCAAATAATAGTGATCATATTTTACACATAAAGAGGAAGTGGTGAGAAAAGTTTCTTAGGTTTCTTTGTTTGATAAATGCACATTTATGCTTATATTGCCAAGTTTATGCTGTATGTGCTGGGAGCTGATTACTGATTCAAGTTATTTTAACTGAACCAAATACAGGACCTGGCAGAGGACAGGGAGGGAATGCTTTGTCGCCTAGGGAACTGGGAATCCCTGACTTTCAGTAAGTTATTGCTAAAGTGTATGTCTAGAAGATGAAATAAAACTTTATCATCCACTATAAGTTATTTGATTTTGGAAGTTACTCAGACACTTGAGTCATGATTTGAATTCGTGTTTAGAGCTAGGTTGGTACTAAATTCCTCGTTACTGTGAATGCCAAAGGGTCTGGAAGCCAAAGATGAGCAGGATCAACCAGAGTGTGCTTCGAAAGCTTTTGGAGCTGAAACTCCTGGGGAACACATAGACCAAGACAGTTGATGCTTTGAAAAATCTTCTTACATAATACAAAATACAAATGCTGGGTACATAAAATGATGTTATATATAGTGTATAATGTATATTATGAAAGGCAGAAAGATTGTTGTAATGTTACAGGGACTTCCTTTGTGTGTTGTTTTATATTTTTTTCCTTTGCTAAGAATTGACTAGGAGGACACCTAGAGAATAGTGAAAAGACACCATATTGGAAAAGAGAGGGAACAGCATCAATGGGGAAAAAGTGAAGGGATGAAAGAGTGACTACAAAGCAATGTGGAGCCAGCATGGAAAGACCTAGAAAAGTATGGGGCATAACTAAGAACACAGCCCACTAGCAGGTGGTGTACAAAAGCCAATCAAAGCTGATAAGATTTTCACTCATTAGCAGCCTTTGCAGCTGTCATATGCATCTTAATTTCTTCTCCCCTGGGACTTTTTTCTAGATAGTTTACTGGGGGTGATTGCATCACATTTAATCTAACATCTCCTGAAAAACTCTTTCCAGTTTCTTGGGATCATAATAATTTAAAGAGAGGTATTGCCATGATTGTGGCCATTTCATATCTCCTGTCTCACTGTACCTTGTTCTGGTTCTTATGGTATGTAGAAGATGGGCTGTTTGCAGTGCATAATGTCTGCAAATTTTGCCATGTCTGTCTTCATGCATTATTAAACAAAAAATACTCTGATTTTATGAACATGTTTGTTTTGGAACTTATTTATAGAACACTTCTATATAAACATCTCAAGCTATGAGTTATTCATGAACTATTTGTTTTGATTCTTCTTTGAATTCTTGTGTCTTTGTAACTCAATTGCAGGGGGTTGCAGTGGTATTATTATTTCTTACTCTTCTGTTCATTGCAGGTTAAACAAGGTTTCCTGCTAGCCATACAGAGAATTGTGAGCTAGGTACACAACAATTGCAAGGCTATATTTCTCTGACAAATGAAATAAAAGAACCTGTTTAGGTATTCTTAACAATGGAAAAGGTTCTCAACTGTGTCAAACTGAATTCATAGTTTTTATTCAAATGAATGCATATAAGCATTCTTAGTGTTTATTCATGTTGAATAGTATTGATAGATATACTCTAAGGAGAAAACAATGTTATGAGTTACCCATGGGTATAAATGCTGTATCTGGAGTAAAAGTAATGACTGTGGTTTCACTGTCCTGAAATTGTTGTTTCTGTTTGGAAAACACAGGGATCTATTCTCCTCCTCCCAAAGGCTTTCCTGCAATAGAGCATGACCGTGGGGCAGAGGCTTTTTACAGAGTGAGAGAAGGTGGTAGCAGCCCAGTGAAGGTACTGGTTTACCGGTCCATAAGCCAAATACGTGTTTGTGCTACTCTTATTCTGAAATTTTGCTGAGAAACAGACCTGCATATGTGATGTACTGTGAGAATTTTACTGTCTTCCATTAATGTGCTTGGCTTTTCTTCTTTTTATTAATCAGGGCAAGTCTTAGATTTCTGTTAAAATTAAGACTTGTTATTTATAAATATTAAAGAGGAGTGAATTAAATAAGGAAGTGATTTTAACATCCATGATGTCTACATCAGAATTAATTGGCTGATATGTTTTGCACAGAACAAGATGAACAGAGACTAAACAAAGGTAGTCTTGTAAAGGAAAATAGGGGAACAGGCTTTTTAACTGATTACAACTAGAAGAGAAATACTCCAAAAAATTAAATCAACCAGAGCAAAAATTTGCTTTTTGAAACTTTCCACATTGCTGAAAAATAACATTAAAAAGTGATTCAGCAAAGAAAGACATAACAAGTGCATTGGCGGAAATACAGAGACAATTTAGAAATAGGCACAAATACCCCATGGGAAAGACAATAAAGCATTTTAACAAACTATCAAGAGAAATGATTAATCGTATATCTTTTCGTAGTCATAATTGGAAATTACTTTTTAGCTACATCCATTGTTGGTTTCAGTACAGATGAATATATATCTTTGTCTTCATTGCCAGAAGAGGTAGGGTATGTGATTTAATGGTACTTTCTAGCTTCAAAATCAATTCTGCTGTTGTAGGTTTTCCAACAGGATCAACAGAGGGGAAAGAGAGCAACCATGATGTACGTGTGCATCCACAACAGCTACAGTAACTTTTATTACTTATTTGGCAGTGAAAAGATTGCCCTAAACCCACTTCTCTCTTCCTTCTGATGCAGGAAGTCTCTGTCTCCCAAACCAAGAGAGAATTTGTATGTATCTCTATCTGATTTTATTTACAGAAGAAGTAATGGAGAGCAGGCTATACCAGCAAGTCTTTTTATGATAGGCAACCTCTGGATCTCAGAATATTTTTAGTGGCATTCTGTCTGTATGATGTATCTTAATCTTTTCTGTTAATGCTGCCCTTTCACATGTGAAGCAGTGGCAGGCTTTACATGAATAAAATGTGTAATAGATTTGCCATACTTAGAATATTTGAAAGATACCTGCCATATAATTTTATTTTATCGGACTAAATCCATACCTTTTCTGCACTGCGGTTTTAGTTCACAGCAAATATGCTAAATGACTGGCAGATTTTTGAAATAGGTGAAGACAATTTCTTCAACATGAATTCTAATAATATGAAAATTTTGATTTATTTAAGAAACATGAACCTTCAAAAATCTTTTAATGATATTCTGCTCCCATTTTGCTATGCTATGAATGTAACAGTAAGTATTAGCACAGGGTAATATAACAGTGCTACTCAAAGAATCAGTATATGAAAATTATGAGAGTTGATGGAGACAGAACCAAATTGCTACTGTCCATAGCAACTTTACCACTTAAAATGAATGTTTTAGTTATGCAGATTAGCTAAACACATTCCAAGCAGCTGGTAAGGTCACTGGTCAATGCTCTGAGTGAAATTCAGCCATTTGCTAAGCTTTATTTCAGACTTTTGCACAATCATCTTTAAGTGCAGGAACAAAAGGAAATTTAAACAGAGAAAGTAAGCCAATTCTCTGCTTTTATGTGAATTTAATTTAAAATAATTATAAATTTATATGTTAGCATTACCTAACAATTCTCCACCAGATTTATTGCCTGTATTTTCTTATTTGTTTGAACTTTTATATTATCAAAATGTGAATTTTATATTTTAATAAAGCATACTTCTTAAAATTGAATCAACATATAACCTGTTAACAGATTACACATATAATTCTTTGCACTCATATTTAAAAAAAAAAATAAAAGAAAGAAAAGAAAAACCCTCAAATTAAAAAACCAGAAAGTTTGTCAGTTTACTGACTATTTGTCTCCAGAGAAAATTGGCAAAGTATTAACCATGTAATTTTTAATTTCATGAATTCACTTCTTTTATCCACAGGTGGAAATTGTATGTATGTTCATACAGACAAGATGAAGTACAGATACTACAAAATCAGTTATTCTTATCAACTGCTTTTGAATGTCATTGAATATCAGATATCTAACAATAAATGTGTCATTAAAAATTAAATGTAATGATTCTAATTCTAGTGAGAATTAGATTCTAATCCTGAAATGTGGTTCTTAGCCTCATTTTTAAAATTTATTTTTGTTTTAATGGAATGTACATTTAGATTAAAATGGATAAGGAACAGAAACAGAGCTGGGAACGGTGATCAGAATGCAGTAGCCCCTGGTGTGATTTTTACTGGTGCCACTTGGAAACTCTTTGGGGGTTCTTCCTGCTAGTCAGCTCAATGCTGAAAATTTCTGAATAGGAAATTTTTGCTGTCGAAAACTTCTAGCCCAAAGAAAATGTAAGACACTGATGATCAAAGTGCAGGATTCAAATTAGCTAAACAAAACCTGTGCAGTGACCTCTCCAAGTACAGTAGGGCATATAAATGATACCGAATATCAAAGGCAAAAAAAGAGACACATTTCTTTGCAAGTCCTCTGCTCCTAATCTTTACAACTCCCCCTCAAAATAAGGAAAGAAGGGGAAAGCATGAAGATTGATGTTTTCATGATGCCATATCTTTACAGCAAATCCATACCCAACCTGTCTTTGAAACAGCAAGAGTTTATTAACTGCTTTTGAAGCATAATAGGATAACATAAATCACTGACTTAATTCTTTCATAGAATGTCTTTTAGAGTCTACTTTATAACAATATAAATCACTTTGGGACCATCAATAAGGCAATCAAAGGTACTCTGGCTGCAGTTCTGGGATAGTTGAAACCACTATCTGTTAATATTCAGGCAGAATATCCCCTCACTGAATTTCATGTTCATGATGCAGTCTTGAGGCTCAAAAGCTAAAACAACAATCAATTAACCTAACCTGCTCTGCCATGTACTACTAGCATGCAGCCCAAAGACCTTGGATTTTGCCAAGGTTTACTTTTCTCTTGCAAGCTCTATGAAGAAATTGTAAGCTATGCTCCCTGACTGCCAGGGAAATGAAAATAAATTCAGTAATGTAGTAAAAAAACTGCTATTGATATTATGGTAGCCACATCATTATATCTGAGGAAATGACTGTTGTTTGTGTAATAAAAAGATTATTTAATAAACTGTAATGATAATATACCTAGTAATCATTTGTTGCACAGAGCAAAAATAGACTGTGATACATGGTTTCAACATATAATGCGTGGCATGATTATCTTAAAATATTAAAAAATTATAACCCATTACCCATTTTGAGGCATATTTATTTGTAGATAAAAGCCTATGTTAAAATAGTCTGTCATAAGATCAAGAGATAAATCAATTTATTAAAAGGAAACTCCCTTTTAGGACCAAGCCCGTATTTCATTTTTCAAGGCCTGCTTCAGCTGTACTTTGATGGGTTTCAGGTAATTGTCTCATTCTTATGTTATTCATTCTACTGAACAGATATCTAATTTTACTCTACTTCTCTTTCCTTCTAGTAGCATTTTCCCTATTGCTTTACAAGTATCTGATATGCAGCAGCAATGGGAAACTCTCTTCCATGTCCACCTGTTTTCTGTCTGCTAAACACACAGCTGGAATCAACCAGGCCTTATCCTTTAACATCATCACCTCTTCTCCATGCAAATAGATGAAAAGCACAGGAAAATATTCCTCATTTCATTAAGATCAGCACTGACTGATTTGTTGCTCCTTGCAGAAGAGGCTGTAAATTAAACCTCTTTGTTTGATTTAGCAGAAAAGAGAGCTGGAAAGATTTGAGTAAAGGTATTTATACATCTATTATCTATTGTTCTTTGATTAGCTTGATTCTTCTATATTTTCCTGTATATTACATAAAATAATAAATTTGTGAGGCTAGATAAGCTTGGATACCTGAAAGGTGGCTGATAAATCCAAGATATCCTTATAAAGCAAACTTTTTAGCTATTAAGTAATTCAGGTTTTTTGGCCCCAAAGTCTTCTAGTGGATGATCATGATTTTAGAACATGAAAACCAGTGTCCCACTGTCAAAATCTGTCTTGTTTTAATCTTTATTCTCTGTAAATTTTGACAAGTTTTGCACATGACTGCAGCAATTTACCCTTCTGTACTCAGGAAATCAGATAGCGTGCCATAGTGCTGATCCTTGCAAACCCCCATACAACATTTCTTGCTGCTTCAGTGAAAGCTTCAAATAATTTTGTTATTTTCATGGATTATCTGCAGCACTTGCTTTGACTTGTCCAATTATTATTGGTCCTTGGCAGCCTGGAACTGTTCCTGAAGTTCCAGAGATTATATCAGTCATGGCACTGGGCTCTGGCTGGTGGGAAAAGCATTAATGTGTTAATAAGATAGCAAAGAACTCCACCAGAGTTTAATCAAGTTGGTCCAGTGTATGGAAGGCCAGTGATTTCCTGCGAAATCATAATAATGTGACGAGGGTCATGCATAATAAAATAAGATTTTCTACAAATATTTAGTCCTCCAATATTTGGTTCCCTTAAATCTGCATGAGTAGTTTACTGAGTAGGTCAATGCCAAAATATACAGCAATGCCTCAGAGACTTTTAATGTTGATTAGAAGGGACTCTTTAATGGTCCTGAAATTCTACCCTTACCAAAAATAATGATGTTTTCTTCTAGAATACATTAAAAAGATTAGTGGTTTTTTTTGTTTTGTTTTGGGTTTTTTTGGCGTTTTTTGTTTTGGTTTGTTTTTTTTGGGGGGGGGCGGTTTTGTGTATCGTGTTTTTTGGAAGAACCCATAAAAATAGATAAGAACTGTATTTGTAGCTAGGGTTAAATATATGTAGAGTATGCTCATTTTGTAATCTTCAACCAAAGAGCACCTCTGCATTTATTAAATTGATTGTATTGTTTTCTCCTTAATCAGAACAAAACTTCAGTCTGAAATGAAGCTGATATGCTGAAAGAAAGGGATAGTTTTGCTGTATGTGTTATCTTTCTGAGGAAACTGTATATTTGTTTGCTTTCTGATAAATCAAATTAATTATGAGCAGCCTTTTTAAGTAGATAAAAAAATTTCTCTTCATAAATCAAAAGTTCTGGAGAGTTTCCTTTTAATATAGCAGGGATGCATTCTCTGGTTGCCACAGAATTAGATTTTTCTGTCTGAAATTATGCAGAAACTGATTTAAGGTGTGATGAAGCCTTCTCAAGTTATCGTTGTCTGGTGTACACAGTAGTAAATTTTGACCTTGTCAGGTGAAGACAGGTGAATTATGACCCAGCCTCTGTGAGAAATGATGTGTCTACCATATTAGATTAATTTCCTGTAAACTTCACCATTTTGCATTCCCAAACCTTGTAAATGTCATCTTTATCCATCATCATACAATATTTTGATGTTGCTTATGAAGCAGTTCTCATTTCATTTTCAGCTTTTCTAGAGTTCTATTGCACTGTTAAAACATCCCTTTTAAGTTCTGTTTTTTTATTAATTTTAGTCTAAGTCTGCACAGCAGCCCTAAAAACATTAATTAATGTGGCTTAGTTTCACAGTAAATTATTTGACAGAACTTTGAGAAAAACTGGATTATTTTCTTTCCTTTTTTCATGTTTTCTGTAAAGAAAGGAAGGTCTATATTCTTTTTGTAATTAAACTAAGGAATGAAATAAGGAAATTCAAAGATTTAATCTCATATTCAATATTCTTTCTAACTATCTATTGGCCCTTAACTTAATATGTAACACTACTTTCCTATAAGAATTTAGATCTATGAGCAGAAAATAGATCTATGAGCAGAAAATGGAAATCTGAAAATCCAAAGATATAAATTAAAAATAAAATACTAAGGCTTCTAAGACTGGCCTTTAAATCTATACTCAAAGCTCTTCTTTTTCTTCTGTGAAAACTGGGTGGAAAGCACTGATGAACAGGATTTACTCACCTGATAAATTACACTGGCTTAGCCAATCAAAATCACAAGAGGAATATCCCATTTCCCAGGGCTTATATGAAGTGGAAATTCTTGTCCATCTGCTTTAATCCTTCAACTATTAACACTCTTAAGAAATCACATTTCTAATGAGAATGCAATGTTGCAGTTCAAGCTAATTTGTATTACTAATTCATCTCACTAAGCTGGATTCACAAGGTGAATTTTATCCCTTTTGTTCTTATTCTACTATTAAATTATTTTTATTTGTCTGCCATGGAATATCCATATAATATCTCCTTTCAGTTAATCATCTAAATGGGGTAGTTAGGAACTTCTTTAATTCAGTTTACCTCTTCAGCTCCTCACAAGCAGAGGTAGAGAATGTAAAGGTGTTGCCTTTAAGTGAGATTGCTCTAAGCCTTATCCTGTTGGTTGTATTCATCTTCAAATATACTGTACACAGGCAGTTGATTTTCTGCTTAAATTTTTCAACAAAAATGTCATTTGGAATATATTGATCAAATAGTTTAACCTTGAAAATAAAATCTTAGTTCAATAGAAACTTTTCTGTCATACTTGAAAAAAAAATCTTCTTGTTAGCTTATTGTAAAGGATTTTAATTCAATTTTAGTTAAATATGTAAAATATGCATTTTATATACAAGACATATTACTAAGTTAATTTTTTTTCAATTCATGGTTTTAACTTACTTTTGTGTTTTAAAACTCTTTTTGCCTTCCTAGGCCTTAAAAATATGTGTCACAGTCATCTCTTATGTGTTGTGTATGTACTATGTATTGTGTTAGCAGTGGCAAACACCTCTCCACTATTTAGTTTCTTTAATGTACTCAAACATTCTTCCATTGTAATGCCAATCTTTTGTGTCATGTTTTTCAGTTTCTTACACATTATTTGACACTGGGGTTTTGACTAAAATGTGTATGTCTTTGTTGTCAACATTTTTGTGGCTGAAATTGTAAGTTCAAGGTAAAATTGTAATGACAACTAAAAAAAGCCCCAACAAACCAACAACAACAAAACGCCAAAACAAACAAACAAACAAACAAACAAACAACCCCTCCCCAAAACCCAGCAAAAACACCAAACCCCCCAAAACTGGAAAAAGGCTGTGAAGGAAAATGATGGATATGATAAAGATTACATTACTTTAAAATGTCATTTCCCTCCCTCATTTTGTTCCTTCTATCCCCTTTTTGATTAGGATTATTTTTCTTCATTTCTAAATGGGCAGATCTTATTTTCTGTGTAGATTTTCCAGAAGAGGGAGCCATGTGCATGCACACTTAAAATGTATACTGCAAAATCATAGTCCTTAAAGCAAAAACAACACTTTAATGAGATTTATAATAGTTTTTCTCCAAACTAATGGTTGCTAGGTGACCTGTGGCCAATATATTGAAACCTGGCAGGAAGCATTGGGACAGTGTTCAAACAACCTTGTCAGGACACTGTAAACATCTGATGTTCATGGAACTCCTAGAACTCATTAAGATGTTGATATGTTGGGGAATTTAGAATATGCAAGTAGTACATTTAATGGCATTTCCATATCTTAGATGTTGAGCTAACTTCATTATTTATTAGTAGGGACAAGGACGTGTTTTAAACCACAAACTTTTTTTAAGGTGAATATGGGTGACAAGAAATGCTTTTGAAATCAAAAACTTTTAGCTATACTCTATAGACATCATATTGTAATAAAATTACATACTATTTACTACATTTTAGAGATAAACAGAATATTCAGGAATATGTTAATTTTAGACTTTATAACATAGTTCACTTCTCACATGAACAGTTTAAGTTCAGAGGAAAGGCAATGTAATATGGAGGGCTCAGCATAGGGGCTGAGTACCACAGAACTCCTTGCTGTTTAAGCCTCTTGAAAGGCAGAAATCTGGAGTTCTGTGCTTGTGAAAACAGTCTTTTGATAATGTTGAAGGCCATGGTGGCACTGCTGCCACAGGTTCATTCAGGCATCCTGATGGTTTCCTTTCCTCTGCAAACCTGACAAAAACCCAGCAAGCAGGCTGAAACTTAAGGACAAATTCACAGTGCCATACCAGTGGTTTGATAGTCCACGATAGGTGTAGAAAACTACAGTTAAAGTTTGTTTATATGTAACAATATGTGTTGTTGCCCAGCACACCCAACCAATTCCCGCTCAGATGTGCATTCGTGTTTAGGTTTACATCTGCACCAATCTTGATGAAACTCTTTGAAAAGTTTTTCAGTATATTTCAAAGACTACAATACCCTGATTTAAAATCACCGCCGTGGCTGGTAGATACTGGATGGCAACAGGAAATGGGACCTGTGTGCAAGCTCTTTGCTTGCTGAAGCACTGCTGGCTCTGGCCACTACAGGCTGAGACCCATGGCTGCTTCTGTAGAGATATACATTGGGCAAGGAGATTCAACTGGCTGCACAAATCCTTTACACACAGATCCTGTCGCATATCAGAGCAGTTTTCCTTTTGAAAAAGCCCATTTTCAAGCTGGACAGTGAAGAGCACAGTGAAGGTTAAAGAGACTGGGGTAGCAGTTCATCTGTCATCTCTCAGCCTTATTAAGCAGGGCTTGTTTCTTTAAACTCTCATCTGCAGTGACAACTATGATTCCAAACAATGCTAAAAAGTATATCAAAATAAAAAGGTAAGCATGCTCTAAGTTCTCCTGATTTTCATATTCAGAAGATTTCTCTTTTGTCAGAGATATTTTCTGAGAGAGAATGCTACTAAAGTTCCTATTTTACATTGTGGCCAGCTCATAACTAAAAGTCCAGATGACAGCAGCACAGAACAAAAGCTTCAAAGAATCCTTCTGATTTTGTATTAATTTATGCATAATGTGTAAATAACTGTTCATCTGGAGCTGAGTGAAGTATAATGTCTGGTAACATTCAAAATGACAAGAGATTTCAGAGTCTATCAAATCTCTAGATATTATAAGATGACTTCTGGATGGCTAGCTATATTCTTTACTTAGCAGTAAATATATTATATATATATAAATTTATTATTATGACTTATGAAGTTGCAGAGGGGAAATCCATTTCCAGCTGCTTCTAGTTACATTCAGTCCTTTAGAAAATCTAACAGTGTCTATCTGAAATGATTAAAAAATCAGTACCACACTTCTTTTTTGAGAATTGTGTTTTGATAACCTTTCTACAAGTACTATTCTAGAAATCCTTCACCACTTGTCTGGCTGCATTATCTGTAATTGTCTTTTAATAGACTGAGACTAAATTATTAGAAAAGAATTGCATCACCAGGGAGTAAAGGTTGTCAGATACCAGTGAGATGTAATACATCAAATGCTGTTGTGTGCAGCCTTATCTCATATCCTGTTTGTTGGGTTGTTTGCCTTTTTTTTTTTTTCCTTCAAATAGAGCTTTTGACCCTTATAACCTATTGTAGTTCAGAACAGGTAAAATAATGAATGCAACCTGCATGCAGCTCCATAGAATTAATGAATCAATGAAAACAACAACATATTGGATAAAAAGTTCCTGACCTGAAACGCAGATACTACAAAGTTTCTTTTTAGCAGGGCTTTTTTTTTTTTTTTTTTTTTTTTTTTTTTTTTTTTTTTTTTTTTTTCTGTNGGGTTTTTTTTTTTTTTTTTTTTTTTTTTCTCTGCAGCTAAAGACAGAATTGTACAGGAAAGTTTAGAGAGGTTTGCTTTGCCACCACAGGTTATTTACTGCACTCCTCTGGAGTACTCTGCTACTTCATTGAGAAAACATATGAATCATAGTTGAACAAGACCTGGACAAGTTCTTGAATGCCTGAGTTTTAATTCTGGCTGAGAAATTTACTTTGATATTCAGAGGAATTATTTAACAGCTTTATATATTGAGTGTCTTATCAACAGCATAAAAATATTAGCAGTTTACAGCTAAATATAGGTTGACAACATCTAATTAGACAGGGTACTTGGGTAGTGTTTTGGTATCCACCAGCATGTCTTGGTTCATGTAATTTATTTAAATTATTTTGATAATGAGTTTTAATAATTGTCTCAAAAATTGTGAGAAGTAAGAGCTCGTTGAAAATGCACCCCAAATTTACTGTCAGGACAAGGTAACTGCTTACTGTACTTTGAGGACAAAAGTGATATCATATATTAGGTGATTTTACGGGCACTAGGAAAAGAGCCTTCCTCCAAAGCTTGGTCCTGGCTAAGTCAATGGTTACCTGTGCTGAAGGATGTTGGCAGAAATCATAGCAAGAGGGAGAGGAAGGCCAGTCTTCAAAGGTGAAACATGCTCTACAGGCAGAGCTAACGTGCTGAAGAGCAGAGGGTGGGTGGCTGTGCTGAGTGGTTGCCCACACTGTGACCAGGAGAGACTCAGAATAAGAAGACGTGTAGTGGAGGAGCAAAGGTGTATAAGATCAAAGCAATTTCTTCTTTAGTTAAAAAATGAGAGAATATTTGCTTTACAGTGTAGGGACTATGCTAGAAGTAGGGTGGCTATGCTACCTGGTCAGTAGCATGATCATTTGCTTTGCTGACACAAGAAGCTAAGCTTTGTTCCTACTGGTGTGTTTGCCTGCTTCAGGACAAATAGGAAATTTCTTTTGGCACGACTTTATATGGGTGCAGTGGAGGGAAAAGCCTCTGTATAACATCACCATTCCCCAGAGCACCTCTGCACAGGATGGAGTTCAATTACACAAGTTTCTGTCAGACCTCCAGCTATTTTTTTTTTTTTAATTTGTTATCATGCTCACCACTCTGTGCTTTACTGATCGTAACTCCATAAATATTTGTCCTAAATACTTAGACTGTTCTTTATTTTTAGGAAAGAGATTACACGAAAAAGGTTTCTTGAATGGCCAATCTGTCTGTGACAAACACAGTGAAAAATACCATGGCTGATTCTCTGTGATTTTATCTTAGTTTTGGAAACAAAAGTCTCAGAAACTTAAGGTATGACTCTCGGTGAGACTATATAGATATTCTGATATTTTAGAGGAAAAAAAATGGCTCAATACCCTCAGCACTTTTTTGTCAAACACTGCAAATAAATTTAACGCTATTTTGTCTTTTTTGGGGCTAAGCTGTTTGCGCCATCAAATTCATTATTTAGAGAACTGAAAGGGAAAAGATATTTTTGAGAGCTTCTTGAAGATTTTCTTTTGTTTTAAAATAAGCTATTAGCCTAATCTAGAATGAAATAGCAGTTTTAATAATTTTATTATTTCATTAAATATTCCCATTCATCCCCAAGTGCAGGGGAGGTAATATGGATTCTGCCATTCAACTTAGTAATCTTAGGACCTCTGTTTTAGACTCTTTGATAAATGAAAGCCAGAAGTTGTGCTTCTCTGAAGATTTTTGGAAAGCGAAATTAATTTTTATTAATATACTTTATGCCTGTTTTATATTACATTGTTGGGATTGTTCCTGAAAGACATCAGTGATAACGTGGGACCTGCTGAAATCAGTGGGACTACTGTGTTCATCTTAGGCCCAAGATTTCATCAGCTTTGAAATTTGCTAGATGTTGCTTTTCAAATCCCTTAAAGAGAAAGAAAACAAAACTGCAAACTGAATGACATAATTACATCCTAGAACATTAGGCCTGGTGAAAGCCACCTTGTAAAGTTGATATAAAAAAATATAATTGTTACTGTTGATTTTGAAACAAGTTAAGAGGTGTGTACAGCACTTGTATTTTTCTGATTTCATAGCTTATGACCCTGGAAAATCATGATGCAAAACATATTTTATAGAAGTCAGTTATTTGCTTCAGTAAGCTGTAAATATCTCACAGGCAGAGGGAAAGGTTATTTTTATATCAGAAGAAAGAAACGATTATCAATTTTCCATATTATTCACTGCAGGTATACAACAGAACTTAGCTTGGAGACTGAAAAAACCTAGTTCAGAACTCACAAACAAGTTTTGAATAACCTTCAGAAATCTATAGTTTGCCTTATTGCTAGACACTAGGTCCAAGAAAAATGAGAGAGATTTATAACACAAGTTTGATTTATGTTTCCATTTATTTTACCAATGGAAAGGTGAGACTAAAGCTTAAAACAGAATAAAATTTACAGAATTAGGTCTGAGGTTAGTTCTGAACAGCTACAATGGAAATTCTCTCCTCTAGATGTGACCTGCTGATCTAGTTGCTGAAACTTTTGTGAATATTCCACTCTCAGCTCAGTTAAAAACTTTACCCTGAAAGAACTGTTTCTAAAGAAAACCACATTGGGTTCATGCATTTGGAATAGCTGTAGTATTAATAGACACTTGATGTTATCTAAAGATAGAAATAAATTGGTTGTTTTATCAAGTTCAAAGACATCCTGTATATCATTTACATGATGAGCTGCAATGAAATATACTACTTTTAAGCACTATTTTATTGTTTCCTTGAAATCTTCATGGCTACAGCTGTAAGGTGTGGACTGATATTTACATGTTGGGAGGAAACATACAACTGAAATTTGTGAAGTGAAAGACACAATCAATTCCTAGGTAGAACTGCTCATCAAACTTGCAATAAGTGAACTGCAGAGTGAGTTGTTTGTTTCTGGAAGAGCACCAAAAATCTACTTCTGAGATTTCTAGAGATAAGAAATGTATGGGAAGTATTCTTTTCCTGGGTATTTGTTGCATATACTAATCACTTGCAGAAGGTACATGCAGTATTTCTAATCTGAAATGATTAGGTGAATTTTGCAAAGAGTATTCTCTTTTCAAAAAGTCCCCAAGGACAAACTTAAATACATATGATTATTTCTTTAAAAGAACTGCAAAACTGAGTTCAGATTTGGTACAAGAAAAACAATAAAATGAATATTAAATGTGTGGAAAGAAATTAAGTACAATTATACAGTCACTGGGTTCATTTTTATGTACACTTGTGAAGATTAAGTGTACATTTATTATTATTTCCTTTTTCATAAGACTGTACGTAGAAGTTAGTACTGAGAATATTTTAGGAAAGCAAGAATGACGTCATGTTCAACTCCCAAAGAGAAGTAATTTGGATTCTGTGAGATTGTAGAAGGAAAGATAACATAGGCACAGAAGACAAGGGTGAAAATGTAAGGAAATCTTAAATTATTCAAGAGCCTAAAAATGAGGAAACTGTATCAACTTTATAAGGCTGTAACCAGCAGGAAAATTAAAGTAGAGGATGTTTTGACCAAACCAGTAAGATTAAAAGCACTTTTGAGTGATCTCAATGAGAACAAGATGCATGTCACTGAAAAGAAGTGATATAGTGAGTAGCTATTTGTCAAGGCAAGGGAGTTTATTGCACTGTTATCTAGGAGAAGAAATTAGTGAAAAGGCAAAAATCAGATATTTGTAACAACTTGTTTGCTGGGTGAATCTATAATTCTTTGGTTGCAGGGCCAAATGTTGCCTGAATAGAACTAGACTGACAAAGGAGTTCAGTTAAAAATAGGGAAAATTTTGAATGACGGGACTTTAATTACATTGAGGTAGAAGTTTACTTTTCAGGGAGCCCCTGCAGAGCCCCCTCAACAAATTGGAGGTCTGGGCAGTCACCAACCATACAAAGTTTAACAGGGTCAAGTGCTGCATTTTGCACTGGGACAGGGCAACCCTGGTTGTGTGTATAGATCAGGGAATGAGAGACCGGTAAGCAGTGCCATGGAAAGGGACTTGGAGGTCCTGGTCAGTGGCAAGTTGAACATGAGCCAGCAGTGCCCTGTCAGCCAGGAGGGCCAACCATGTCCTGGGGTGCATCAGGCACAACATCGCCAACAGGGTGAGGGAGGGGATTTTCCTGCTCTGCTCTGGGATGGCCTCACCTTGAATGTTGTGTGCAGTTTTGGGTGCCATGACATAAAAAGATATCAAACTATTAGGGAGGTTTAGGGTAGATATCCAGAAAATATTTGTCACCCAGAGTATGGCTGAGCACTGGAACAGGCTCCCCAAGGAGTGGTCATGGCACCAAGTGTGGAAGAGTTCAAGAACCATTGGGACAATGCTCTCAGACACAGGGTGTGATTCTTGGGGTTGTCCTGCACAGGGCCAGGAGTTGGACTTGCTGATTCTGATGGGTCCCTTCCATCTCCAGATGTTCTTTAATTTCATAATATTCTATGATTATGATGCAGAGCTATTGACAGTGCATAGAAATCTCTTTTGCACAGATTTCTTAATCCAGTAATTTTCAAACTACTTATGATAACATCTTAATTAGGATTCACTATGATTTTATATGATGCAGAGCTTTGCATATGAGTCATAGAATTTTGGAACAACAGCTGGAGACTGCTTTTAAAAAAATCACAGAAATATACAATGATCAGACTTTAATGATTAGTTTAAAATGCCATAGGAAAGATTTCAAGAGAGATGGAAAATAATCCCAGAATCTGAGAAGATCTATAAACCTTTTCCTCCTCCTGGACTCCTGAATGTTTTATAAGATATTGAATGTCTGTAGTTATTTTTATTCAGAATACATTTTCAATACAGAAATAGTTAAAGAATTATTTCAAAAGAAAAGCTAGGTTCTAAATAAAATTTTGAACTTACTGAATTGCTTTCAGTCTTCCTGCCAGTAAATGAAAAATGTGATACAGATGCCAATACAGGGTGAAATTTTGTTTAGCTGCGTTTGGTGCCATGGCAGTAGGTGGTCACTGTCCCTTCAGCTGAGCTTCCAGACCATGTGGAAAAAAAATTCAGACCTCTTGGAGTGTTGCTATTTCTGTCTTTTTAGGTTTAACAGTGCTGGATGTTTGACAAGATTTGGGATGTGGTAGATAGTGTATTTAGAAAAAAAATGAGCAAACTACAAAGAGATTTCTGCATATTTCACAGCTTTAAGTTTTTCCAAGAGTTGTATTTATTTTAGTTATTATAATGCAGAGACTCACTTTAGAAAACAGATGACTGGAGATCAGTTTATATAACCAAATCTACATGAGTCATAAGGACAACCAGAGACTTTCTTTCTGAAGAACAGGGAGCTGAAAGAATGTGTTATACTCCTATATGTAAATCTTGTATTGGTATCTGTCTGTGTACTGAGATCTGACATACCTGTGAATAAGTAAAATTTATTGTTGCATTTTTATTTTCCACAATTCTGATGCACAGTCTATAATCATAGTTTTCTGAGATTTTCTTTCTGTGGAATCTCCTCTCTGCTAACATGCTCTAAACTGGATCCAGGCATTTAATGAGAACTTTGCCTTGAAATCAGGTCACTGACAGTAACTACACAACACGATTACTTTTCCATCACTGCTTTGATCATGTTATTGAATTCTAGCTTTCTCCCTCTCATCATGTTAAGGTTTGCCAATTTTTGTCACAGAAGAGAAAAGCTGGAGACTATTGTACTGTTTATAAACACTGACCAATATTTTGAATCATGATGCATTTGTTTAAATAGATAAATGATTTTTTAATTTAAAATGATGCTTCAAAGATTAGAAATACTGTTTAAATTAAGAAATTTTATCAAATATATGAACTTGAGAAGAGAATACAGAGACTAAAACTCCTCCTAAATAGTTAAGGATGGCACTACCATATTGAGGGTGAAGGGTGGTATGCAGTAGCACAGGCCTGTGGCAATAAAATAATTTGTGCTGAATTGTGCAGCTTTGAGTGAGCTGAACTGTTGCTGCTGTTTCTGACCTATCTTTTCCTTTTGAGTGTTTCCTGTACAAGGGAAAGCTGTTGTTACATTGAGAGCAGAGTAACAGGAAATTAGCACAGAAAGAAATGAAATGCTGCTGAAAAATATTTTCTGTAAATGACTGAAGATTTTTTGAGCTGAAATTTCAAAGTTCAGAGAGATAAGTAGGGCCCTGTAAAGCAGGTAAAATTGCATCTGCATTAAAAAAAGGTTTGGAGCAACATTTATACCTAGAGTGATTATATAGCAAAGTCAAAAGACTGAAGATTTGTGATGCTGTCTATTATTCATAGGATGTCTGCATTACATACATAGGAAGGTGCAACCTATGGTCCAAGGAGCTTTGCTGTCGGGTTCATGATTAATGACTGTGGTATTCATGCAGAATTGAGCAGCTCTCAGTTTAAAAGAGCTGTATCAATAAAACAGATACTTAGTGAGGGAAAAAAAAAAAAAGACAACAAAAATAAAAGCACTGACAATAAGGTTTGGTAAGTTCTACAGTTTTGCTGATTTTTTTTAATCCATGTGATGCTTGAGAGGAGTTTTCTTGGGACCGGGTAAAGTATTGTTGAATTCTCAACTGGGTATGGTAGAGTATACATTTCTGTTTCATTTTTCAGTTGCTGTCCCACCTGTTGTGTGTGCTTCCTTAATCATCAGGGTGGCAAGAGAAAGATAGTCCTGGGGAGTACCATTTTAGAAATCTTCTGGCAGAAAATCCTTCACCTGTGTGCAGAATCACGTTCCTTTCTCAAACTCAGGTTCAAGGTAAGCCTCCTCCTCCTCTCCTATAATCAGACAAGATAATTGTGCAGATGGCTGCAACTGCACAGATAGATTTAAATTAAACACTACATGAGTGCAAATTATGATGGGTTTTTTTGTCTTCTTGGCACAGACCGTACATTTATCCATGAATAAACTAAATACAATTACAAAACTTACAGAGAAAAGACCATATAAATGTGCTATAAGGATGGAAAGGTTCAGTTGTGACACAGAAACTCCTGTTCCAGGATCACAGAGATGAGATATGATCTACTGTACTGTCTTGATCACCTTCATTAAATCCATTAACAATTTCCAGCAACAACTACTAACAGTGGTTGGTTGTCTTGGTTTGGAAAGTCAGGTATCTGCCAGGGAAAGTTGGAGCTGCCCTTGGAATGGAGGATGTAAACCCCCTCTCTCCAAATTATTATAATTTTGAAATTAGGGGCTTTCGGGCTAAAATATGGGAATAGGAATAACAGTTCTTTGCTAGGAATATTAAAAATACAAATGCAGTGGTACAAAAAACAGACAAGAAATCAAACAAAAGTCCTAGAAAACCCTGACAGAGTCAGAGATACGACCTGTTTTCAGGGTGTTGGAAGCAGTCCAAATAAATCCTCCTGGAGTAACAGATGTTGTTCTGTGGAGTAGAGATGATCTTGTGGAAAGGTCCAGTGCTGGCGAGATGGGTCCTGTCTTCTCTGAGAATCCAGTGGAAAACAGGCTGCTTGGAGTTCCTACATCTCAGTTTTTATCTTGGTAGAAACAGCTGGCTCCCCCCCACTGAGTGGAGCATCTCACAATGGGATGGTGTAATGTGTCATGTCACTGGTGAGCCTTAATGGCCCATTAACAGAAGATATCCCCCAGAGGGTGGACAGTGGTGGAAGAGATAAGAAACACTGCCCCACCTGGTTGTAACAGCTGGTCTGTTATCAGAAGGCATCCACCCTCCTCCCCTCTGGAGTTACCAGAGATACAGAAAAATGTCTCCCCAGCTGCTTTCAACAGATGAAATAGAATACGCATCTTTTGGTTACATAACCTGGTACACCGGTACCGGGTTATGTAACCAAAATACATCGGTATTCTTGCCTGAATTATAACTGTAGCATTTCTCATGGTTATTGCTATACTTTTGTGTAAAAATAGTTATTTTTGAAATAATCTGTTAAAATTAGCCAGAAGAAAATGAGAACATACAAAGACCTTGAATAAAATTCCAGCATTAGGGACAAGCATTTACTATTGATTTTTCAGGAACAGATATTTCACAATGAATGAGTTATCCCAGGTTCTAAGCTCCTATATCCTACTAACGAGGGAAAATGGGACTGAACAGGATTCCTGTCTATTTTGACAGGAATGTTTTAAATTTCAGACCATTCTTGAGGGGCATCTCATGTTTTTTATTTGGCTAAAGGCAGACAATTTTCTTTGTGGCAATATCTGTGAGAGATTACTTATGCAAAGTTTCTTATTTCAGTACAGAAACTTAAGTGTTGTGTCTTAATTGCACCTACATACTTAATACCAAGTGGATACAAATCAATGTAATTTAATCCAGAATATAGCTAATGAAGAATCATAGAAATTGTATTCAGACTGACCAAAATATAAATGAAGAAAGGTATCAAGGCTCTCTGTTTATGGAGCACTGTTCTGAAGGTAGCTCAAAGCTTGTTGTGCTGAAAGAGTGAAAAAGTGATCAGTTTAATGAGATATTTAATTAAAAGAGAACAACATTAAAAGTATCTGTCAAGCCTACTTTCCTCTTAAACCATTTGGCAGATGTTTCTGCAGTTTTGTGAACAATCTTTAACCATCAAGGAGTGGTTTCTACCCCTTTTTCCTTGCTACTTGTGTTCACAGTAGCACAGGAGGTGATGTTGGGTATGGTGCATATTTGCTCTTTGACAAGGGTTGGCTTGGACAGCCCAGATGGGATTGTTTGCCTTGGATGCATTGGAGAAAAAAGAACAAGGCCAGAGGGTGTGGAATCTAAAAAGCTGGAATAGGAAACAAATTAATTTGGTTGCTGGAAGGGGCCGATCACTTCCTGAGTAGAACTGATGAGCTGCCAAGGACTGTCATAATGAAACATGCCAATGCCTCCTGGGGGACTGTGCTGCAGACTTCCCTCTCGACATGCCTTCGAAGGAATTTTGAACAGTCTGATGCTAGACAAAATGTTTTTGCTCTGCTGTTCCCCTTCCATTGTAAATGCCGGAGTTATTTATTAGAAAAGGCCTAGGACTTTGACATCTTTCTAGTGTAAACTGTGGTGGCTTATTCTGTTGGAATCAAATTTTATGTATGCCTTGAATTGGCAAGTCAGAGTCTGAGGCTTTAATTCTGTACCTGACTTTTAGTCAGACATTAATAGGAGTTTCAGTAGAAAAGGCTGGATAGGTGCCACAAACACTGGAAATTTTTTTAGTTGTTTAAATAAAAATATTTCTATTTAAAGACACTTAATTAATAAATTTGCATCTGAATATCACTTTAGCTGAAATATTTTGGTTTCTTAGCATGTTTTTGATTCTGCAAAGAAAAAGTATTTATAGCATCATACAATTTGTGGTAGTGTTAATAAAGCTTATCTATCAGATTATTTTAGGTATACTATTAGTGAAAAGGGCTATGTATTCTGAAGTTAATTTTTTGGTTATTTTCACCTCCACTTTTAAAAATTTGTCTAGATATGATCATTTATCCTCTAGTAGTAGTTCATATCTAGACTTTTTGTTTGCCCTCAGATTTTTTGTCAGTCTGTAGAAAATTGTTTTCCAGTTCAAAATTTTTAATGTTTACTGTAGTTATCTTGATAATGAATCTATAGAGATGATGATTCTGGCAGAAGATTAGCTTTAATTTGTTTTTACTGGTATTTAGAATGGTATTTTTGATAATAGTAATCTGAATTAATATTAACAATTTTGAAAAAAGTGGAAAATAATTTGATTGTATTTTGTACTTGTCAAAAACTAGGAGATTAGAGAAACTGTTAATTTTGGATCTTAAAACATGCAAAGTAAAGTAGATACTAAAGAAGCTTTATGTAAAATGAAGTAAATCCCTGGCCTTGTATTTGTCTCTTTCTTGTAGCCTGAACAGAAGCTTTTTGTAGTCAATAGAGACAGCATTGTCAAAGAATCAGTTATTTAAATACAGCTAGAGATGTCTTAAAAACATTCTTCACTTGCAAATTAATTACTAATTCCACTATTTCTAATCCATTATTAATTCTACTAATCCTACAGTACTGAATCTATCATCCCATTATAAGCACAAATGGTTTAGTTTCTTTGTTATTAATGTGTAACCTTAGGCCTGGATGATCTCATTAAAAAGAGACAGTTTAGAGATGATGCTGATTTTTTT